>OX401409.1:23549992-23930716 GCA_947846245.1 Cerastoderma edule | reverse complement strand
CCCCTTGCCCTGGTTGGTAGGTATTCACCCCCTTGCCCTGACTGGTAGGTATCGATCTTTGCCCTGGTTGGTAGGTACTCATTCCCTTGCCCTGGTTGGTAGGTATCGACCCCCTTGCCCTGGTTGGTAGGTATTCACCCCCTTGCCCTGGTTGGTAGGTATTCACCCCCTTGCCCTGGTTGGTAGGTATTCACCCCCTTGCCCTGGTTGGTAGGTATTCCCCCCTTGCCCTGGTTGGTAGGTATTCACCCCCTTGCCCTGGTTGGTAGGTATTCACCCCCTTGCCCTGGTATTTACCCCCTTGCCCCGGTGGTAGGTATTCACCCCCTTGCCCTAGGTATTCACCCCCTTGCCCCTGGGTAGGTATTCACCCCCTTGCCCTGGTGGTAGGTATTCACCCTCTTACCCTGGTGGTAGGTATTCAACTCCTTGCCCTGGTGGTAGGTATTCAACCCCTTGTCCTGGTTGGTAGGTATTCACCCCCTTGCCCTGGTTGGTAGGTATTGACCCCCTTGCCCTGGTTGGTAGGTATTCACCCCCTTGCCCTGGTGGTAGGTATTCATTCCCTTGCCCTGGGTGGTAGGTATTCACCCCCTTGCCCTTGGTGGTAGGTATTCACCCCCTTGTCCTGGTTGGTAGGTATTCACCCCCTTGCCCTGGTGGTAGGTATTCACCCCTTTACCCTTGGTGGTAGGTATTCACCCCCTTGCCCTGGTGGTAGGTATTCACCCCCTTGCCCTGGTTGGTAGGTATCGACCCCCTGGCCCTTGGTGGTAGGTATTCACCCCCTTGCCCTGTCGGAAGATATTCAACCCCTTGTCCTGGTTGGTAGGTATTCACCCCCTTGCCCTTGGTGGTAGGTATTCACCCCCTTGCCCTGTCGGAAGGTATTCAACCCCTTGTCCTGGTGATAGGTATTCACCCCCATGCCCTGGCGGTAGGTATTCACCCACTGGCCCTTGGTGGTAGGTATTCACCCCCTTAAACCTGGGTGGTAGGTATTCACTCCCCTAGCCCTGGGTTGTAGGTATTCATCCACCTTGCCCTGGTGGTAGGTATTCACCCACTGTCCTTGGTGGTAGGTATTCCCCCCCCCCTAGACCTTGGTGGTAGGAATTCACCCATTTGCTGTGGGTGGTAGGTATTCACTCCCCTAACCCTGGGTGGTAGGTGTGCATCCCCTTTGCCCTGGTGGAATTTATTCACCCCCTTGCCCTGGTGGTAGGTAGTGCCTCCCTTGCCCTGGTGGTAGGTATCTACCCCCATGTTCTTGGTGGTAGGTGTTCACCCCCTTGCCCTGGGTGGAAGGTTTTTACACCCTCACCCTGGGTGGTAGGTATCGACCCCCTTGCCATGGGTGGTAGGTATTCACCCTCTTGTGGTGGATGGTAGGTATTCACTCCCCTAGCCCTGGGTGGTAGGTATTCACCCCCCTTGCCCTGGTGGTAGGTATTCACCCCTTTCCCTGGTGGTAGGTATTTACCCCCTTGCCCTGGTGGTAGGTATTCATCCCCCTTTGCTCTAAGTGATAGGTAATCCCCCCAATTGAGCTAGTTGGTAGGTATTCACCCACTTGCAGTGGGGTGGTGGATATTCAACCCCCTGGCCCTGGTGGTAGGAATTCAACCCCCTGGCCCTGGTGGTAGGTATTCAACCCCCTTGCACTGGTGGTAGGTATTCAACCCCCTGGCCTTGGTGATAGGTATTCAAACCCCTTGCCCTGGTGGTAGGTATTCACCCCTTTCCCTGGTGGTAGGTATTCACCCCCTTGCCCTTGTGGTAGGTAGTCACCCCCTTTGCTCTAAGTGATAGGTAATCCCCCCCTTGAGCCTGGTGGTAGGTATTCACCCCCTTGCCCTGGGTGGTAGGTATTCAACCCCCTTGCCCTGGTGGTAGGTATTCAACCCCCTGGCCCTGGTGGTAGGTATTCATCCCCCTTTCCCAGGTGGTAGATATTCACCCACTTGCAGTGGCCGGTAGGTATTCAACCCCCTTGCCCTTGGTAGTAGGTATACACCCCCTGCCCTGGGTGGAAGTTACCTCCTTGCCCTGGGTGGTAGGTATTCAACCCTTTCCCTGGTGGTAGGTATTTACCCCCTTGCCCTGGTGGTAGGAGAATTCAACCCCCTTGCTCTAAGTGGTAGGACTCCCCTTGCCCTGGGTGGTTGGTATTCACTCCCCTTGCCCTGGGTGGAAGGTATTCGACCCTTTCCCTGGTGGTAGGTATTTACCCCCTTGCCCTGGTCAGTAGGTATTCACCCCCTTGCCCTGGTGGTAGTTATTCATCCACTGGCCCTTGGTGGTAGGTATTCATTCCCCCCCCCTGGGTGTTAGGTATTCACCCCCCCCAAGCCCTGGTCGGTAGGTTTTCACCCCCTAGCCCTTGTTGGTTGGTATTCACCCCCATTGCTCTGGGTGGTAGGTATTCACCCCTCTTACCCTGGTCTGTAGGTATTCACCCCCTTGCCCTGGGTGTTAGGTATTCACCCCCCCCCTTGCCCTGATCGGTAGGTATTCTCTCCCCCCCCCCTTTGCCCTGGTGGTAGGTATTCATGCACTGCCCCTTGGTGGTAGGTATTCATCCCATTGCCCTGGTCGGTAGGTGTTCACCCCCTTGTCCTGGTGGTAGGTATTCACCCCCTGGTGTATTCACCCCCCCTGGTTGGTAGGTATTCACCCCCTTGCCCTGGTGGTAGGTATTCACCCCTTGCCCTGGGTGGTAGGTATTCACCCTTGCCCTGGGTGGTAGGTATTCACCCCCTTGTCCTGGTGGTAGGTATTCACCCCCTTGCCCTGGTGCTAGGTATTCACCCCCTTTCCCTGGGTGGTAGGTATTCAATCCCTTGTCCTGGTTGGTAGGTATTCAACCCCTTGCCCTGGTGGTAGGTGTTCACACTCCTTGCCATGGGTGGTAAGTATTCACCCCCCTTGTCGTGGTGGGTGGTAGGTATTCACACTCCTTGCCCTTGGTGGTAGGTATTCACCCCCCTTGCCCTGGGTGGGAGGTTTTCACCCACTGGCCCTGGTGGTAGTGTGACGGTAATAGGATCTATGTATAAATACTATTTCAACAGTCTTGCTGTGGAAGCAGGCTCTTAATGGTGATTCATTAGAGTGGTTGGCTTTTTCTTGAAGTTAAGCAACATACCAAGTGGTTAGTATCAGGATGGGTGACCTGCAACAGCTTTACTCGGAGAGGAACCCGATACATGTTACAAAAGTCGTGGCAGTGGTGGGATTTGGTTTGATATCACAATCATTCCCGTACCCTTAATAGCTCATAGCATGTTCTCGACCCTTGTTTCTGCTATGTAACAGTGTTAGAAATGGCAGTGACACTGGTAAGTCCGGTTTTGGCTATGCGGCTATACATCAGTGGAACTCCCACAAACTTGCAGCTTCGGCTCATACTTGCTGGGTTTTCCAACGGTGTACAAGTGGTTAGTACCTGGATTGGTGACCCACGATGGCTTTACTCCAAGAGGGACCCGATACATGTTACAGTAGGTATTCATTTTGTAGGTGTTCATCCCACCCACCCTATAGTAGGTCAGTACTAGTTGTAGGCAGATAAGCAGGACCCCCCCCCCTGTACAAAGCTAAAAACCCGGTGTTTGGAAGAACTTTGGTCTATATTCTTAATTGTTAATTTGGGAAACCCTTGAGGTTGAGGAATATCTCATTGAAATTGAAGGTGAAGTGACCTACTTTTCTCCGATTAAAACAATAACAAATCGATCGATGTGTCTTACCTGATCTTCACAGACCCACCCGGTCGAGGCCGTAAGTACACAGTATACAATTGAGCCAAACAGCACACGATTAAATGTAAAATTACAAGAATTTCCCTCCAATTCTGCAATATACTGCCTCTATTTCCCTCGATTCTAACATCAGAAATGAACGAACGATAACTCTTGCAGCCGCTCTTGCAAAGGAGGGTGTGTTTGTTTCGACCAATCAGAGCCCGGTGCTTATCCCGGTTACAAGATCGTAGAATGAAAAATAACATACCTCCGCCATTTGAGCAGTGTGAAGTTGTTGTGTTTTTTGTAAAGAAACACAGTTTGTTGTGATAGTGTTTTATTCTATAAATATACCCCAGTCATCGAGTCATTAACTGAAAGGCTGTTCAACCAGACATGTTGATACATCAATTCTTGAGAGAACAATCGTTGTTTATCATGGATATACAAGTACTGCTACAAGCACTGTTCCATTGTCAAACTGGTTGCTTTAACATTCTATTGCTGGACGTGGTGCATATCCTTATAAGATCTCATAAAGTAAAGGTTTAAAGGCCCTTGTTCAAAGATGAACTTTGAAAGTGTAACGTTCATTGAACGTTTATGCAAATTAGGAACCTAATGCATTGTTTGAGAGAACATGCTGGTATACATATATACAAGACAACCGCTTAGTGTACGACAGTGTTTTTCACTGATCGGATGTGTTTGTGTCTTTGAGAGGTTCATTTGCTCGGTTCGTTACATTGGTGTCAGCGGTGGGATAAAGTCCTCTCCTTCTATCGGAGTTGCCCTCGCCACGTGTTTCCCAAGGGCCAAGACTCGAGACGAGTCTTCTCGGAAGTAGGAGTTATGTAACGTTCATTGAACGTTTATGCAAATTAGGAACCTAATGCATTGTGTGAGAGAACATGCTGGTATACATGTAGACAACACAACCGTCCAGTGTACGACAGTGTTTTTCACTGATCGGATGTGTTTGTGTCTTTGAAAGGTTCATTTGCTCGGTTCGTTCAGAGACATAGATAACATGTTATCTATGTCTCTGGTTTGTTACAAAAGTATAAAAATTATACTGAATTTTAATAAAATTAAAATACGGTTAAATATGAATTAAATATTATATTTGATATACAATACAATACAAAATCTTTATTTCACTCAATTCCTTTTACAGAAGACATGAGGTTAAAATAACATGAAACATAATGTAAACGAGGCGTCTGCTTTGTAATTCTCACTGGTCTCTACCTCTCTATCTCTACCTCTCTATTTCTACCTCTCTATCTCTTCCTCTATATCATCTTTCATATATCATTATCTCCCTATATCACTATCTCTCTATTTTTTATTACATTGAGAAAATACATGATAAGATATCGATGAACCGATCGAGCGTGTGTATTGTTGTAAGAAATACAATTAGAATAGCTATTGAAACCATATTTAACTCAGAAAGCGTCACCAGTACTATGACTGACCATTCTTAAAAAGCGTGTGAAAAGTTGTGTATTTATAATATAGTTTGTGATTGTTGAACTGTCTAAAAAAATAATGTTTTAAGTAGAGGCTTTCTTTTTTAAAATACCTACTAGGTTTGCTTCATGAATATGGTTGTATCTCATTGCGTATCTATAATTCAGTGTATACTTGTTGAAATGTGTAAAAGAAATTAAGTTTAAAGTTCAAGATTTCCTCACATCTGTGAAAAGGCAGCTTTATATTGTTTTCCGGTGCTGTAAAGGGAGCATCTTGGTAGAGTGGCAATGGTCGCAACTTTGAAGTCGTAAAACTCTGGTTCACTTCCAGATAGCTTCCTTGTTCATGTCAAGTGTTCTTGGACAATATATTGCTTTTTGGACTAAGGGTGCGTCAGCACCTTAGCTCATTGAATTTAAATACCAATTTTCGAGGGACGGTACTTTATCGATACACAAACAGCGGTCTGACCCCAATTACTCATTAAACATCTGCCTTCACTGTGCGGACTGATACCTTCTAGGAACTAGGATATAGTCCAGATTTACTCGCTTTGTTTTGCTCGATTTTATTATAACTGTTGCCTCATGGGAAATCGTAAAATGTCCAGATGTTCGAAAAATAGATTTTCGTTCAGTCTCTGTTCAGAGAAATAATAATTATAGTAATGGTGGTAAAAGGAGCAGCTGTTTTCCTCGAGATGTTGCCCTAAGAAATTTTCAAATGTATCCTCAATCATCTTGCTTTAAACGCACCTTTGTCCTTCAGCGCTATAAGCTCTTTGATTAGTACTGGAACGTTGTCCAACAATCGTCGCGATCTAACTGTAACATGTATCGGGTCCCTCTCGGAGTAAAGCCATCGTGAGTCACCCATCCAGGTAATAACCAATTAGTACGTTGCTTATCTTCGAGAGAAAGCCAACCACTCTACCGAATTACCATAAAAGCCGGCTTCCACAGCGGGACTGTAGAAGTAGTATTTATACATAAACTCTATTACCGTCCCATAACTAAATATTTGTTGAAAATGGCGGTCAACCCATTAACAAATTTCGAGGCAATCTCTACCATACGATACATAGCAAACTTTTACCCGCATTTGTATCTTTCAGCACTATATACATTTACCATTATGGCCCAACCTGATGAAAAAACAAACATTTTGGGAACATATTGAAATGTCTATATGAGGAAAGACGTCTATGATAACAATTGAAATCGGCATGAATTGTAGTCAATTTAATCCCCTCATGAACGAAAATAGAAATGGTTCTCTTTCACAAGTCTCATTTACAATTTACACGTGAGAATGGGCCGTTACTGCGTTATGAGTGCAAGTTCTCCCGACTGATTTACGGAATGCCGATGACTCTACCCGCCTTGACCAGCCCTTATGGGCAGTTAAGTATGCGGTCTTCCTCCACCATTTTGAGTCGGGCATCGCTAGATAACTGAAATAATGTTGATGTGATGTAAAACCCATATTAAAAAAAATAAGTGGAAGTGTGTCGGTTGATTTTCGAAGGGTCAGTGGTTCGATCAAGATGTTTGTATCTATGTTGCTCCTTTGTGCAACTCAGGAAATAAACCGTCCCAGCATAATTCACGTGCCGAGTATGGTATGAGAATTTTTTAATATCCAACCCGAAAACCGTTCATAATCATATTCGAGCTCTTTTCAAAACCTATTCATGTTGTGTAACCACATACTATTCGGTTATGTAAATAGTTACTGCTTTTTGAAAAGAGTGGAAGTTTTATGAGATACATTATCTACGGTTATATATCATGTTTACCAAACACAACACTTAAGTTTACGTATGTATAAGAGTCGAAGGAGTGAAGCAGACGAGTTTAAAGTAAGCCGAAGGACAAGAGTGTATACATTCCCGCCTTTTACAGATGTGTGATGGGATATCTTATCTTTTATGGTTTCCAAAAATTCTTTATAAGTTTACCTGTTTTTGCAATATTTTGTAGTGTTTTGAATAGAACATCGTGCCTTTGAACACTATGGGACGTTTTCCTTTACATTTGTCAAGTTAGTATGACGTCCTTTAACTACGATTCCAAATCTTGAAAAGGTTGGAATGGTTTGTTAGTTCTATAACGTGAATTCAGCGCATTTTTTTTAAAGCTGTGGCTATCAACATATGGTCTTGTTGAGAAACAGTTGATCTTTTACGTATTTGTAGGTTCTGGCCTGAATCTTTATAGAGAATATCTTTCCTAAGTGTATCAAGGTTCGAAGATCACAGAAACCTCAACGTTGTGACGAAATGCGTGGTGAAACGCAAGTACATGAAAAATTAACAATCGGTTTTTGCTCTATATTATCATAACTGTTGCCTCATGGGAAGTCGTAAAATGACCAGATGTTCGAAAAATAGACTATCGTTCAGTCTTTGTTCACAGAAATAATAATTATAGTAAAGGAGGCAAAAGGAGCAGCTGTTTTCCTCGAGATGTTGCCCAAAGAAATTTTCAAATGTATCCTCAATCATCTTGCTTTAAACGCACCTTAGTCCTTCAGCGCTATCAGCGCTTTGATTATTCCCCGGATTAATCGAGTCAATGACTGTCAGGAATGCAACAAATCCTGCTTCTTTCCTATATGCGTTATTTTGACGTACATGTGGAAGAAAACCAAAATGAATAACTGTGATTAAATCAGATTTAATCAGATATTGCTCAATGCAAGCAGTTTCTCCTTATTGTCACAGTCTTTTCTTAAACCAATCACGACTGGTGATCACTCTACCATACAACCATGGTGCTGACGACCATATCGGTTGCACGACTTTCGGTTAAACGTTTTTGGTAGGAGACCACACAGGAATTATTTCCGGAGGTTGTTGTACAGAAAAACAATAGTTCACGAACATTTAGGACACAATAAGGGGCCTTTTTGGCGGTTTTTGATTTTTTGTGGGTGTTGGCCATGTTTTAAACCTTTGGTATGCTGCTTTTACCCAGAACTACTTTCGCGGAAGGCGAAGCAATAAGGAAGACGTCCTTCACTGGCCCTTGCATTTTGGGATGCAATTTTTAAGGTTGGTAAAAAGAGATTGCTGATAGCGAAAAAAAATAGCTGATCTGCGGTATGTTTGTTCATGAAATTCTAATAGTATACGGAGTGTGGACTAGTGAAAAAACGAAGATAAACACTGAATCTTCTCATTGAATCATTTCGTTAGGAGAAGTCGCTATAAGATGATGTTGTAATGGAATCCTGTAATGATCATCTGGATGGTTATAATGATAGTTGCTTTCATATAACGGTCAACTGGACTTATATAAAGATAAATCGCTTATTATTATTAATATAGTGCTTTAATGGAATCGTTTAATGAACATCTGGAGTAATATAATAATTTATCGTTTATCATAAATGTTCCTTCAATCTATACATAGTTAAAGGCACATAAAAGGAGATTTATGCTGTATTAAGCTATATTATTTGATAAACTTTTGGTCAGATTCAAATAGTTATCACAAAAAAAAATCCATCAGCACAACTTGAACATGAAAGCAAACAAGAAATAACCCAGATTAACCAGTTTAATAATTCAGATTGTGTGATTCTTGACCCCTGACCTTGACAGTTAATACACAAATATTTGAACCGACCAATCAGAATTCGGTTTTTTTAATATGTAAAGAAACATGTTGTTGGTAAACATGATTGAATTGGAGACAACTATATTTCAAGTACACAATAAGTTATGTTAAAGGAGTCTATTTAATAGGATCCTAATGCATTTGTAGATTAACTGTCATGACCTTTATGAACATAATAAAATAACTCTATATATTTTTTCATTAATTTATTTGTTCATCTCCTTTTATGTGCCTTTAAAGTGAACACATATATAAAAACAAGTGCAATCTATCGAAAAAAAGTCACATAAAACATTCATGGCTTTCTATAGCATGTCATATTTGTCGGATCTCTAAGCGTTTAAACCGGTGGTTTATCCATGGTATGAAAAACCTCTCCGAAAGTTCTCTCTCACATTAAGAAGGGGGTTGAAGACTCTTGGATAATAACATACTTCTGTATATTCATAATTAAAAGGCCAGTGGTCGGATTGACTTTGTAGTGAGCTAGTATTTTCTGTATGTTATCCCTTTTGTAGCATTGAAAATCTTATTTACGTACTTATCGTATGTCCCTGTGAAAAAGTACATGAATTTCTCAAACACGCCATTCTTCTTCATCTGTTCTCTCAATTCCATCCCTTCGGCTATGTTCTCGTCTGCCATGTCTCCTGGTGGTTTCCTACCGTGTGAAGTGATACGTTCTTCTGTTTCGCAGCTATTAGCTTGCTCCTTTAAAAAAGACTCAATTTTCTCGTCTAGTGGCTCTTCGCTTTCATCAATGCCTTCGCTCGATGATGCAAGTACCTCGTCATGCCCGACAGTCATCAGATTTGCATGATCAGCATCATTTGATGATTGTTGTTGGTCGTTCTTTTTGTTGGTCTGCTCACTGGTGTGTCTTGCTTGAAATTTTTCCACCATCCACTGATAGACAGGGATTGTGGACATCCGCTCGTACGCCCTTGCTAGTCGGAAGGCAATGTTGGAAAAATAGCGACCCTTATTTGCGATGATTATGTCGTCAATTTTCTCGATCAGCTCCTTGATTTGGTTCTCTGATTCTTGTCCCGAAGCCCTGTTATTGAAGAACATAAGACGGCGACCACAGCTTTCTATAAATTCTTCTAGTGCTTTAGGTACTTTTTGAAGGTATGCATCCCTTCTATTTGCTTTGATTTCGTCTCCGCGTGTAATCAGAATTAAACTATGTTTGCTGACATCATCCCCAAACCAGTCAAAAAACTGGTCTCTTACTTTAACGCATTCTTCCGTGTACTTTCCCGCGGCCAGAACAAATATAATTGCGTGAAATCCGGGAGAAGAATAGCCTACAGACCGAATAAGTTCCTTTTTAATGACTTCCGGCGGGAAAGTGGTATCACATAGGCCTGGAGTATCTACCACGACCAACTTTCTGCCATACCGCTCTGCTTTTCCAAACTGACAAATTTGGGTTATCGATTCTGCACATATGTCGGACTCGAATTCCTCTCTTCCAAGTAAAGTGTTCGTTGTTGCACTTTTACCATCGCCAGTTTTACCAATCAAAAGTAGACGTAGCTCTGTGGGCTTTATTTCTAAAAGCATATGTGAAGGGGAATAAACAATCGATTGTTTCTTTATGTCATGATCCGGAGTATCGTACATTTGTTACAACAACAAAAACATATTAGATATAGATTTTTCCATAGGAACGGTCAACCATTCTCGTTTACTTTGCTGCTGTGTATTGTTACTAATGACAGCTAAAATGATTCGAAGAAAGCATTTATATCTTCGTATATCTTCGCATTAAATAATTTAAAAACCCATTTAATACTTTTGGACCTAAAAGAATGTCTTTTTCCGCTTGTGTGACTAAAGTGCCTTCGCCCTGCACGTGCCCACTCTTCCCACCAGTAATAAAGTCAATTTTGCCAAAATATTTATGTGCTTTTACCCGATGAAATGCATCTTCATGCATAAAGAGTAGAGGTCATCGCAATCATGAAACATTTTGCTATTATTATGGCAATGGGCTAGATCTGTGAAAACTTATAGCAGTCTACATGAATATACAGATATTCTACAGATTGCTTCATAAATAGCCATTATCCATCCACGACGATGTCCAAACTGTAACAACGTCCAGACGACAACGTAAGTAACTGACTCAATAAAACAAAATCTTTAGAGAGTATGACAGAAGGGTTCAATGACCATACCTAAAAAAATGTTTTATAACCAACGTCTTAACCATGCCTACCTTATAAGTGGCTAGATGCAACATATTGCCGATACTAAGCAAATGTATGTATGTATGTATTGATCTATCATGTTCGAGTGGGAAAGCAGTCAGCGATGTTGTCAGACCAGCGAATATCACTGAATAGGAAATACCAGAAACATGAATGAATACACTGAGCACCGCGATATAAGTGAAAACGACATAGACCTCCTCCACCTAACAGACCAACTTACCAGAAGAATGTCTTGATATTAGTCCATGTTTCTTGACGAGCTCTCGGTCTCTCTCAAGGAAATTCACTGGACCAAGTAGATCAAGATGTCTTTCTGAAAAAGAAATTAAAACCATTTTATTGCAGGGCGTTAATTACTTGATGGATACACTTTCAATACACCTGCATGTATATAAGGCATTCTTTTAAGTAAAATTTAGGTATGATAAATTGCACTTGGTAAACAATGTTTTGCCTATAATCAACGATATTTCACGTATCTATACAAGCACCTGATTCAGATTGTGTTTCTTTTTTTTTTGTTAGGACCATTTGCTCACCAAAGAAAAGCAATCGCACATCTTAAGTTAGGTTTAATTTTTAAACAACGAAAAATGAAAATATCACCTGGATCTCATTGGGCTCAAACCAACGACTCTCTTGTCCTGAGGTCGAGGTTCTAATCCAAAACTCATGCAATTAAAAGAGTGTAGAGGCGCAACTGAGGATAGCAAAAATACCGAAAGACAGTTACCTTCGTCCATGATGGTGTCACACACTGAACACGTTCAACCTGAAATGGTAGAGAAAATGATCTATTAACAAGGGCGATCGGCAATTATATATATATATATATATATAGTAATAGCTGCACAACGACCACTGGCCACTATCAGAAAGTGACACTCGTGTTATCTTATCTACTTGGGCCCAAGTGTTCGTATCATTCACGGTGTTTACCAGACAAACACAAAATGTGACCGACATGCAGCACATACAGGTAACTACAGTCTATTTCGGCTTTACTGTTCCAAAGGGTCTCTCAAATTGGTGAGTAAATCGCTCCATAGGGGCCAAAGGTGGCACAAAATGCTTGATCTCATTACTAAACAGATGTTTCCAAGTGTAAAAGCAATCAGTCGTCCTGACTGTCGGGATATAGTTTCTAAAGTGTATCCGCTTAAATAAAGCAAGTATTAAAAAAATAGGAGACGACTTCCTTAATGTGACAGGTACTATATTTAACGACCAACGGGGTTCCCGTAATTACCCATCGTGTTTGAACTTATGCCTCTCCAAAATTCGCAATACTAAGGGCAGGACCGAAGACGAATAAAACAGTGGTAGCAATGAGCAAGTATGTACAATCTGTATGTGTTAGATCTCAAAACCGTTGCAAAACGTTTTTGAATAATTCAGCGTATGTATACAGGCTTTGAAACTAGAATATTAAATAAATTATTCTGCTTTACAATTTTCACTAAATTTTTCTCGTATCAGTGGAAAAGAAGCCTTATATCGTTTTCTGGTTTTGTAAAGGGAGCATCTCGGGAGAGTATTTAACATGCACAAATAATTGTCCTGTTTATCCATGCCAACTGAGCTGACTGGTTTGCGATTACAGGATATGGACGATATATTTTTCTTTCCTTCATCATCTGTGGAGAACAAAGATCCAAGAATGGAGCGCCCGCATCTTCACACGAAACTTGGGGATTCGAATCCCGTAGCAAGCGGTCGCTATACTGCAAACTTTCATTACAGCCACATTCGACACGAGCACCGTTCTGTCTCCAGAAAGAAGGTTTGGGAGTTATTAATAATATACTTTGTAAGAACTTGCTTCTCAATTGCTGTAAGATAAGTTAAAACAATCAATCGCACACTTGGATAAATAAACTGTGTTACGCGCACGTAGAATGTCAGAGTGGCCATAGTCGCGAATTTGAAGTCCTAAAACCCAGATCCACTTCCCGATAGCTTCTTTTGTTAATGTCAAGTTATCTTGGACAAGGCATTGCTTTTAAGTACTGGATTGTTGTCAGACAATCGGCGAGATCTTACTAAAAGTTTGTTGAAAACGGTGAGAAATGCTAATACAATTATTTGAAGCAATCCTTACCATACGATACATAGCAAATCATAACCCGCATTTGTAACTTTCAGCACTTTTATCCGACCCGAAAACCGTTCTTAATCAAATTCAAACTCAATTCAATCCCCATTCATATTTTTTTTACCACATACTATGTGGTGATGCAAATACTTAACTATTTCTGCTTTTTAAATAGAGCGGATTTTGATGAGATACGCAGTCTACACGCTGGTAAAGGTCCAACGCAGTATATGGACGAGTTCAAAAAGTAAACAGGTGATATGAATAATTGCAACGGTAGGTAACTCTTATCAAAACCCCTTATCAGGTATTGCATAGGTCCAATGCAGTATATGGCCGACTTCTAAACATGTAATCAGGCAATATAGGCTAAATGCAACGGTAGGTAACACTGATCAGAACCCCTTATCTCAGGTGTACTTTCGCCAGATTGAAACATAAACATCGCACGAGAGCGCGATGAACATACATCTATCATCTTTACCAAACAAAACACTTCAGTTTAGGCATTTAAAAGAAATAATGAAGTGAAGGTGTGCATGCGTGGCGGTCGGATTGAGCGAATTATTTTTACAATTATTAACCTACCAGCAATATACAGACCAATCAAGAGATAATAGACAACATCTAAAGATATTTTTGATACAGAAATACAACATTAATGAAGATCGAAGACTCAGAGAAGTATTGCACCCCAATTTTCAGCACCCAGTTGACGAACCCCCCACCCCCGGTTTCGAAATAATGTAAACAAAAACAGCTGATCGACATGAATGGACAGACCTTGAAAACCATCCCTCTGTTATATTTGGCTATCCTTATATATATGGTTTCAGATAACCAGGGATGGTAACAGGAACAATATATGCTCCAGGATGAGGGCTTTTTGCCCTCAAACTTACATCAACAACCTCATAGTTCTTCTGGATTAGAGAATACTCTTTATTCAAACATACCCACAACCTTGGAGGGATACACGAAAGCAATCTTCTTATACTAGCCATAGCAGGCATCGAACCAAACCCGGGCCCAGAACTATTAAATACCCATTTGGTACATATACTAAAGCCTGTCGATGGAACCAAAAAGCAGTAGCTTGTGATAAGGGTGACCAATGGTTCAACACAGATTGTATGGGAATTTCAAAATCAACTTATGAATTCCTATCTAACACAACAGCTCCTTGGATATGCAGTACCTGTGAAACGCCCAACCACTCCACAGTACTGTATCAATCAGTGATGTCGGTATCAAACTCACTGTCAAGCCTATCTAACACCACAGAGGCAAACAACACAATGGATTCTTCACTACACTCTCTTGGTGAACCAGTATCAGCATCCTCATCGAAACAAGTAGCAAGTAACCCAATCAAACAAGGGGTCGGAGTTAAGCCAAAAGATAAAATGCGAATATTAATGATTAATTTCCAAAGCATTAAGAATAAAACAGCAGACATACAGATAGCCATTGAATCAACTCGGACAGACTTTATTATTGGCACAGACACCTGGTTATCAAAAGATATGAAATCCTCTGAATTTGTCCAGAGTGACTACGAGATATACCGCCACAACCGCGAAAATGATCCACATGGAGGGGTACTGATTGCCATCACCTCCACAGCTTACTCAGGCAAATCCAGCGAACTCATCAGTGTGAAAGTCGAACTAGACCTTAGACAATTTGCTATTATATCCGCAGTCTACAGACCACCAAATAGGAATGATACAGAATACACAGAGGCCCTTATTGGAGACATTCACACAGTTAAGTCAGAACATCCAACATCCTATTTTATCCTTGGCGGTGACTTCAACCTACCTAACATTACATTGGAAACTTCAACGCTAACAGGACACCAGGTACCATCCCTTGTCAATGAAGCTTTCATTAACATGCAGCATGACCTTGCATTAGAGCAAGTAGTACCATTCCCAAAGGAGGCCAGAACACCCTCGACCTGATATTTACATCACACCCAGCTTCTGTCGACAAATGCAAAGCACTGCCATCAGTGGGGAAAAGTGACCATGGCACAGTGTTAATAGACTTGACACTAAAGACACATATCCAACATACCTCTTCCCGGACAATTTTACTTTGGGACAAAGTTGATAAGCTTATTATTCAACAGAAAATACAGGCCACTGCAGACAAAATGCTGAACAAGGAATACACAGGTCCTTCAAGGAGTCAATTACAGCCATTGGCAAGGAATTTGTACCAACCAGAAACTGCCGGAAGTGACACACTAACCCATGGACGACAACCCAAGTTAAGCGACTGATTAACCGTAAACTACGAGCCTACACCCAAGCCAGACGTAACAATAGAAATTAAGACTGTCAAGATATAAGCAGCTAAAATCTACAGCAAAACGACAAACAAGAAGAGCCCACGATAAATACATAGACGAAACCATCTGAAGAGATATGAAAACATCATCCAAGAAATTCTGGTCTTACCTTAAGAGTAAAAAGCAAGACTCGCAAGGGGTTTCCCCATTAAGAAAGGAGGATGGGCTACTCTACAGTGACAAAGAGACAAAGGTCGACATACTGAACACCCAATTCCACTCTGTTTATACACAAGAAGACCTAACATCAATGCCAACCAAAGGGAACAGTCCCTACCCAGACATGCCACACATACAGATAGGTGAAGCAGGTGTCCTCAAACTACTAAAGAACATCAACAGCCACAAAGCCACAAGACCGGACGGAATCCAAGCCAGATTTTTGCATGATTACGCTGAGTAAATCGCACCAATCATGACAAAGATATTTCAGCTCTCTGTCAACAAAGGCTCTATCCCTGACGACTGGAGGACAGCCTCGATTGTACCGATATACAAGAAAGGAGACAAACACCAAGCCTTCAACTACAGGCCATTCTCCCTGACGTCAATCGCATGCAAACTCATTGAGCACATCAACGACAGTCAGATTTTGGATCACTTTGACAAGCACAACATACTCAGTGACAAACAGCACGGGTTTAGATCAAAACGTTCATGCGAGACACAACTAGCACTCACCATCGACGACATTGCTCGTTCCTTAGCTGAATGGGGAGCAAGTAAACCTAGTCCTTCTAGACTTCTCCAAGGCTTTCGACAATGTCCACCATGAGCGCTTTCTGCACAAGCTACATTACTACGGGGTACGAGGACAGACCCTAAACTGGATAAGAGACTTCTTGACCAACAGACAGCAACAAGTCATGCTGGATGGCCACACCTCATCAACAGCAGAAGTCCTATCTGGAGTCCCCCAAGGTACCGTGCTTTGCTCTCTACTCCTCTCTCCATTTATCAACGACCTACCAGAGGTTACACAGTCAGAGGCCCGACTATTTGCTGATGACTGTCTGTTATACAGACCTATCCGCAATAAAGCAGACACGAAGATCCTGCAGAACGACCTGGTAGCCCTTGAGAAATGGGAAAAAGAATGGCAGATGGCTTTTCACCCCGAGAAATGTGTGGTTATCCAGATTGCAGCCAAACGTAACACAATCTAAGCCGACTAGTCGCTTCACAACCACAAACTAGACACGGTGGACTCAATCAAATACTTGGGAGTGACAATCAACAACAAATTAAGATGGGACACCCACATAAATGACATAATATCAAGGGACAATAGAACTTTAAGATTCCTGAAACGCAACCTTCGAGGCTGCAAGAAATCAGTAAGAGCCAGATCCTAAGTAGCGATCATAAGACCCATACTTGAATATGGTGCTTCAATTTGGGACCAACATAACATCGGGCTGTCAAACCAGACTGAGAAAGTTCAACGCAGTGCGGCAAGGTTCACCACAAGGAATTACAGTGACAGACAATCCGGATGCATCACACAGATGTTAAACAGCCTAGGATGGGAACCACTTCAGGTATAAGAGTAAAGATCCGCCTCCTTCTACTATTCAAAATCCAGCATGCGATAGTTGCCATCCCAGCATACAACTACCTCATACCACAAGACTTAAGAACAAAAGGTCAACACACATTCCGGGTACCAACAACAAACCGGGATGTATACAAGTACTCATTCTTCGATCAGAGACTGGAACAGCTTGCCACCGCCAGCGGCAGCAGCTTGTTCCCTGGAAGAATTTAAGGGGGTTTTGAGTAGCATTCCGGCTTCTCAGTTCCAGTAGACATAGCTGGAACTTTGGTTTTAAATGTAAATATTGCCCTGTGGACTTTTAATCCTGACCGTCACGCCGTACTATAACGCTCTCTATTGAGTCAACTACTTAACCGGAAGAAGAAGAAGCAGACGAGTTAAAAGTAAGCCGAAGGACAAGAGTGAAATTATGCACGCCTTTTACAGATGTGTGATGGGATGTCTTATCTTCTTGGTTTCCAAAACATTTCTAAAAGTTTACCTGTTTTTTGCAATTTCGTAGTATTTAGATGAAACATTATGCTTTTGGAAAAGATAAACATTCATTGCATTCGCTACGTTAGTATGACGTCCTTCAACTACGATTTCAAATCTTGAAAAGGCGGGAATAGTTAAATGTAGTTGATTCTATTTCATTTATTAAGCGGATTTCTATTTCAAAGCTGTGGCCATCAACCTTTGGTCTTGTTGAGAATGGTTGATCTTTTGCGTATTTGTATGGCCTGGCGAATGGAAACTTTACAGTGTTATAACCAATATCGTTCCTAAATGTATCAAAGGTTCGATGATCAGGGAGACGTTGTCAAGAAATGCGTGGTGTAACGCAAACACGTGAAAAATTAACAATCGGTAATTTTAATAGTTAATTCCTAATCGATTAATTGGTTTTTATTCACAGGATTTATCGAGTCAATGACCGTCAGGAATGCATCAATACGTGCTTCATTCCTAAATACGTCATTTTCACGAACATGCGGGAGAAAACCAAAATAAATAACTGTGATTAAATCAGATTAAATCAGATATTGCTCAATGCAAGCAGTTTCTCCTTATTGTTACAGTCTTTTCTTACCAATCACTACTGGGGTGCTGACGACCATGTCGGTTGCACAACTTACGGTTAAACGTTTGTTGGGGGAGACCACACAGGAATTATTTCCGGAGGTTGTTGTACAGAAAAACAATAGTTCATGAACATTTAGAATGTTACTTTGTGTTTTAAGCATATGCTTTTAGGACACAATAAGGGGCCATTTTGACTGTTTTTGATTTTTTGTGGGTGTTGGCCATGTTTTAAACCTTTGGTTTGCTGCTTTTACCCAGAACTACTTTCGCGGAAGGCGAAGCAATAAGGAAGACGTCCTTCACTGGCCCTTGCATTTTGGGATGCAAGTTTTGAGGGTGGTTAAAAGAGATTGCCGAGAGTGAATTGGTCTTCTGCATATTCGTTCGTGAAATTCTAATAGGGTACGGAGTGTGGACTAGTGAAACAACGAGGATAAACACTGAATCTTCTCATTAAAGGTACTGTTTTTATATAAAATAAAGAAGGACAAAAGTTAGCGGTAAACCACCTTTTAGGGTAGGTTTTTTTCTATTTTTCTGCTTTTTCCGACAATTAATCAAAAGTCTAAAACCATGATTCAAACCTTATCGAAACCAACCACCTATAGGGAAAGTGTCCATTTTTTGAGCTCGTGAAATTGGTTGAAATTTGGTATTTTTTTCTTGCCGATGCAATTGAAAATTGCAATTCGAAAGTCCAAAACCGCACCACTAGCTAGAAATTGCGATAGTCTATCCAAACAAACCGATTGTGCAGCAAATTTTGAAACAGGGTAGTTTTAAGTATCATAATTATTCAGATCATCTATTCATCTCGACATGAAATGGCAGAATATATGATATTTCACTGGTTTTGCAAACGGAGTATCGGGAGGATGTATTATTAATTTCCTTAGGCCTAGAAAAATACACAAATCACAGCCAATTCCACGAGTTCAAAAATGAAAAATTACTTTTGAATTTAGAATGTTACTTTGTGTGTTAATCATATGCGTATCGGATACAAGAGGGGCATGTTGACTGTTTTTGATCTTTGGTGGGTGTAAGCCTTTGGTTTGTTGGCTTTCCCATAACTACTTTTTGCGGAAGGCGAAGCGATAAGGCAGACGCCCTTGGCTGGTCCCAGCATTTTCGAATGCGATTCTAGAGGGTGGTATAAAGAGATGACCGATAGCGAAGAAAAAGTAGCTGTTGGTCGCCATGCTTGTTCGTGACAATCTAGTAGGGTTCGGAGTGTGGAATAAGGACGTAATGAAGATTATTTCTGAAATTTGTAACGGAAGGTACTGTGAAGGGGCAAAATATATTTTCATATGGAATATAGAAAGGCCAAAGTATACCGGTATGAGACCTAAGATGTCGTTTTGGTGGCAAAATTGACATGGATACCATGACCATCGTTGTGAGTGACGTTTTGGAAATAACACGTTGTGTGTACTGTGAAATTGACAAATCGGGATGGAATTACAAGCACTGTATTTCCGGTCTCAGTTTCTATCGTCTGGGAAATAAGGGCTTTGGTATTGGGCAAGTTTTACTTCCCAAGCCTACCAGATAACCATAGATTTAAATTTGAAATTTCTATTAAATATAACTTCATTATTTTATAGAAATATATAAACAGAATAATTAAAGACATAAGCGACTATTTTGTAAAATGTATAGGGAATGTTTAACACAAAACTGATTAGCCGCTGATTAAAGTAGTTATTCAACATTCTAACTCTTAACTGCAAGCACCTTATGAAGGAATATGAATCATTAACAATAAGTGATTGTGTTCCAAACGATATATTTCTTTGTAACATATTTGATATGTTTAAGAAGCTAAGTCCGTCTCACTGCTAAAATATGTGTTGCTGGAAGAGAAGAGATTAATTTTATCATCATTTTCTCCTTTTCTCATGAACATTCAATTAGTCGTTGATGGCTGACCCGATATATCCAGAAATTGATAAAACGATAAGTCTGTCTAGGCTATTATTTAATAGGTTTCTCGAAAACACATCGCTGAAACTGTGTACATGTATTTGTTTATTGGTGATTAAACTATGCTAGACTAAAACATGCCCAAATCAAACATGTCAATGAAAACTTGTTATAATCCTTATACAATTATGCCTCATATTTATCTAACTTCTAGACATTTTAAGACATAACAGTGACAACAATAGCAATTTATCCTTTTGTCACAGTAGTATCTAAACAGTATCATGAAACACATACATTTTTCTTACGACTTTTGTAGTCTGCTACAAAATGATATTATAAAATCAGTATAGTAGTTCAATGTGTATGGAAGTGTTAGACATCCTTTTTAATCATTTTTTTTTATCAGTAACTCATACGAAATGGCGAAATTGTTGTTGTGACATGTATAGTTGTTTCCTCAATCGAATTTAACGATTTTTTAGATTTCACATTTAAGATCTATTTTTATAAACGAAAGTAAAGTGACGTCATTCTCGCGGGAAACAATATGGCGTCTTCCCTATTATTTCAGAGGTGTTTTCATTGGATAAACCCGATGTGTTCAGATTGCTGGAATCATATAATGATTGTTGGTATAGTATAAAGGTCAACTGGAATCATATGGCCAGGATAAGTCAGTAAAAACATGATGCTGTAATGGAATCGTTAAATAGACATGTTGAATGTTATAATGATAGTTGCTTTCATATAACGGACAAATGGAATTATATAAAGATAAGTCGATATAACAAAAAGCATAAATGGTATCGTAAAATTAGTTACTGGACTAAAAAGCATGTAATAAGTGGCGGTTTCACATAAATGTGTCTTTAATTTACACATAGTTAAGGACAAGTTCTACATTTTTTTTTAAAATAATCCTTTCATAGAATTTTCTAAATTTTTTATATATTATTTATAATTATATTGTGAATTCAGAAATGAAAAGAAAATGCAGGTTGACGAGTTAGATCTTTTGTAAAATGACAGTTTCCATGGTAATCAATTGGGGCAAAAATGTCAAAATGACCATACCATCTTCAAAGGTAATAAAATAATTTTTGGAAGGTTTATTAACACAAAAGACATGAATTCATACATTCAATACTTTATAATACAATGGTATTTTAAATTTTTACAATCTGAACAATTTTTGTAATCCAAATCAGTTTTTCATGATTATTGTATTTGACAATATAAATTGATATTCATATTGCAAAAAAAAAGATATTTTTAAAATTCCTTTCATAGAATTTTTTTATTTTTCAGTATGTGAGGTAAAATTTCATCTTGAAATACAAAAAGAAAAGGATATGTTGACGAGTTGGTTTTTCTGTAAACTAACAGTTTCCATGGTAACCGTATTTGAAAAACATTTATGAAAATGACTGAAATAACTTTAAAACTTAAAAAATAGAAGCTGGGGGCTTAGTATGCATGAGAAATATATAGTAATGTTGATAACCTTTCATAGTTTTATGGTTTAATATGATCATCCTTTGAAAAAAATTGCATACAGTAAACTTCATCCGAATAAAATTGTTTATCCGACTACTATGCAAGTTCCTCTTCGGTACCATATTATTATCTCCCTTGGATGCGCAGATGAAGTGCGCAGAAAAAACTACCGATTTAGTGAAAACATACAATATAACTGTGGTGCAATATATCGAAAGTAATCATATAAGACAATTATTGCTTTTCATAGCGTGTTACATTCGTAGTGTACCTTCGCGTTTAAACATGTCGTTTATCAAAATCATAAAAAACACTTTTCGAAATATTTGTCTCACATAAGGAAGGGGTCGAAAAGACATTAGATATCAACGGACTTCTGTATGTTCTTAATTAAAATATCGATTTTGAAGTGATCTAGTGTTTTTGTATGTTAACCCTGTTGATTTATTATTTAGACCAGTTAACGAGCTTATCGTATGCCCCTGTGAAAAAGCTCATGAATTTCTCAAACACACATTTTTTCTTAAACAGGTTTCTTAATTTCTCCTTTTTGGCCTTGCCCCTGCTCTTGTTTTCCAGAGGTTTTTCCTCCTGTGAATTCGTGATACCTTTTTCTGTTTTACAGTTAGTAGTTGGCTCCTCTAATAAAAGCATAAATTCCTTTTCTAGTTCCTCATCGCTTTCATCAATGCTTTCGCTCGATGTTGCAGGTATCTCGTCATTTTCGGCAGTCATCAGACTTGCATGATCAGCATCATTTGATGCTTGCTGTTGGTCGGTCTCTTTCTTGGTCTGCTCATTGGTACCAAATGCTTGAAATTTCTTCACCATCCAGTGATAGACAGGGGTGTTGGACATCCGCTCGTATGCCTTGGCTAGTCGAAAGGCGATGTTGGTAAAGTAGCGACCCTCATTTTCTTTGACAATATGGTCAACTTTCTGGATCAATTCCATAATTTGGTTCTCTGATTCTGGTCCAGAAGCTCTGTTATTGAAGAACAAAACACGGCGACCACAGCTTTCCATAAACTCGTCAAGCGCTTTCGGTACTCTTTTAAGGTATGTCTCCCTGTTTTTCACTTCGTCCCCGCGTGTTATAAGAATTAAGCTATGTTCGCGGACATCTTCTCCGAACCAGTCGAAAAACTGGTCTCTTACTTTAACGCATTCTTTCGTGTACTTTCCCGCGGCCAGAACAAATATAATGGCGTGAAATCCGGGAGAAGCATAGCCTACAGACCGAATAAGTTCCTTTTTAATGACTTCCGGCGGGAAAGTGGTATCACATAGGCCTGGAGTATCTACCACGACCAACTTTCTGCCATACCGCGTTATTTTTCCAAACTGACAGATTTGGGTTATCGATTCAGCGCAAACACCGGACTCGAATTCCTCTCTTCCAAGTATAGTGTTGGCTGTTGCACTTTTACCATCGCCAGTTTTACCAATCAAAAGTAGACGCAGCTCTTCTGACTTTATTTCTGGAAGCATATATTAAGGGGAATAAACAATGGACTGTAGCTTTACTATTGTTTTCGTAGAGTCGAGTATCGTACATTTCACAGAACTAAAACATGAGAAGCAAACTCATTCATCGGAACCATTTACTGTACTGCAGTGAAAAAATAATACTGGTCGCTAATTTGGTTCGAAGAGAGCCATTATATCTTCGTATTTGCAGATGAAACAACGAGAATTTAAAAGCCAATGCATTGGTTCTGAATCAAAGAAGAAGTTAATTTTCCGTTCACTCAACGTGGGATTAAAGGGCTCACGCTCTGCGCGTGTGTAATCTTCATATCAGCAATACAGTAAATTTGGACAAATACATCGTGTAAATAGAGCGAAAGAAGGACACAAGAAGTTAGATTTAAGTGCTATCTATCAAGAAACATTAATAGTATTGATGAAGCGGAGCGATAAAATGCACTCTGAATTGACTAAATAAACAAATTAAACACTGTCTTCATGTACAATGAGTTAAGTATACTGGCTTTCTGTAAAAGTTTGATCTTATTGCATCGATGAGCTAGATCTCTGAAAAGTTACACCTAAATGTGTCTTTAAAGTGAAGTCTACATGGATATATGAATATTCTACATATTGCTCCTAAATTGACATAAACCACTCCAGACAACAACGTAAACTACTGGCTAAACAAAAAAGAATTTAAAAAGAGTTTGGTGGAAGGGTTCAATGATCATTCCTAGAAAACTGTTATCATAACCAACGTCTTAATCATGTCTAAATTGTAAGTGGCTAGATGCAAACATATTGCCGATACTAAGCAATGTATGTATGTATTGATCTATCATGTTCAAGTGGGAAAGCAGTCAGCGGTATTGTCAGACCAGCGAATATCACTGAATAGGAAATACCAGAAACATGAATAAATACACTGACCACCGCGGTATAAGTGAAATTCCGTTGAAAGCGGCATAGACTCACTACCAAGAAAACAAACCTACTGTAAGAAGGGTGTGCTAATAATCCATGTTTCTTGACATGTTGTTTGTCTCTCTCAAGGAAATTACGTTGACCAGGCAGATCTTGTTGTTTTTCTAAAAAGAAAAATCAAAGCATTCAATGACAAGGCGTTAATCACTTGATGGACACAGATTCAATACATATACATGCAGATTAAAATTCATCTATGTTAAATGAATAATAGGTTATTCTTGGCAAACACTGTGTTGTCCCTTTACAACGATTATCTATATATAAGCACCCGATTTAGCCTCTATTGGGCTAAGGGTTTGTAACATCCTTAGATCATTGAAATATTACACATTTTGTGGCCTGCCAGTTTATTTATAAATCTATAAATAAACTTGCGACAAACCCAAATTACTCATTATTCATCCACCTCACTGCGCGGACTAACACGTTCGTTGGAACTAGGCAAGAAAATACGGTCCGTATACCCCGCACAGGGGAACCCCACCTTTCTCGGCCTTATGTTTAGTACAATTCTACCAAATGTGACTGGTGTAGATTGAAAGCTTACAAAGACAACAAAAATAGAGAGCCAAAACGCTCTCCCAGAATTCAGTAGAACCATGGTGACAAGCAGCTTTATTGCTATTTGGTATCAATTTCAAATTATCCTTCTGTCAAAGTTACTTCTATGTTGTAACAACTTTCATTTTCTGTCGCAGGAACAAAGAGAAAGGGTATATATTAAATGGTTGTAGTAGAAGGGACGTTTGCTTTTTGCGCATTTTGTGCTTTGACTAAACAGTACCTAGGCGCAAAAAGACACACTTTGTTCCATCAATAAAATTTCTAAAACTAAATATGAAATCAATCTCACTGTCTATCTGTTTTTCACTCTTTATAGAATACAATTTTATGAAACATTGCAAACACGTTTGAAACGTTCAGTCAACTTTCAACTTCAAATCTTTTCACAGTTTCAACAATCATTTTCTTCTCATAGACACAGAAGCAATTTGAAATGTTTGGAAGGAAAATGTATTTATACTTAAATAGTGTGTAAGTTCAAGAAATCCCACAACAGACCTAGCGCACCCTGGCGTATTCAAGTTTATTCAATGCACCATCACGAGATAGACTGTTCTTATTATGCTAACGAATGGCGTTGTTGTATCCCTTTTTACTGTTGCCTCGTGGGAGGTCGTAAAATGTCTAGATGTTCCAAAAATAGACTATCGGTCAGCATCATTTCCAAATGTATCCTCCATCACCTGCTTTAAACGCACCTTAGTCCTTCAGTGCTTTCAGCGCTTTGCTTTTTTCTATTTTAGGAATCTGATCATTAATGAAAAACGACCAAACTACTTAAGTTAGGTTTAATCTTGCTTATTTCATATCGACTGAAAGCAAGGAATTTAAAGGAAGTGATAAATTGCTCTTGCTAAGCACTGTTTTGTCCCATTTCAACGGTATTCCCTGTACGTATTCAAGCACCCGATTCAGCTTTCATGTCTTTCTTTTTTTCATCTGCTCACCAATCAAAAACGACTTAACACCTGAACTTAGGTTAATCTTGCAAATTTCATATCGACTGATAAGAAATATCTTACAAATTTGTTTTAACACTATCGATTGTAGCTCCTTGATATGTAAGCACTTCTCTCGCGCAACAACAGACCAATGAAAAAATATCAAATTGTACACTGCTTCTTATTGGACTCGAACCAACGACCCTCTTGCATGAGGTCGTCGTTCTCAACCAGAACTCCTGATACAACAAAAAAACTAAAGATTCGGAATTTTGAATGACATAAACGCCGATAGATGTTTACCTTCGTCCATGATGTTGTCACACACTTCTCGTTCAACCTGAAATAGTAGAAAAAAGGATCGATAAGTAAGGGCGACCGGAAATTCTATATAAATCATAGCTGCAGAACGACCAATGGCGACAACAATCGTATCTACTCGGCAATCCCCGTCACAAGTCGGTAGATATACAATCGTATCTACTCGGCAATCCCCGCCACAAGTCGGTAGATATACCTCGTAAGCAGTTCATGAATACATCAGAATTCCTGGGGTAATTCGGCTGTTTTCCGGCGGATAACGCACATGATTACAAGCACTATATGTTTATGTAAAAACACACAAATTGGTTATATATCACAATTGAATGGGTTTTTGGACTAAGCGTGCGTCAGCACCTTAGTCCATTGAATTTACTGACCACTTTTTGAGGGACGGTACTTTATCGGTACACAAACAGCGGTCTGACCCCAATTACTCATTAAACACCCGCCTTCACTGTGCGGACTAATACCTTCTTGGAACTAAGAATGTAGTCCGGATTTACTTGCTTTGATTTGCTCTATATTATTAATATGAACTAAGGCATTGCCTCTAGACCGCTCTCTTAACTCAATGGCATGGATTTTGTGAGAAAAAACTTACATATTAATGAATATGTGTTTCAATCTAAATTCTGAGTACAACTTTGTGGAAGTATAAGAATTGGCTTACTTTGGGGAGCAAATTCTCATTTTGTAACAAAGCTGTCATCTTTGTCACATTTAGATAGGTCTCAGTAATAGGATAAGTCTCCTTGCAGACTCCTGGTAAACTTTTTTGATGGTAAATGTTTTATATGGGTATAAGTTAAGCTTGCTTGGGCTATGTATGAGGGCCTTTCATCAATAATGAGACATTCATCATGTAGGGACAAACTGCTCATGCAGTGTCAGAACCACCAAACTACAATATTTGAACCACAAGTCTGTCTCTGCATGATTTTCATATAATTTTCTTCACAAAATTATGTGTTGTATGTACTGGTTTAACCCTTTCCCAAACAATAACGACATTTGATCACTTTGTTGCAGACGACTTTAGAAAAAATTGAGGGAAAAGGCGAAATTGCTGACTTTAGAAAACATTGAGGGAAAAGGAGAAATTGCTTGTGACGAGCAATTTTTCCTTTACCCACAGTGTTTTCTGGCCTATCAGAAGATTATTTTCCAATTTCATCACATTTTGAAATGTCGTCTGCAAACTCATTCAATTTGGTACAGTCAAAAATGTGCTGTTTGGGAAAGGGTTAAATCATCATGAGAACCAACAACATGTCATTTGATAATGAAGAAGGGTCATTTGGGTTAATAGTATCAGACAATATTCAACAACATACTCATCTGCTTGTACATTCTTAGGTAACTAAATTTCATCATATAGAAAGCCAATCAGGTATTTGTTTGAATTTTTCTTTACTGTAGATAAGAAAATCCCAAATAAATTGCTTAGCAGATCTCCAAAGGATCATTCAAATACAACAAATAGCTTTGTTGTAGCCAAATGGTTTTTTGTTTAACTTTAAAATAAAAGAAAAAGATTCTATAATTTTTCATTGATATTTCTTTAACCTTTGTTCACACATAGAACACTGCTTTTTTATATGTATTTTTTATCTATTAAAGAACTTAAAAAGAGTACTGTATGCAATAAATGACTAATATAATGTAAGGGTGATAATCAGAAGGCAGGGTTAGTCCATGTATTCTAATTCCTTGCTTTAACAAATTAGTTGAAAAAATAAAGCCACAGCTTGATATTTTCATTTACCACATCACCAGTTCCCTGGCCTTTATCATTTGAATAGAAAATAATCCTTAGAGTTGGAAAAATATGACAGAAACATATGTGATCAACTTTTTCAAATAAAAAATATTAACAAATATTCTAAGACATACATCATTAAGACTGTTATCCATTTAATTGTTTACAAAATGTTGTTTCACATTTAAAGCAATAAGATATTATTTAGAATTTCTTTATCAAATAGATAAAAGCAATTGTGACAAGGAAAATTTTCTCTCTGAGCCTGTTTCCCTATGTGATAATTGGTTTAAATTGTGTTGAGTATTAAAAGGTCAACCTTAAATACTAAAAGAGAAAAAATAATTTAACATTGATGTATGCAAATTCAACTCTCATTTTTGGTTACTTCATACACATGCAATAGTTAGAAAAGAAATTGAAGTAATCACTCAAGTAACTGTCTTCCATTGGTCTGCTGCAGGCTTACTAAGCAGCTTTAACAAAGTATTGGTATTCCTTTTGTCTCATTTATTTGATTGAGTTGGGTTTTTGAAGGCTTTTTGAAAAAAAAAAGAAAAGATGAGACACATGTGTCTTATCATTATAGAATATTCCATAGTCCATCACAATTTTTCTATATTATTGCCCTTTGATGTTGTCAGTACCAACTAACACTAAACACTATCCATTAAATATGATACATCATTGTGAATGTTATTTTTTTCTTCATAAAATAAGTTTTTTGAGGAGAAAGGTAAGCCTAAAAACTTTTCACAAATCAAACATATAGGCTTATGGTATGTCCATGTAAATCTTCATCTGTTTTTGATTATCATCAAATCCATGTGATCCTCCACCACTGAATATTTTGTTGTTGTTACCCACTCCTTACTATGCCAGGTAGTCATCAGATTTGGCTGTTAAAAGAGAAAAATAAAAAATATCTTGTGTCAATACTGGCCACATTGAACTGACTGATTATGCTTTTTTTTATATGGGTTTTACATCACATCAACATTATTTCAGTTATGTAGTGATGCCCGACGCTTAATGATGGAGGAAGGCCCTATAATTAACTGCCCATTAGGGCTGGTCAAGGCGGATAGAGCCATCGGCTTTCCATAAGTCAGTTGGGAGATATGAAAATCCATATTCCTCTCAGGATTTGAACCCACGCGGAGAGGGGCAATGTGATTTCAAGTTCTGTATTCTAACCATAAGGCCACGGAGGCCCCGACTGATCATTCTTAATTGGTAAC
This sequence comes from Cerastoderma edule, assembly GCA_947846245.1. Taxonomy (NCBI): domain Eukaryota; kingdom Metazoa; phylum Mollusca; class Bivalvia; order Cardiida; family Cardiidae; genus Cerastoderma; species Cerastoderma edule. Next base: position 23,901,851 of record OX401409.1, on the reverse strand, counting down.
ATTGGAAATAATTATTTCCCCTTTAATCAATTGAAGCAGTAATCTGACAGGAAATAAAGAACTGATTGATGAAAAAATCTATATTTCAACCTGTCTTGATTCATTCTCATTCAAACCAAGGTTTTCAAAAAAATAAAAAAGGAAAAGTCAATTACAAATTGTGAGTAACACCAAATTCATTAACGTTTATGTATATATATATTTTTTTTTAAAACAAAGTAATAAAAGGAGGACATGTTAAGAATTCCAACCTGTCAAACTTGCTTGTTTCCTGAATACTGTGCTGCATATCATATTATGTAATTATGCTATAATCTAATCAGAGATGTTTGAATTAGAGAGAATAACCACTTTGACATTTGAGAGATTGCTCCTTTGTTATAATTAGATTTATATTAGAGTCATTAACTGACACAGGTCCCATATGGGTCCTCTACATCAGTGCCATGCCTACATTTTTCAGTTCTGGAGCAGCTTTCCTGGATACCCAAGTACTAGGCTAGGGCTCTGAAGTGACTTGCCAAAGGCCATTCCCACGAAACAAGAGGTCTTGGTGGGACTGGCCCCTGCCCCCTTCCCCCTCGAGTTCTGAGTCCACCACTTTCACCACTTTCTTTTATGTTTATGACATTTATGTTTGTAAAGTTCAAAGGGATGTGAGAAAGAATATACATGTAGATCTACTTACTTGTACTATAAAACAGAGTCAATGTTCATACAGGTCTGCATCATCTATTCTTTGGAAGCTTGTTTGAAATTGTCATATTTCCAACCATCATGCATTCTGTAAAATAAAGAAAACACAACTAAGGCATCTATTACCCTAAACCTTTGGTCCAAAATTCTCACTTGCAAGAAACATTCAATGTTTGGGAATTATATTATCACTGGAATCAAGTAAGATACTGCCAAACGAATTAGGTTCCATATATTACCAAATACTTTACAGGGTATTTCATTTTTGGAAAAGGAAATTCATGCTGGCATTGTTATCTATAGTATAATCTAATGAGAGATGTTTGAATTAAAGAAAAACTGCTTTGACATTTGAGAGATTGCTTTTTTGTTATATTGCTTTCATAAGCTATCTTCTATGTTTATGACACTTATGTTTGAAAAGTTCAAAGTGGCCTGGGAAAGACTATGTCCTTACTTGTATTACAAAACAGAGTCAATGTTTATGCAGGTCTGCATCATCTCTTCTTTTGAAGCTTGTTTGAAATCGTCATATTCCCAACCATCATGCATTCTGTTAAATAAAGAACAAACAACTAAGGGATCTATTTCCATAAACCCTTGAGCCAAAATTATCAATTGCAAGAATAATTCAATGTTTGGGAATAATACTATCACTTGAATCAAGTAAAATAAAATACTGTCAAAAGAATAAGGTGATATACATAACCAAATACTTTACAGGGTATTTCATTTTTTGTAAAGGAAATTCACGCTGTCATTTTTATTTAAACTATCGGCCGATAACGCTATTAAATTGTCAAGAAGGTACCTTGTACCCAATTCAAAAACTCCAACAATAACAAATAATCCATGTCAGCAACTGATGAGTTGACATCGTTGCTTTATTGGTCAGCCTGATAGTGTATTCCATGTACAACACGATGTGTACCTAATGCTTTCCTTACACACCGCGAAAATGACATAGACCGTCTACATAAACATTAGATTATGCCAAACTGCAGGGTGTTATCACCGAATCGATAGAAGGTGAACACTTATTTCACCGTGGAGTGTTGTGGGCAACACACACTTTCTAGCCTAGTACTGAAGGGAACATGTACTGTAATACTAAAGAATGAATGCTGCAGTTCTACTGAAAAGGGAGAAGTTTTTTTTCAGATGGATGTTTGTTTAGAGGAAGCATCTTCGGCGAGGCGCGACGAGGGCTCGCCTTCTCGATTTTTCTATGACGAATTTTGGTGAAAATGGTCTATTTAGATATACTGTTTTATGACGAAATGAAAGAGTACAAAAAGTTCTCTTACCTACAACAGGCGATACGTTGTCCTTTCAAGGAGTTGAACACTGTGACTAATTTAAAGTTTGAAGCGGTGGCGCCGATCCTGTTGTTCGTGTTTTGTTTTTCGATAGAATTGTTTATGGTTCATTCATGATTGGCGGAAATAAACTCAATGAGCGGCAATGAATTTATGTAAAACCAGTCCATTCCGTTTTTACTCGAAGACGATCCGAATGCAATCGGGATGTGTCCGGCTTCGCCGGACACATGCCGAATAAGACTTCGAGTGTTTCCGGCTTTGCCGTAAACACCCGAAGCAAACCCGAGTTTTCTCCTACAGTTTTACCGGAAGCCACATGTTTTTTTGCTAATGGTATAACCGGTGTTAACATAACTTGTTACTCGTACGTATGTTACCGTTATTCGCTCTCCGAGCGCTGCGCGCTCTGAGAGAGCGGTATAATTGTTGCCTCATGGAAAATCGTAAAATGTCCAGATGTTCGAAAAATAGACTATCCTTCAGTCTCTGTTCACAGAAATAGTAATAATAGTAATGGTGGTAAAAGGAGCTGCTGTTTTCCTCGAGATGTTGCCCAAAGAAATTTTCAAATGTATGCCCAATCATCTTGCTGTAAACGCACCTTTGTCCTTCAGCGCTATAAGCGCTTTGATTTTTAATGTTTTCATAAAAGATTATCATATCAACACATCTTTGTTTCATATTTTTTCAACCGTATCTTCTCGGTAATCCCCGGCTCGTGTCGGGGATTTCCGAGTAGATACGATTGCTAACGGACATGCCCTTCGTCAATGGCCTACTTTTAAAATGGCTTCCCAATACCTCCGAGGTTATTTTAAAAAATGGCCGAGGTGTTCCGAATGTGGCGACAAGTGAGCTTATGCACGAGTTCTGTTGTCCAGAAAACCTATAATCAATCATTACTGCACAACAAATACGACTACTGGATTGCCTTTATGTATTCATAGCCACATATTGAACGCTGGTGACAGGAAAGCTTTTTTACAGTTATAAGCGCGCAACGAACACTGGTGAGCGGAGAGCATACGTGAATAAATAACGTACAACGCTGCATGACGCGTAGTCCAGATTTTTGGTCTCGAAGGCCATTGCTATATTGACTGACGCAATCGAGTCCAGAGTCCATCGTGATTTGTACGTTAGATTTCTCCGCACAGATTTAATGCACACGTTTGACGGCCTGCAACTTCATTAATATGCAATAAAATATGTAATCAAGCATACCAATTTGAAGCTGAACCATTTTTCTTTCGGTGTATGAAGTTTCAAAAATGTCACTATTGTATAATTAGTATCCAAAATTTTGATTCGAATCACACACATAAAAAGTGCAAACAAATGTTAACCGTAGAAGTTCGAAATATCCGAATGACCGAGCTTCGTCACACGATCCAAAAATTAGGACAACACTCAAATTTTCACATACCACTGTGATTGCAGTGTACGCAAATAACGGAAGTATGATATTTGTGAGCATTTGATACTATACTTCGACTAAAATAGTTTGCGCCATTTTTTCCTTTTTTGATTCTTTAGTTTTGTTCTTACCCATTTAAAACGATGGATTTATGTGTAGAAATTGACTGCTATAGATATACAACTATTGTTTTAAGTACAACTCGATCTTTGATAGGACGCGTACATAATCCCCAGGCTGTACCACGTAATGCGCAAACTCCGCGAAGGAATACTTCCCTTCGCTACACAGCTCCCAATCTGAACACATCGGAAAACACCTCTGAAATAATAGAGATGACGCCATATTGTTTCCCGCGAGAATGACGTCACTTTCTTTCGTTTCTAAAAATAGATCTTGAATGTAAAATCCAAAAAGTCGTTAAATTTGATTGAGGAAACAAGTATACATGTCACAACAACAAGTTCGCCATTTGGTATGAGTAACTGATCAAAAGTGATTAAAAAGGATGTCCAACACTTCCATACACATTGAACTACTTAACATGCACGCTTAGAAAAGGTGTTCATCGGCGGATGCCAATTTACCCGAAAAATTGTAACCCTACACTTATATCCGAGGTGTATTTCACAGCTCACGGAAATACCCGAGTAGTTCCGATTGCACAGCTCCTAACCAAAGTGAAAAGGGAGATCACTGCGAACAAGAAGGCGTAAATAGCCTTGGGCCTGGTCCGTCCGTATACCCCGAATTAGGTAATGCGGATATGCATGAGCCAGGACCCCAGGCTAGAATGCGTTCTGCGATTATGTAAATTTAGCTTCCGGTCGTAAACAAAATGGACGGCGAAAGCTTTATTTTGAGCCAGATCGATGTTTATTGAAAGATAGCTCGCTTATAAGAGGTTTATCAGATACATGTGTGGGTCTAGACGATTCACAAATAATTCATTTATGTATTTCAGGTTTCCATTTTTCGTCAGTCCCTTTGAACATGAAATATCGTAATCTAAAGGCACACAGTCGGTCGTTCGGAATTTTTGTAACACAAAAATCCCGATGGACCTGAGACGAAGTGAAGCATCATACATGTCCAAGTGTTGAAAATATCTAAATGCTTCGCCCGTGTCAATAATATAACCCAACTGTTCGGGGTAAGATTTTGAAGAAAATAATCATGCTTGCAACCAGAAAGTGGCACTTATTATATATTATTATAAGTGGTGTTATTGTTCACTAAGATTCACCGTCTGTTGACCTGCCTGATAAGCATGAATTATACGCTATACTGAGTATCTAAAAATATCCTAAGAGCCGTCTGTAATGTTCGACCATGTGGTTTTTCCACGTGCATTATTTGATATATGCTACTCAGCTTACCATTTGATATGTAATGCGTATAGTTCTACTGTTTATCGACAGTGTTCGGAAAACTGTCGAATATGGAATATACCGCGTCAATGCATAGAGGGCAACAGACGGTGAATGTTGGTGAACAATATCTCACCTACTTTGGTCTAACTGTTCGGATTATATACAGTGATTACCACGCAAATACAACGTGCAGCACAAGAGATTGCTACAGTCTACTATGGCTTAGTAACTCGCTGCATAGGGGCCAAAGGTGGCACAAATTGCTTGATCTCATTACTAAAGAAGTATGTCCATGTTGAAAAACAATCAGTCATGCGCAGAAGTAAGTTTCTTGTGTCTTTTAGATATTCCCAATATAAAAGAATTGTTATTTTAAAAACGGTGTTTAACCCATTACCAAACAATAACCACATCTAACTACTTTGTTGCAGACGACTCTGGAAAACAATGTGAAAAGGGAGAAATGGCTCGTACTGACACATTTTTCCTTTTCCCACAATGTTTTCTGCCCTATCAGAACATTTTTTTCCAATTCCATCACATTTTGAGATTTCGTCTAGAAGCTCTTTCAATTTGGGACAGTCGAAAATGTGGCGTTTGGTAAAGGGTTAAGTACAAACAAATTGATTAAAAACGCGTATTTCGAAACGTGTAGTAACACATGAAGAATTGTTAGTGTTTGAGTCATAAAAGTAGACCTGTGTATTTCCCATTGACTACTTGCGGTTTAATTAATTAGAATTTCATATAGTGCAAAACCGAAAATAGTATCACTATTCCAAGTATTTTCGTAAAACGGAGCTTCGTGGAATACGGATATCGACTTTTAGAAACAATACACAGTAAATTGACCGTAATAACTGCTCAGGTAAATCTGGGTTATTATACACACAAACACGGTTTGCCAAAAATAGTAACATTTTTAAGGTGAAGGTCATTTTGAAACGAGGCTTGCAAGTGAACAAACCGATTCCGACGTACTACACAGTACCAAAATGATCTGTGACTCCTATATACAGCGTTCGGACACCTTTCGGTGCCGAGATTTCAATGAATTTTGATGTCCTGTCTCAAGAGGGTTTCAAGTTAAAGCATTTGGCAACACTTTATTTATTTTTATCTGTGTGAATACTAACCCATTACCCCATTATACCACACGTTACCGCACCTCTAACAATGACTTTAAAAACCACAGCGGCAAAATGCAGAATAACTCCATTTGTTACATTGGTTTATAACTTATATCAGAGGGAAAATGTTGCTTCTTGAATATTAATTGCTCTTGCATATGGAGTTAAATAATTCACAAATCCCCATATGGGACAATGGGTTAATAAAAGATAGTAGTATCATTTTTGTTATGAAATTAGTACATAAAAAAGTTTTGTTCATGTTGATGATAAATTGTACATAAGAAGATGACCTTAGAAATTATTTTTAAAAATCGAGATAATGCTCATAAAGATTCTATCAAAACCACAAACAAGTCAGATTTTCATTTTTTTTTAATTGTTGTCTGTAATAACTAGTTAGATCTGCCCGAAATCAAATTAAAAGGAAAGAGTTAATGAAAGTTGTGACCTTTTTCCGAATTTTTATTATTGTTCCCAGGTCACATAAGTATTTAGTCCTTATTACATAGGCTATTTCCAGTTCACCATTCACCAGTTCACCATACTTGTTTTACATTGATTGTGAAGAAAGCTTAAAGCTTGTTGAAAGCAACTCTCGATGACTGCTTCCTGGATACTAAACCACTAATTGCGCAGGTTTTGTAGGTTAGTCCCGGAATTTTCACCCCGCCTAATAGGGACTCGAACCCGGGACCCTCGGTACAATAGCCCGACGCTCACACACCTACAAAGGACAGAACAAACTAATATGGGGAATACACCTGATTGGAACTGCCTTTTGATGATTCTGAAAGACCTCAATTGTCTTATTATAAGTCAATCAGCTGGACAAAATGGGCATATTCCATGCCATAAGGCTCTAAATAATCCAGAAGCATGTGTAGGAAATTGGTTTGCCAGAAGCACTTCCATTGAATATAATATATATATTATATGATAGCAGAAAGCTTCTGAGTTTGGAGCAAATGCTTTAAAAAAAATCGGCAATGTTGTGATGTTTGTAAACAAACCAGGCTGGTGCTTGGATGAAGGGGGTCTTTCGAGTTTCATTTGAAAAGTCCAGAAAATTCAATTGTTGCCCAAGGGATTGGTAGTTTTCTATACTAGTAGAGTTTTAGTAAAATTTCGTACATTATAAATCTACCTGCAGGATTCTTTTTGAACAAACACATGTAAAGCCACATGAGAGTCAGTGGAAATTCTTTCTTTGTAAGAACAAAATTTGATGAAACTAAGGGACTGTGTGGTAAACTCAAATTCGGTTAACATGTTTTAAGAAGCTCTTTTGGACTAAATGTGGCCCTAAATGCACGACTCGTCGTCTTATAAATATCAGTAGAGACAACTACGACGTGTCACAGTACAATAATTAATGCAACATGCACAACGTTATTTTAGATGAAAGATAAGGAAAAGGATCTGTTTTATGATAGAAAAATTATCAAATTTTATAACTGTCTATATCATTTCTTTATTTTTTGGGATGTTATAGAAGAAACTTTTCGTAGAACAACTCCTTTTGCAATTACAGTGGGCGCTTGTCACGTGACTATTTGTTTACTCGCAAAACAAGATGGCTGCGAAACCGTGTTTGTGTGTATTGGTCGATACGGTGTTTTGTGCGCTGTTCGTACAGTGTTTAACGCAGTGAAAAAACATTTCAGTTATGTTTCGGCTTTCCAGGTTCTACCAGCACTAGGCTAGGGCTCTGAAGTAACTTGCCAAATGCCACTCCAATGAAACCAGAGTGTCGGTGGGCTCGAACCCGGGACCCCCGAGTTCTTAGTACGTTCATCACTGGACCACACCAAACAGTGGAGGACAGTAGTCCAGGGGTAGAGCGTCGGCTTCTGGACACGAGGGTCGTGGGTCCGAATCCTGTGAGTAGCAGGATCTGCCTTGCGAACTTTCTTAAATCCACATTCGGCGCGATTACTGGTTATGTATCCAGGCAGCAGAATCAAGAGTGATAAATCTAACTTGTAAAAACTTGTTTCACAATCGCACGGTGGTTAAACAAAACGGCTTCTATGCGTATAATCTTGCGTTGCATGCTTCTATACGTAAAAGCACCGGTTGCTATACGTTTGTAAACAAAAGAAAAACATGAAGATGGACCGGGAAAAAGAAAATAGAGAAAAAGAGAAATAATTTATCTAAATGACGTGTATCACGGAACAATATGAACTATTTTGTATAACGTATGTATTTTGTCTAGTCTCATAACATTGTATTTAATCCAGTCTAAAGAAAACAAGTTGGTCGCATGTGAGTCCTCATTGTAAACACTTCGATGAAAATATAGTCTTTTGTCTGATTTATAAGAGATTATGTTCTTTTCCGAAATGTAATTTATCAGAAAAATATAGATCCATGTATGCCACGTTTTATTGTCATATTTGATGTCTGTAAATAAAAGAAATATATAATAATCCTCAACGGGGTGGCTACGGATAACATACGAATAGCCTATAAAGCTGTAATTTTTGGCACCGGATAATGTATGAACAGATAGCATCGGTTTCTATATGAACCCTTATTCTCATTTTCTTCTGTTTTATAGGTTGAAACGAAAAAGAAAATGGTCCATTCTTTTGTTCATCAGAAAAATAAAGAAATGTATAAAAATCTTCAACGGGGTTGGCTACGGATATTGTATGAATAGTCTATAATGCATACTTTTTTGGCACCGGCTAATGTACGAACAGATAGCACTCGCTCTATATGAACCCTCATTCTTTTGTTTTATAGGTTAAAACGAAGATAAGATGGTCTCTCTTTGGTTACATCAACAACAGGAGAGACGCATAGATGCTACCAACCCATGTTCATTCCAATCGAAAACTATTGTCCGTCCAAGTCTTTTAAAGCGGACCTTCCACTGAAGTGTTCAATATTGTCTCGCCCAAGTTTGTTTCGACTTTCTATTGTTAATGTCTTTCCAAACGACGTCTTGTCTGAGTTTGTTCTTACTGCCATTGTCTTGTCCAACATCCTTTTGTTCGAGTTTGTCATGACCACTTTTGTCTCGTCCAAATTTATGTTGATCATACCAATAAATAATTTAAATCTGTTGACACGAAAGGCTAAGTGTTAAATTATGAACGAACTATTAACACGGAACATGATTTAATGTCGTATGGATTGTGTTTCAAAAGCATACATGCTGTTATTGTACTTTGTCATTACACATAAGAAAGGGCAGTACATATAGTCACGGACAAGATAACATTGAGTGGCCTCTGTGGTCGAGGTATTAATTTCGCAGACTTTTAATAATGGTCCCTCATCGCTTTGGGCTTGATTCTCTTCGAAGGAAGTAAAACATAAAATACAATAGCCTCGACTATTTGCCTATTTTTTCTTGATAAAACTATTTGTAATGATAATGCGAATGCAACTCATAATGTCTTATAAAAAACAAACCTACTTTCATGACTTTAAACGAATTAGCTTATTTCAAGTGAAATAACTTTATATAGAAAAAGAAAGCCACATCTTGATGCATATTTCACACACAAATCGAAAAAATCGGCTTAATTTATCAAGATTTTAATTTGAATAAGCATGTCGAATCTATTCTAATGAAAAAAATCATATTTTACAAGTTAATAAATGATCAGAAACGGGTTATATGAAATTGTCCGTTTACATCGTTAATTAGCCGGTGCCGTGTACGTATATTATCTGTTGCATTAAAATATCTTTTTTTTACCATGTGTAGGACTTATCAACATTTAAAAACCGAAAATATTGAGAAGTACCGGTTAATGTGCGTTGAAATTGCCAAAGCAATATAAATAAGAGTTTTATACATTTAGATATGATTGAAATTTTGTCTTTGAAATCAACATTGAAGAGTTCTCACTTATTTTTGCTTCTCATATTTTGTTTGTTTTTGAGTACTGCAACATGTCGAACGCAAATGTCAGTTTATACCAATGAACAAATATATAACATGTTCCGTCTGATAATTAAAACAAGAAACTTTGTCGTATCTGCTTGGATATTAAAGAAATAAACACACCCGTCATCACATGTCACCACGATTTATCGGTATAGAAGCCGCTGCCTGTAGTACTATACGTATAGAAGCAATGCAATGCTCGATTGTACGCATAGAAGCCGTTGTGATTAACCACATTGAATCGATGAAAAGATAATAAGTTTAAACTTAACCGAACCTAAATTTATATTTGTGCAAAATGAATACGACCTGTGAAGATTTTAATCAAACTAGATTTTTGAAAATACCAAATTTGAAAATAACATGAAGGAAAAAAAAACGTATATAATATGATTCATCATCACCGTCTTACATAGGCCTACATGTTTATATTTATGATTCAAGAAACTGTCTTGCAAAATGAGTGATTGCTTAAAAATCACAACAAACGAACTCTCCCTTCATCGTTACACTTATTCTCGTACTCGGATAAATAAGACGCTTATTGTAATACGGGAGAGTCTTTCATTTTCGGATAATCTCGTACGAAGGAATTTACAGAGTTGCATTGCTCATTACAATGCATATTCTTTTCATTGCAAAGGCTACATAAACCCTTGATGTTGTTCAAGCTTGTCTCTAAAATTGAACACGTACACATAACGTTCATTTAGATATAACTAAGGCAACTGACTAAACAACCTCAAGAAAAGGAATCATTCAGAAAAGCATAATTTGAAGAGCAAGATTAACAATGAAAGGTAGCAACTATTAAAAAAAATCAAACCCAGGTAAACAAAATCATCACAGTGCTTACCTTATACAACGACCACTCCGTATATCCGCAAACTGTACGTTTGACTCATTCAGTCTGTATGATATACATCAGTCAATATGTTCGACTTCACAGACCCTGCGTGTATTCAGTTTAAATGCTTAAATATAATCGTATACCCGTCTCTTGAAAAACGGAAAATATGGTGTACGAAAGGACCGAAATTTCAAACAGAGGTTAATCTACTTTTAAAAATAAAGGTAAACTTGTAAGTGAATAGGTTAACCGTTAAATTTAGCGATTTATCGTAATTTATTAAGTGTTTACCCATACCTAATACGGGTTGATCCATAAATGTGCGGTTAACCGATAGTTATTTTTAACATCTATATCATTAAAGATATCGTTGGTCAATACACACAAACACGGTTTGCCAAAAATAGTAACATTTTTAAGGTGAAGGTCATTTTGAAACGAGGCTTGCGAGTAAACAAACCGATTCCGACGTACTACACAGTACCAAAATGATCTGTGTCTCCTAGATACAGCATTCGGACACCTTTTGGTGCCGAGATTTCAATGAATTTTGATGTCCTGTCTCAAGAGGGTTTCAAGTTTAAGCATTTGGCAGCGCTTTATATATTTTTACTAACCCATTACCATATCATACTAGACGTTACCGCACCTCTCACAAATGACTTTAAAAACCACAGCGGCAAAATGCAGAATAACTCCATTTGTTACACTGGTTAATAACTTATATCAGAGGGAAAATGTTGCTTCTAAATATTAATTGGTCTTGCATATGAAGTTAGATAATTCACAAATCTCCATATGGGACAATGGTTTATCAAAGATAGTAGAATTATTTTTGATATGAAATTAGTAGAGAATAGAAGGAATAAAACAGTTTCAGTGGCAGATTTAAAAAAAGTTTGTTCATGTTGATGATACATTGTACATAAGCAGATGACCTTAGAAATTATTTTTGGGAATTGAGAAAACGCTCATAAAGATTCTATCAAACACCACAAACAAGTCGGATTTTCATTCTTTTTTTTTTATTTTCTGTAATTACTAGTTAGATCTGTCCGAAATCTAATTAGCAGGAACAAGTTTATGAAAGTTGTGACCATTTTGCCGAATTTCTCTTTATTGCTCTTTGAGTCAGTGGAAATTCTTTCTTTGTAAGAACCAAGTTTGATGAAACAAAGGGACTGTGTGGTAAACTCAAATTCGGTGAACATGTTTAAAGAAGTAAGAAGCTCTTTTTGACTAAATGTGGCCCTAAATGCACGACCCGTCGTCTTATAAATATCAGTAGTGAAAACTACGACGTGTCACGGTACAATAATTAATGCAACATGTACAACGTTATTTTGGATGAAAGATAAGGAAAAAGATCTATTTTATGATAGAATAATTATCAAATTTTATAACTGCCTATTTCATTTCTTTATTTTATGGGGTTTTATAGAAGTAATCTTTCGTAGAACAACAAATTTACGCAATGCAATTGCAGTAGCGTTTGTCACGTGACTATTTGTTTACTCGCAAAACAAGATGGCTGCGAAACCGTGTTTGTGTGTATCAAAATCGTCGTCACGCTGGTCTTTCCTGTGGAATTTACCGTCCAAAATGGATTTCGTAACTAATCTTTTCGTGACAGTTGTCATAGAACATGTTAATCAAAGTACTGATAGTACTGAGAGACGGGCCTTGTTGCTAGGATGAAAAAAGAAGACAGACAACATTTTATCTATAGACATGAAGTTTTATACTTAAGTGTCAATAGAATAGTGCTTATTCAAGTGTCAAGATAAAGTCGTTTTCACCAAGAATCCTAATCTAGAAACCTTGTTCCTGAAATTTGTTTTATCTTCAGGATATTACACCTTTATTAAACCTTTAACAAACAACAAGAATTGAATCTTTTTGAATTCAAAAAAACTGCAGACACCGGTTTAGTTCGTGAAAAATATTGAGATGTTATAGGAAAGGGTAGAAAATGTTGTAAGAAAAGGAGAAAACCGTCTCCCTTTTTTTCTATACTTGGCATCGGATATACGTGCACTATATAGCTATACTCTTCATTTCGATATAAATACACCAAAACTATCGAAATCTTTGAATTCAAATTGATATAAAAGACATCATGAAAACATAATTCGCCTGCTGTGAATGCGTCTAAATAAGTTTTCATTAAGTTTAAACCATGACATAAACCGATACTTTTTTACAATAAAAAAAAATCTGAGTAACTTCTTTCAAGACAAAGTACAACTTCATTTAGCGCCTAGTAGAGTTTGAGCACGACTATAAGAAAGAGTGTGTTATAATTTCAATCAGGATGCTACAACGACATAATGTCTATCCACGTTTTCATCATTGTTCACGTGAGAATAAGATACAAAAAGAAGATATCATTAAATATGATTTGATTTTGGTTTATTTCTATGAGTTAGTTTTGCCTTATTTTTTTTAATTCGAAACACAATAAACAGCAATTGATCTTAATCTCACCCGAGCTGTTTGTCATACGCACCTGCATGCGCCGAATAGTCGCGATTGATAAAGATTATACAATAAATCGCCAAAGTGGTTCCGAGCTCAATACATAGTATGTTTGCAAGTCAGGAGAAATAAGGTAACCTGCTCCGAACGACAGCATAGCCAGGCATAAAAGGCCCGTCAAGATCAAACGGGCAAAAGACCGTGCCAAAGGCACGGTCCGAAGAACGCCTATATGTTAAACGTACTTAACGAAAGAATGTACCTATAAAACCAAGGATTCCGAATGACTCAGAACCCTATACGACGTTTTTTTGGCCATGTTTTTGCAGTCTCGTTCTGACACCATATTGCGCCATGTTGTCCGAAAATTTATTTTTATTCAGCTTTATTGGTAGCAAAAATGTGGATAGATCAAAGTTAACAAACAGAAATAGAAGGATTTTCCTCCGAATATTTTTTTTAAAACTCTTAAACAATAAACTATTTTGTAAAGTTTAGACCGCATTTCATTCCATTCCGTTTATTCGGCAAGGTGACGTCTTTCATCCTAAAACCAGTCAATTCTGCACATGTTGACATGGTGAATACACCAAGGACTGTTACGTATTGAACTTTCTGTTTTTGTGTATCACGAGATAAGTCATTTTCTTTACAAATCATCATCCTTCTGATCAACGCTTCAAATCTAAAATGGAATGAAATGACCACCTTCTTGAACGCATATCAATAACGATGACGTGAGGTAAGACTTTTTGTACACTTTCATTTTCGTATAAATAACGCATATATTTACAGTTTATTTTGTATAAAGCGACATGAATAAATCGAAGGCAACCTCTGGACCATTCTACGTTTAGATCTACAAACAAGATGCACTCTCAAACTCCTTATATTGACCTTTAGGCCTATTTATGTTACCACATCTATAGGCCTTTTCAGAACCTGTTGTTATCTACCTTTGAATACTCTTAATCGGAGATACGAAATTTTCGATAGCTTCCGGTTTAAGACTTCCGGGTAGTTGATAATAACAGCTGACATAGAAAACATAGATAAACTGCTGCGTGTATTTGCACAGTGCCGTCGAATGTCGTGTTTGTGAAAACTGCAGTTGAAAGGTTGTAGAGTAGGGGGAATATCAAAGCATATCCTAACTTTGTTTTTACTCTCTTGTGGACGTTTTACCCCGTTTCCCGAGCTATAACAGTGGATACAAACGGGGATACAACGTTGCGATTCATTATTAGTGAGAAGAGTCGATTCTTTGTTGAAACATTAACTAAAGTATAGAAAGCAATGATGTAGATCTGTTTGATGATTACCTAAACTTATGATAACATTATTAAAAATCCATTTTGCCTTTTACAATTTCAAATGATCTTGTAGCATGTTAATGCAAACACAATGAACACATGATATAATGCGAGCTGATCAAACGTACTTAATAAATGTACCACTTATTTATTGGACGTTTAATCAAATTGTCCCATTAGTGTAACAAATAGAAGTTAGCTTATAAGAGATTATTGAATTGATTTTATTCATGTTTAATGATCGGACTTAAACAATAATTCCACCTAGCGAGTCAATGTTAGATTCCTCTGATTTAAAACATATCCATACCATTCACTCTAATTAGAATTAATGTTTTCAAACAGACAAATTCATGCTTATCTGACTTTCAGACGCCAATCAAAATATGAGTACGTCTTTATATAGCAACCAATGGCATGCCTTGAAGCCATAAAACACACAACTCTGTGTCAACGCAACATAATGTGATGCGCGCCTGTGTATTTCGGCAAGCTTCAAAAGATACATATCTTTCACGTCGAGGGTTTTATTGCTTCTTTTATTTGTCAACTGCATAACGTTGGAATAATATACGATATCTTGGATGTCCATTTGATATTCTCTTTATCCGACCAAATGCGCACCAACCCTTTTTTATTTAATTCCATATGTTACTGAGTGACACTAGTCGTAGTGTTGGTGTACGGAATAAACCCCGCCGGAATGAACCCCCACCCTGAAAAACGGCATAGCGGAATAAACCCCCACTCCCTTATTGCATACACGGAAGAAACCCCCACGCTTGTTTTTCATATGCGGAATAAACTCCCACTCATATTTGGCATACGCGGAATAAACCCCCACTCATATCTATTTGGTATATTATAGTGAAAATTAAAGGTAATCAGTACGTGAGTTCCTTCATGCCATCGGCCACAACATTCGGCTTCAATAACACCAACTGACGGCAACATTAGTACTTTTTATGGTTGAGACAACAATGTGCTTCAACATGTGCTTTATCTTGACAGTGTTTATTGCTATTTAACATATGCTTGTTCGATTTATTTAAATAAATATAAATATTTATTAATATGTTGTTGTCTATTTCAGTCCTCATTAATAATCATTCTCACTTCACCTGTTTTTCAAATAGTCAATTTATCTCGCTAGTGCTATCATGGTGAGATACTATGGTGAGCATGTTTGATCAATATTAATCAACTTGAATTATGCAATTATTGCTTAAACATGGAAAATTCAGAATCGAATTACGTGTCAATGGTTGCCTTACAGTATGGATAACAGTTAGGGCGGGGGTTTATTCCGCCTATCTAAAACAAGGTGGGGGTTTATTCCGCCTATCTGAAAACAAAGTGGGGGTTTCTTCCGCGTATGGCCAAGCCATAGATCGCCCAGGGAAGGTTATGATAGTATTCCCCGTAATTTAAATTATAATGGGAACACGAACTGGCACGCATTTAAACGCCAGTTTACACAATATGCTGGAGCATGCAATTGAGACGAGGAAGAATGTCTTAATTGCATGGTATTGTGTCTCAGTGGGAATGCTCTCGATCATTATGATCTTTTATGTAGTAACGAGGACGTACCGTCTTTCTCTTGCCTGTTGAGAAAGATGGATAAGAGGTTTGGAGAAGAAGACCTTCCTGAAACGTTGCAGGTCAGGTTAAACCAAGTGACCCAAACAATGGGAGAAAGTTTAGAGCAATGGGGAGATAGACTTCGAACCATAAGTGGTAAAGCTTTTCAGGGTTTACCAGAGGAATATGTGAATACTCTTGTGGTTAACCGATTTTGCCAAGGAATGCTTGACAAAGAGGCAGGTCAGCAGGCTTGTATGCATCAACCAGTAGATGTCTCAGACGCTATCAGGTTGGCACGCAGGTATCACCATACTCATGTAGCGATTTTTGGTGATAGGAAACGTAAGCCCGACCGGGAAGAAAGAGGGTTTGCCGTTTGAGCCCAGCCTAACGACAATCCTCTTTTAGAACCAGGACAGGTATGAACTGTAGCTCAGACAGCTAGTCAGCCCCAGCAGCCGGACTTAGCTCAAGCCCTTAAAGAGCTTGAGGAAAGATTAACAAAAGCCTTGTCATCCCAAGGAAATAGGTGTCCGGGGAGATGGAGAAATAATGGTATCTGTTTTAACTATTACCAGACCGGACACTTTTGGAGAAACTGCCCTTTACCAAAACGCCAAGGGAGTTCTTTAAACCGCAACGGGTCGGAGAACAAGTAGGTCTTTCCTCGACCCAACTTATGGTAAATCAGAGACCTGCAATAGTTCTGAGCGCACAGTCGAAAATGACCCAGTCGTTGTTTGTCAGGTAAGATCAGCATCCCAGTTCACTATGGGAGTGTAGATTGGCAATGTTCCTGTTAAAGCGGTGTTGGATACGGCAGCACCGGTAACTATTATCTCCGATAAGGTTTACCGAAACCTCAAACATGTTCCCAAGCGGGTTGAGGATGTAACAGTACGTACAGCAGTTAGATAAATGTCCATGTCAGCCAAGATCGTTGGTCCAATTAAGTTGAAGATTGGCCACCAATGGTATACATATGACATTTATGTTGAACCTATTGAGCAGGAAATGCTTCTGGGGTTTGATATACTTAGGGGTGTAGGAAATGCAGTTCTTGATATGGGTAAATGCATACTTTTCTTTGATGGAATGCTTATCACTCTTGACTGTGATTCCGAAAGGGGTCTACATGTATCAGTATCCCGGGTAACGGTAGCTAAGCGAACTGTAGTGTCCCTTCATTCTGTTGCTAAGGTTCCCTGTAGACTAGACTTCGAACTACCTTGTTATGCCATTGAACCGCTAAATCAATCCCGGTTCTTTATGCCTAGTGTCTTGCGGGAGGGCTCATCAGACCAAGTGATATGTTTGGTGAACCCTTCAGATAGGTACAGGTTAGTGAAGAAGGGAAGTTAGGTTGGTAGAGTAAGCGATATCATGAATTATCAAAATAAATGTACGATGGTTCAGGGAGAGATAGAGGAGTTAGAGCAGGTATGCAAACCAAAACCCCAAGCGGAAGGTGATAGCTTACCAGAACATCTGCAACAGGTGTTTCGGGAATCCTGCTCTAACTTGGACAAAGATCAAGAAAAGCAATTTGCTCAACTGTTGATTGAATTCCAGGATGTATTCGCCAAAGACGATTTCGATCTGGTAAACTTCACTGCAATTGAGCACTCAATTGGTACAAATAATGCAAAGCCTGTGAAACAGGGGTTGAGACGAACCCCAGCAAGCTTTGCAGGGGAAGAGGAAAAACAGCTCAAGAAGATGCTCAAGGCTGGGGTCATACAAGAATCCACCTCGGATTGGGTGTCGGCTCCAGTCTTGATACGCAAAAAAGATGGTTCTGTACGGTGGTGAATAGACTACCGTAAACTGAGTGAGGTAACCGTCAAAGACGTTTACCCTCTTCCGTTAATAGATGATTGCTTGGACACTTTAGCCGGGAGTGTTTGGTTTTCAAAACAAGATGCTAGTTCGGCTTATTTCCAACTCAGAATAAAGGAGGAAGATCGCAAAAAGACTGCATTTATTACTGAGTATGGTCTTTTTGAGCATGCCCGCATGGGGTTTGGTTTGTGGGGGGCACCTGCGACCTTCGCAAGGGCAATGAACATTATCCTAAGGGGTTTGAATTTGAAAACCGTTCTTGCTTTCCTTGATGATGAATTGGTGTTGCGTAAGGACTTCCAGGTGCATATGCATAATTTAAGAGAGGCACTAACACGATTCCGCATTTATGGTATGAAGTTAAGACCCAAAAAATGTACTTTCTTTCAAAATGAAGTGGAATTTCTTGGGAGACGTGTTAGCGGAAATAGCCTGGAAATGTCTGAACAAGATAAAACACTAATTCAAGATTGGCCAGTTCTGAAATATGCTAAAGATTTTGAACGTTTTATGAGCTTAGTAAATTATCATAGAGGGTTCATAAAAATTTCTCTATGATAGCCGCCCCGTTATATGGAATCCTGGAAAAGAATCAGTTTGTTTGGGGAACCGCGCAGGCGGAGGCCTTTCAAACATTTAAAGAAAAATTGACACAGCCTCCAGTGCTGGCTTTACCAAATCAAAATAATCCGTTCATTCTAGATACAGATGCTTCAGATTTCGCCATAGGAGCTGAGTTGATTCAGGTTCAAGATGGTAAGGAGAGGGTGATAGCATATGGTAGCTTTGCTCTGACAAAAGAGCAAAGGCGTTACTGTGTTACCCGCAAGGAGTTGCTTGCAGTGGTGCGTTTTACTAGACAGTTTAGGCACTTTCCGTTGGGACGTCCTTTCGTGGTGTGGACAGATCACTCAAGTTTGCGGTGGCTAGTGAATTTTAGGGAACCACAAGGGCAATTGGCAAGATGGTTAGAAGAGCTATCTCAATACAATATGGTATGGCAACATAGGCCAGGTAGAGAGCATACCAATGCAGACGCGCTGTCAAGAATGCCATCTGAGGCAGCAATGTGTGATGCTGGGAATGCAAGGGTCCGGCCAGGGAAATTGCCTTGTGGCGGCTACAAGTACTGCACAGATGCCGCTGCGAAATGGGCGCAGTTCTTTGATGAGGTTGATGATGTGGTGCCATTGACAACTGGAAATAAGAGGTGGAACCCCAGTAACTCCTTTGATGAATTTGGGAATTCTGCTGTTTTGGGGAGTCATAGGGGTGGCCAAGGGATCCCTCATATGGGCAGTGGAATTCAGGAAGCCGCAGAGGAGGGAAATGCATCCGCTTGTGTGACAACAATACCGATCACGGAGGAGGTAAATTCTCTTGCTGAGAGTCGGATATTGGATTCGGTAGAGAACAAGGATCAAATTGGATGGGAGGTTGAGGACGGAATAGATCCCCAGGATGTTGAGACCCTTTCTGATGCTGTTGAAAGGCTCTCATCGGAAAGTCCCTACCTAGATCAGACTTTGGATGAGCCTAGGGTAAATATGATGACTACCAGAAGGGGAGTCAAACCTGTGGATCCCTCAGGGTCAGACCCTGAGGGAGCCAAACCCCAGAAGCCTCCAGATAAGTCGAATCCACAGAGCTGGGGATTTTCCCTTGTTGATGTTCAAAGAGCACAACAAGAGGATGAGGACATAGGCTTTGTAATTGAATGGCTGGATAGTGAATTAGAACCCGAACCATCGGCCCTATTTCGATCCAGTCCAGCCAGTAAAAATTACTGGCTCACTAAAGAAATGATGTTATTGGAAGATGGAGTGATATATCAAATATTGATAAGCACTCTGGTGACAGGAGGCTGTTGTTGCCCAAGGGACTTAGACTTCAAGCCTTGGAGTTGAATCACAACATTCCTTCATCAGGACATCAAAGGGAAGCTCGAACCAGGGAACGCATGAAAGAAAAGTTATGTTGGTTTGGCATGAGTAAGGATGTTGCCCGGTATGTTTCTGGTTGCACCCAGTGCAATCAGAATAAAAAGACTACAAGACCGGGTAGGTGCCCCCTAATAGAATTTCAAGCCGGAGCTCCTATGGAGAGGGTTCACATTGACTGTTTGGGTCCATTGCCAAAGTCAACTAGAGGGAATTAGCATGTACTAATGATAGTGGATCAGTTCACTAAAGCGGTGAAATGCATACCCGTTCCCAGTCAAACTGCAGTGGTAACTTTACGAGCGGCCGTTGACAGATTCTTCGTGAGATGTAGAGCTCCGCTGCAAATCATCTCAGATCAGGGTCGAAATTTCGAGTCTCAACTCTTTACAGAGTTATGCAAAATCCTTGAGATCCACAAAACGCGGACTACACCATATAGGTCATCTTCGAATGGACAGGTTGAAAGGTTCAATCGAACATTGATGGACGCCGTTCAGTGTTTTGTGGGGAAATCTCAGAGAAACTGGGATCTCCACTTACAACAAATTGCAGGGGCAATGAGATCTTCGGTAAACAGAATGACTGGTTTCACACCAAACATGATGATGCTGGGTAGGGAAGTTATCACACCAGCTGATCTCATGTCTACTTCAGCGAGGCAAACTGACCTCCCCGTTCGAGTACACACAAACGCTTATCTCTAACATGGAGAGGGCTCATGAAACCGCTCGAAGAGTCATGAAGTCTACATCTATGGGTATGAAAAGAAATTACGATCTTCGTATTCTGGAAAGAAATTATCAAGTGGGTGACATTGTGTACTTACTAGATACTGCGGTACTAAAAGACAAATGAAAAAATTGTGTCCTCCATGGAAAGGTCTTTGAAATTGTTGATCGTCACATGATTCTAAGTAAACGATCGTTGTCAACTTAGAATTGTCAATCGTCACATGATTCTAAGTGAACAACCGCTGTCAACTTAGAATTGTCGATCGTCACAAGATTCTAAGTGAACGATCGTTGTCAACTTAAAATTTTCAATAGTCACATGATTCTAAGTGAATAATCGTTATCAACTTAAAATTGTCAACCGTCACATGATTTTAAGCGAACAATGGTTGTCAACTTAGAATTGTCAATCGTCACATCATTCTAAGCTAACAATCGTGGTCAAATTAAAATTGTCAATCGTCACATAATTCTGAGTGAACAATCGTTGTCTACTTAATATTGTCATTCGTCTCATGATTCTAAGCGAACAATCGTTGTCAACTTAAAATTGTCAATCGTCACATGATTCTAAGAGAACAATCGTTGTCAACTTAAAATTATCAATCGTCACATCATTCTAAGCGAACAATTGTTGTGAAATTAAAATTGTCAATCGTCACATGATTCTAAGCGAACAATCGTTGTCAACTTAAAATCGTCAATCGTCACATGATTCTAAGAGAACAACTTAGAATTGTCAAGCGTCACATAATTCTGAGAGAACAATCGTTGTCTAATTGATATTGTCAATCGTCATTTGATTCTAAGTGAACAATCGTTGTCAACTTAGATTGACAATCGTCACATGATTCTAAGCGAACAATTGTTGTCTACTTAGAATTGTCAATCGTCACATGATCCTAAGCGAACAATCGTTGTCAACTTAACATTGTCAACTGTCACATGATTCTAAGTGAACAATCGTTGTTAACTTAGAAATGTCAATCGTCGTATGATTCTAAGTGAACATTCGTTTTCAAATTAAAATTGTCGATCGTCACATGATTCTAAGTGAACATTCGCTGTCTACTTAAAATTGTCGATCGTCAAATGATTCTATGTGAACAATCGTTGTCTACTTAGAAATGTCAACCATTTGTTTGGACGGAAAAACTGATCTAAAAGCCTTTTTAACAGACGAATATTTTAATCTGAAAACGAAAATAAAGTTTTATTGTCACTGTCAGCCTAGTGCTAATTTGAAAAAGTTATAAATGGAGACCCCAAAATAAGAATTTTTCTTCAGTGTTCCCCAAAAGAATATTATTTATCCATTTTTTGTCGCAGATGTTTAATACCCTTTCTTGTAACTCTGTTAGCACTGTTAAAACAGCGTTCATGGAGAAATGGGAAGACATGAGAAGATGTAGGTATAAAGAACAATAAACTATTGAGGAATTCCGCAATTGGTTTTGAAACAATACATCTTGCACACATTGTGGAATAAATCAATACTCCGATATGTACAGATAATTGATCAATTCAAACAATAGCCAACGTTGCTTGTATAACCCGTTACCCTGAATGAGTCTGGGTTTGGAAAGCAACTGAAATCGATGGTCGGAAAATGAGTTATGAAATATTGATATTCATTTCATTTCATCTTAATATTAAATTGATCGTTTAGAAAATATTAATTAAATCATAAGCTTGAACGCAGATGGACATCTCATCACGACAGTGTTGTCTAAACAGCCCATATAAAACTGTGTTAAAGCGCAAAATCATGGTATAAAGGGTGTATCGTCTGAACTTTATCCGGAGCTCAGTTCCAAATTCTACATGCTATCACGGCACGGGTTCTAGAGCGCGAGTTAAGTTAGGCCGTCACTTAACAAGAAGTTTCGATTCGGAAAGATTCGTTAGCTTGTTAAACCGACAAAAAGAGTACTTGTCAGGGGTAAACTACGAATGTAAGACATGTTGGTCATGATTCATGATATATGTTAAGGCTGATTCAACCGTTTTCGACGCGAATCAATTCTTTCGAAGGCTCTCCCATCGATGTCAAATCAAAAGACGATGAAATAGCACGCAATAGTATTAAGAAACGACTTCCCCATGTAGAGAAACTGTATTTTACGATTCATTTATTGATAAAGCATTTCGAAATATCAATACATTTGATCGTAAGCATATAACCCGTACTTGTGCGGAGTATACACACGAGTCAGGGACCTGGGTACCGTTTTTCTTAACATTTTACGCTAAATATGCGTAAGTTCAAAATAGCATTCCCTCTTATTTCAATAGTGGGCAAAGCAATATTGCAAAGTAACACACCATTTGAATCGTCTTTCCGAGACGCTTCCAATGATGTGTCACACACATTAAATTTTTTTATTTCGGATAATATCCGTGTATATCAGTTTTGACTTACGCAAATATCTTTCTTAAGTCCTTTGGTAAAACAGTACCCAGTATCACAAACGTTCGTTGATATTTCTCTCGTAGGTATATACATGTATAAAGAGGAAACGACTAACCCGTAAAAGAATTAGATTAGACCTCAACGGGAAATGAGTTATTCACAAATATTTAACTTACTTATAAAATGCACGTCTAGACGGGTCTCTGACCCCGGTAGATATTGTTTCTTTTACCGCGAAAGGTAGAAGATTTCCATTGATGCCAAAGTGTGGAAGAGGTATAGATGTCCCCTTAGAGGGGTGCCAAATATGAAAGTGACGCAGATTTTTTTCTACGCCCATTTTGTTACACTTCTTACCTATCCATCCTAAAACAATGAGACTTTTTAAAAATTAATTAGAATGTTTTCCTTTTTCATGAACCATTATTAACAGATTTTACATTGCGTCTAGACATATCTTACTTTATTTTTGGGTAAGAGGTTGCTTTGATGAAAATACAACATGGATTTAAGTCCTTTGAACGTGAAACACATAAAAGAAAGCGTTAATCATACCCGTGCATAGTATGCCAAAAATGACACCACTGAGCCTATCAGAAATCCATCCAGTCAAGGAGTCGAAAGCTTTTTAGATGTACTACAGAGCTGAAATGTAACCGGTGATAGTGACATTTAAAGATACTTTGAAAAAAATAAAGATGTGGACTGAAAATTAGTGACCCAAATAAGAACATCGTTTGGCACAAAAGCTGCTACAGTACATTTACAAGCAAACACCATACATCGAGGCTGAAACAACAAAAGAACGACAGCAATTTACAGGGTCAACCATCTTCAAAAGTACAAAGGCATTTTTTCAACTGGAAAGATCTTTGCATTTGTTTGTGAAAAGATATCTTACAAGAAAAAACTAGCAGTAGATCAATAATGCGACATTCAAATTTTGCTAAACAATAGAGAACAGAGAAAGAGAACGGAGTTGGACTGCAAAGTGGGTTATTATAGCAAACGTATTACCAATGATGCGAAGTAACACAGAGATTGCCTCAGCAGGTACATGCAGCAAGATAATGAAGAGTGCAGCATGCAGCAAGATGATGAAGAGTGCAGCATGCAGCAAGATGATAAAGAGTGCAGAATGCAGCAAGATGATGAAGAGTGCAGCATGCAGCAAGATGATGAAGAGTGCAACATGCAGCCAGATGATGAAGAGTGCAGCATGCAGCAAGATGATAAAGAGTGCAGAATGCAGCAAGATGATGAAGAGTGCAGTATGCAGCAAGATGATGAAGAGTGCAACATGCAGCAAGATGATGAAGAGTGCAACATGCAGCCAGATGATGAAGAGTACAGCATGCAGCAAGATGATGAAGAGTACAGCATGCAGCAATATGATGAAGAGTGCAACATGCAGCCAGATGATGAAGAGTGCAACATGCAGCCAGATGATGAAGAGTGCAACATGCAGCCAGATGATGAAGAGTGCAGCATGCAGCAAGATGAAGAGTGCAGCATGCAGCAAGATGATGAAAGGTACAGCGTGCAGCAAGATGATGAAGAGTACAGCATGCAGCAACATGATGAAGAGTGCAGCATGCAGTAAGATGATGAAGAGTGCAGCAACATTTGCAATGAAAAAATGTACTATAC
This sequence comes from Cerastoderma edule, assembly GCA_947846245.1. NCBI lineage: Eukaryota > Metazoa > Mollusca > Bivalvia > Cardiida > Cardiidae > Cerastoderma > Cerastoderma edule. Next base: position 23,877,196 of record OX401409.1, on the reverse strand, counting down.
AGCACTGGTGAAATATACCTAAGTCTGAAAACAGGAAAGGCCTTTATGATTACTGATTTGCCGCATAGGTACCACACATTGTGAGTAAATCAATCCCAACAGAGGAAGCAAAATAGTACAGTTGCAATGAACTCAAGGCCATGAATTCAAAGCCAATGTCAATGTATGCTCACAGATTGCGAATTCTTAATTCACAACTTAAAGGGAATCCTGACATAATTGTTGATATTGATCTTAGACTGGAAGACATACTCAACTATGCGGTAAACCTTAAAGACGCCATACAATTTGCAAAGCTAAACGTTTGTCTGCTAGAAGAGAATGAACCAACAACTGAGGCGATTGTGTTCCATGCTGATCTGTTACTGCGACCAATGAAACATGACTGTGCAGGAATTCAAGTCTAGCCTCTTGACCCTTCTTTGATAACCATTGAACAAGAAGAGAAAATAGTCCCGCAGAATATTTTACTTGCTTGGATACTTTTGGTAGAGAAAGATGTGAAACTGGAAACACTAGATTAGTCCTGCATGAAGGAGAAGTGTCCCTCACTGCATCAATGCATCAAGTGTTGTTCATATGTCAAGATATCATTTATACCAGCTCAAGGGGCAAATGCAAGACATCAAAGCGTATAGAACTTGGTTTTGCAATTCACCAGCTTACACAATCCAAAGATGCAATCTTCCAATTTCAGACATTGCATAAATCAGAATTTTCTATTTTCCATTTTTTAAGATTTTCCTTTGTTGCATTTATTCTATGTAAAAGTTTGTACCTATATTGTTAAATTCGATTGTGAGAACTATTTCTATGGGTTTGTAAACACTTGGCCCAGAGATATCGGTATTGAATTTTGTTTTCCAGAACGCGTCAACAAATGGCTTCTCGAAACATTTCTTCATAAAAGTGTCATATATAGGCCTATCTTTATTTTTTAGGTCATTTGGTTTGTAATTGCATAATTGGTGGTAAAAGGAAACAAGATTATTGATTCGCTTATCAACACGGTTCATAACCGGTTGGACATTTAAATTGCAAATATGTAGTCTAACTATTTATTTGTAAACAATAATCCATTAATTCCGTCCTGTAAAGCCATCGAAATGAGCAAGAGTGACTTGGAACTAGAACATGAAATGGGTCCACACTATAATTGGTCAGACATTTCACCAGCCTGGACAGTCAATTCGAAAATATAGGTTAGGTTAAAATTCAGCTGATCCAAGCTGTAACTGTTTTAAAATGAAATATCTACGTCTGAATCATTCGAATTGGGTAGGTCAGTGAATTCTACAATGTACTCTGGAACAGACACTTCAGTTAACCCATTACCAAACAATAACGAAATTTAACCACTTTGTTGCAGACCACTCTGAAAAAACATTGTGGGAACCGGAGAAATTGCTCGTGATGACAAATTGATCCTTTTCCCACAATGTTTTCTGTCCTATTATAAGATTATTTTTCAATTGCATAACATTTTGAAATGTCGTCTGTAAACTCTTTCAATTTGGGACTGTCGAAAATTTGGCGTTTGGTTAAGGGTTAAACATTAAATATAGTGTCAGGAGTTTAACGAACGCTGAAAACGAATAAGAAAACAGAAGATGTTTCTTCTTGATCATCCAGAAACTTCTAGTTTCGCCACCCAGTCGAGTGGCCTGGCTTTACACAACGATTTGAACGTTAAGAACAGAATAGAACAGATTTTTATTTTACGACTTGTATATAGTACATCACCATACAAAGCATGAAATACAAATATATCGCATGGTGTATGATGAAAGATACATATCATGAAGATGAATCCAAAAGAAAACAACAAAACAAAAAAACTATACAATTGAATTTCAAGTGAAAAGACTTCCCTTGCGTATCTTGCAACTCTAAATAGATAAGTGTATTTTTATCTGTTGATTTCATGAGTTCAATAAATTTTAACATATTTGACAATAGCGTGGCAAACGTTGCAATATTGTATAAAACAAATATTCGTCCAAAAACCACAAAATAATTGTTGAAAACATAAAGTTTCAATCCATGAATCAGTTTTTTAACTACAATTATTTTGTGTTTTTTTAAATGAACTCAATGAACTGACGAAAACAGTCATGCAAACCTTGCTCTAAGCAGTCAGATCCTATATTGTATTCAAATATAAACTTATTCTTTACTAAGGCATGTAGACGAACTCGTGGCTGTGACAGACAGGATGGTCGCTGTGACTTTTAGCTTAGATCAATACAATTGAATTCCGCGTGAGATCGAGACCTGATCTGTCCTTTTTTCTTTTTCTTTTGGTTATTTGTATTAATTAAGATACACATTTTCATACGCTTTCGTTTAATTCATTAAATTATATTAAATTTGTAGACGCATGAATAGTCATGAGAAAGTTTAGGAACATTTATTCTTAGACCGGTCCTCATCTGAAGTTGCGTCCCGCCCCCTCCCCCATTGATGAAACCGCTCCTACCCCTATAAATGTTGCAAAAGTTTGAGGATTATTTTGTGCCAAAAAGAACCGTCATTCACAAACGTGCAAAGGTGGATCTTCGAGTACAAAAGGAAGGTGAAAGTCTTTTTTATTATTATCATTATTCAGTAATGTAGGCTTACAAAGGGCTTTTTTTTTTTACATAATTTGAAGAAGTTTGTATTATGCATTTTTAACTGTAAGGTCATATAAAATAAACCAACGTAGGCAGTTACAATGCCACTATCACAACGAGACTGAGAATATACATTGTTCAAAGAACAATTTTCTGTATTAGAAACATATCATGCATACACCTAGGAAATGGTTATTACTGTAAAACGAAAGAAAACCATCATGATCGAAGGAAGAATTGTTCATCATGAGCAGTTTCTCCTCTGTCAACAGTAATTGTTCCTTTTCTTTTCTCTGTTTTTTTTTTCCAAACGTTTATTTGTTGTTTTGTTTCATAGTAGTTTTAAAGGTGAAAGTGTTGGAGAGATCGTTCGTAATTTGTGCGAGACTATTGTGATTTAACCAACTAGAATGAGGAAATCAGAGACAGGTTAGTGATTAACATTGCTGACAAAGAGTAATTTAACCCATTACCAAACAATAACGACATTTGACGACTTTGTTGCAGATGACTCTGGAAATCAACCAAAACAGGGACCTTGTTGGAACAGTGACTCGAGATGAATTCACCAGTATGTACAAGACTTATCGATAGCATTTAGACAGTGAGCCAGTGAGTTTTGGTATATTTGTTACAATAGTGATGTCATTTTCTGATAGAAAAAATTCCAATGTAACAAGTGATAAATGCTCGCTTTTTTCCCCAACGTAACTTCTTTCATATAGAAGTGATAAATGCTCGCTCTTCATCACTTTATAAAGAATGAAAAATATTCATAACAAAGCATGTTAAGCATTGTACATTTTAATTGAAAGGAAAGAGATAACGAAAAGTATAATTTATATATTCTTGGAATACAAATAATTAATTGTTTAATTTTTGCAAAACAACAATAATCACTTCAGTACCCTATAGTACACCAATTTGACACATCAGCTACAGAAAATTTAACAACCAACTGTGATAAATGATAAATTGTTTTAACCCTTTCCCAAACGCCAAATCTTAGACTGTCCCAAATTGAAAAGGTCTGCAGACGACCTTTCAAAATGTTTTGAAATTGGAAAAAATCTCTGATATGGCAGAAAACATTGTGGGAAAAGGAAAATTTGCTTGTTACGAGCAATTTCTCCGTTTCCAACAATGTTTTCTAAAGTCGTCTGCAACAAAGTGGTCAAATGTCGTTATTGTTTGGAAAAGGGTTAATGATTAATTCATCATATTTTTCCTTACGATTTTCCTCAAAACCACAAAGAAAATGCTTTTTTACATTCTATTGTTTTTGTCTGCTGTTACTTTCATATAGGATGAGTCACAAATTCCCAAATTGAGGCATGTGTTTGCTCCTTTTCAACTGCACTTGACTTTGAGGGAGAGACACTTTTTTTTAAACATTGTAGTACTGTGTATCTGAACATATAGTTTCATATAATTGGTTTCCATTCTTTCAATGTAATGTTAATAGGTATCAATTAACAGGCTTGATATAATTCTTAACAGTTGACTTTCAGTTGTCTGTTACAATAAATAAGGGAGGGATCCTGCATGGCCTAGTGGTTAAAGTATTGAACTTGTAACCCAGGGTTCATGGGTACAAAGTCCATCAGCATGACTGGTTTCATGGGAGTGTCCTTTGGCAAGTCACTTCAGTGCCCTAGCCTAGAACTGGTGAATCCAAGGAAAGCAGTAACATAATTAGACAAGAAACTAAAAGACACTTTAAGATCATCACCAATGACAAACTGCTTATTGGTGCAAATTGACAAACAGCGGCAATGGAAAAGAAGTTATATTAATAAATAAGAAAAAGAAGCAATATATCATTTTACTTGTACATGCAAAAGTAAACAGGTTTAAGATAAAGCAACAAAACCAAGAAACCTCTACCAGGGTCTTCCCCAGGCCATTTAAGCGCTGTGGTACCCCAGCGCCTGAATTTCAAAATAAGCACTCCCCTGGCACCTGAATTGATCCCAATGTGCTAAAAATTTGACCACATATGCAGCGCTTTAAATCTGTCCCATAGCCAGTCAACTTGCTTGTAAAATTGTTTGTTCCATTTGATTTTGTTTAAAAACAGTTTTTATTTGTCTTTTAATTCCAAAATAAGTCCTAAATGTTCACCATTTAAGAAATCACACATAGAAAAAAAATCAACATGGGAAGGGAATAGCTTCTCCTTTGTTGCACCCCTTCCCCTATCAAACACCCAGCGCTTGAAAATAATCCTGGGATAAGACCCTGTCTACACAATAAATGATTTTATGTTTAAATATTGACTGATCCTTATATTGATTGAAGTCCCATATCTCCTTCATCATAACAACTTGATAATTACAACATCTCATTTTAACACATCATGTCCTTTCGTAATTGCAGCGAGCCGCTTCATAATAAGCATTAAGTTATACAGACATACACAGATTGACAAATAAATCTGCAAAATACAAGTAGCTCTTGATTCTTGCAGCATTATTTTCCAATTTCTAAAGGTATTGAAGGATGTACATACAAACAGGACGGAAACATTTACAATGTAAATAAAACACATGTAAGACTATATTTTGTCTGTAAGATAATTGTGAGAAAAATAGAACACAACAAATTAATTCACATAATCATTTACATCATGTGTAACTTTGTATTGAAAATATTTATCTAAAATGCTAACAAATCATATACACTAAAAGTTCAAATTTGGTGTGGAATTTACAGACATTGTGACAAAAAGACATTTCTCACAGAGTTGTTACTTTATTCAATTCTTTTACATTATGAGATTTTGGTCATTGCGTATTGTAGCTGAGGTAGTTAACACTAAAACTAAAAAATCTATAAGTATGAAGGACCAACCTACGATAAATGAGGTCAAATTGTAAACATGCAAACATGTTGACAAATTTATGTCAGATTTTAGCAAATTAATATCCATTTACAAATTATTTCTTTTTCGAAAGATCGTAATCCACTCATACAAGTTTTCAATAATGCACTTTGATGGCAAAGAAAATTAAAGGCTCATCAAAAATAAATTCCAAATTTAATCATTGATTACTCTTTTCTTTTTCTCAAGCACAAACACTTTTTGGTGCCATCCAAATAGAAAACATGAAAACATTGTGGTAAGTATGGCTCAAATCATCTACAGCGAAATACAAAGTCCTATCCTCTGATGATAAAAAGAATTTGATATTCTTCATTCCACTTAATTAACTTTATGGCTAACTTATTGAAACAGATCTATAAAACAAAGTCAGAAGTGCAATTGTGTACGATATTTTTTTAATTAGATTGCACCTGATGCTTTTTAATATGAGAGGTGTGTAGGAACACATGACCTTTGATTGATTTACTGCAAATATACATGAAAATAAAAATCTAAATACAAAAAAAGTGGAAAACAAGCAGTCATCATGAAAACATTATTCCTTCCACATTGAAGATAAAAATTAACGTCTCACCAATGACAGACTAAGTTTTTCTTATGCATTTCGTCCCTTTACATTGCTAAATAGTTTTGAGAATAGTAATCAAACAATTGTTACAATTTCAGCTCTACAATTACTGATTCATTCCACTGTTACAATACTTAAGCTACTGGTGATGAGTACAAATGTTTGATTTGGTCCCGATGTCACAATCAACATGGAGTATTGGTTCTTGATAAGCTCTGTCAATCCTCGTCGATGGATTCATACCTGCAGGAAAACAAACAAATGTAACAAGAAACAACTACCTAAAGGTTGGTGAGTGTTCTCTTTTTAATTTTTCAGAGAGTTACTCTCAAAGAGAATATGTATTACAACACAGGGGTCTATAGTTACCCTTGGGTTAGTGCTAGGTAGAAACTGAATATCAAGCTTTTTTCCATTGTGCCAAGTGCAGTTTAGAAAGAAAAACTCTTCTATATACTTGGTATAGTGTAGGAAATGACATTCAGAGTTCCTATAGTCTCATGTAAAATACTAATGCTGTCTTTATCCACAAGATTGCAAAATTTGTATCTGATATCATGCATATAAAAGAAAGTTCACTACAATCTGCATAAAACTAAAATGTTTTATGTCAATGTGTTAATATATTTGTAACAATTGTATGATGTATTGTCGGGCAGTGGCCTTTATTTACAGCAATACATTTGAACTTTGTACTTGGATCAATGCTATGTAATGCAGTATATTATATTACATATATAAGACCAGGAATCAGGAAATCACAAAATTCCAATCTGTCCGAGAGCCAGCAAAAACCCTCCAATAACCCCCCACCCATCCCCATCTTTCATGCTTCAAACAATCCATGATGCTTAATGTGACATGATTATAAAAAAACCTTTAATTTGAAATCATGTTATATATTTTCTATTTTGTTTCTGAATCCTTAGTTTCATTAATTATTTTAGAAATACCTGATTGATTTGAAAGGTTAACAGGATGAGGTATGTTGTTTGTTTCTGAACTCTTTAAGACTTTCATTGGATTATTCCCATTATCATCCATGAAGTTGTTCAATTACAATAAAACGCATTACAGACGGAAACAAACTATTAATGTCATCATTCTTTACAAAATGACACTCCTTAACTCTTTAAATCTACCATGCATCATTAAACATTGGACTCAATATGGTTACTATGATCGGTTTTCATGGAACATGAGTGCCACTTTACTTCTCAAACAAGCGTGCCTTATTGTTTTCATTCTAAACCGCCCTAATTTATGTACGCCTTGAGCATTGTTTAACAAGGAGATAACAATTAAAAGATCAATTTCAGGATAACAGAGGATAAGTGTACTATGAAGTGTGTAGATTGCAATACCTATCTGTAATATCTAGACCAATTTTTTTTTATCAAATCTGAACTTCCAATCTGTCCAGTACAACCGAAATTGGTTCAAGACCAAAACATCGGCATTTTCCTGATCCTTTGTACAAACCCAAGGATAACAATAGACCCCTGTGTATTACAGCATATATCAAAATAATGGTGACACCTTTCTTGATGATGGAGACAAGATGTGCTTTGTCACAACCTAATGGTGTATATTGTTAATCATGCTTGCATGCAATACCTTCCAATGAACCATCTGCAAACTCTTTCAAATTTGGACAGTCGAAAATTTGGCGTTTGGGAAAAGGTTAAAATACATGATGATATCACATACACTATTTCACTGCTTACTTGATATCAATCCACTTTTATTACTCTACTTCAGACAATTTTAGAAAAATCACTATGACAAAAGGATAGCAGCATTGTATTGAGCAGTTTATCCATAATTCAATTAAGAAAATGTATTTGTTTCAAGGATACTTTTGACATCCGCTGTTGTTTAACCCTTTACCAAACGCCAAATATTTTACTGTCCTACATTGAAAGAGTTTGCAGAAGACATTTCAAAACGTGATGAAATTGAAAAATAGTCTTTTGATAGGGCAGAAAACATTGTGGAAAAAGGAGAAATTGCTCGTTAAAAGCAATTTCACCTTTTCCAACAATGTTTTCCTGAGTCATCTGCAACAAACTGGTCAAATGTGGTTATTGTTTGGTAATGGGTTAAATCTTGACCAGTCACAAATTCCAACATGTTTGATGAGTCTACATCTTTTCTTGGAGAAAAATGATAGCGCATTTGCAGAACTAGCTTGCAGGCGTGGAAAAGTCAATAGTGCACGTTACCCAGCTTGCCGAAAAGCCATAAAAGCCAAGTGACTATTATAATATTATACAGACAAGTGCAGAAAAAAGATTAATCAAAATCATATTTTACCATCCCTGGCTTGTTACAAATATAATTTTTTTTTGACATTGCATATATCTAAGAATTATACCTCAGCGATGTTAAAATATCATGAGCAAATAACCAGATATGGCTTTAACTTAAAAGACAGCTTTACTCTAACAAACAATTTGTACAAGCTTGTACGATGATTATTGGATTAAATTAAGCAGGGAGTTAAAGGAATTATATCACATATCATACTATACCAAAAACAGTTAAAGCTTCACCAAAGGAGTTGAATATCAAAATACTTACTTTGCTAGCTTTTTTCTGAGATCTTTCATCGTTTCATTTTTCTTCATTAACATTTGTTTAAGATTTTTAAAGGGTGCAGTCTGACTAACTTTTTTCTCCAACTCCTGCAAAAAATAATTGTGAGTCAATGTAAAAGACATGTTGGCACTTATTGAACTATTTACAGAGTCTTCCCCAGGCCTTTTAAGCGCTGTGGTGCCCCAGCACCTGAATTTCAAAATTAGCACTCCCCCAGCACCTTAATTGATTTCATAGCACTTAAAATTTGCCCTGTAGACGGTCTACTTGCTTTTTACATGGTTTGATACATTTCATTAGGTTTAAAAACAGTAGTTTTTGTCTTTGATTTAAACATGTACCTAGTATCCCACCATTTTGTGACGAATATTTATAAAAGAAATGACAGGGGAAGGGGGTATCATCTATTATGTTGAACATCCTTCCCAAGCCCTAAGCACCACAGTGCCTGATAACAATTCTGGAAAAGACCCTGCTTTATCATTCAAAGAAAGAACCCAACCAACCCCACAACCCAACCAACCCCACAACCCAACCAACCCCACATCCCAACCAACCTCACAACCCAACCAACCCCACAACCCAACCAACCCCACAACCCAACCAACCCCACATCCCAACCAACCCCACAACCCAACCAACCCCACATCCCAACCAACCCCACATCCCAACCAACCCAACCAACCCCACAACCCAACCAACCCCACAACCCAACCAACCCCACAACCCAACAGGATTTCAAAGCAAAATATGGCAAATCATTGCACAAGTAAACACCTTTAAACATCCCTGTCTTTAGTATGTTTGAATTATGTTCTACATGGAATGTACTTTTTTATACTTAAAAGTGCCTGTTCACAGATGGGATAATTTGCAAGTGATTACAAAAGGTCATTGACACAATACATGTTTTGTTTTGCTGTATAATATATAATGAAAAATAGCTTCTGAACAAAAATTTAATTCAGAATGTTTCAAAATCTTTGCAATGCTTTCGGATCTGAATACATTTTTATTCACAGTAAACATGCTCTAAATACTTTAATACAACCTAATTTTTCTTCAAATGGTTATTCTCCATTACATCTCATACCACAGTATCGCTGTTTTACCTTTACAAGAATTAAATCTTAATATTTAGATTTACTCACATATGTGAACAAGCACCATTATTAAATGTTTGCAACTGATTCTTTCAATGAACATTTAGTGAAATAGTTCATATACACTGCTTTTAACCCTTTACCAAACAATAACGACATTTTACCACTTTGTTGCAGACATCTCTGAAAAACATTGTGGGGAAAAGAAGAAATTGCTTGTGACGAGCAATTTCTCCTTTTCCCACATTGTTTACTACTCTATCAGAAGATTACTTTAAAATTTCATCACATTTTGAAATGTCTGCAAACTCTTTCAATTTTGGACAGTCAAAAATTTGGCATTTGGTAAAGGGTTAACACCTGTACTACAGAAGACCAATATGATAACTAAAGAAACAGCCTGTGACAAGAAGGTTTTCCCATCATCTGAGAAACCAAAATATATCATCTCCTTTTACCTTAGGTTGAATCAGTTCCAGACGAGCAAACTGGAGGGTTCAGTGGTAGACTATAGTAAGTGCTTCACATATGTGAAGGACTTACTATAGTCTAGGATTGTACCTTCAAGTTCCTCCTCATTAAGACAACTTTCTTTTTTTCATTAAATAAGCATAAAGAAATTTTCATTAAATCATAAAGCTAAGACTCTATTCAAAGTCATCAGCTACAAATCTATGTACAAGAATAAGATTCAGCAAAGGTATTGTTAAAAGTGCATACTCGTTCTGCCATTTCTAACATGTCTCTGACCCGTAAAAGTTCATGTTTCGTATCAGTCAGGTCTTTCTCCATTTCTGGACTCTTACCACCCTTTGCGCTTCCCTGAAAGAAAGATGGGGTAGATAAATTAAAATTTTTGAGGTTCAGTGCAAGACTTTCTCAAGGCGTTCACTATGGTAAAGGAATTACCATCATTGTAGCCTTCAAATGTCTTCAACTGAAAGTTTGACATGCCAATGAGGAAAGATTTACAAATCATGCTTGTTAAAAACTATCCCAAATCATTAGCCAAAATGAGTTTTTTCTAAAAATAAAGTCACAAATTATTTTGCGTGTAAATAAAACTCGCAGAGTATGAAATTTTGAATCAATTGTACCAGTTATGAACATAGGAGATACTCAGATTTCTGTATGAGGTAAAATGAGGCTGACTTTTGCTACAAAAAATATCAACACCTGTTTTTCTAAATATAACCAATGAATTCCTTCTCTGACAACTAAAAATTCTTTATATATCTTGGTAGACACAAATATTTCAATTAAAAAAGTATTTACTTTCACAACTAGTTTCTCCTAATTTCATAATGGGTTTGTATACAAGAGTAAAAATACCTAACACTGTGTTTGTGGTGTGGAGTAGAAAATTCCGTGATCAAAAAAGAAATTGATTGAAACAAACCATACAATCTTTTTACACAATACATTTTGAAACCTTCTTCTTTGTACAAAGTGAAATTGTAAACAAAGCCTTTACAAAAATTTTTAACTTATTACAGCCTTGCACTTAAAGGTATTGTGTTTGTAGGGAAATTTGGAAGTTCAAAATTAATTCCTTTAAGTGTATATAGTGAATTAACATGTATTTTAATCCAAAACCTTGACATGGCTTTTAAGACCTACCGCATACACACTGTACATACACAGATAAATTGAAGCTTCCTGAATTAACTATGCCAAGTTTCCCATCTGTGAACAAGCTCCTTTAACCCTTGATATGAGGGCTAAAGGGAAAAGAAAGCCATGGCAGGTCTCCAAGTCCTCCATACAAAGTGTTCTTCAACAACAACTTACTTTATCCAATTCTGCTTGTAAAAGGGCCATTTTTCTCTTTACATCATCGGAGTCTTCGGCCTGAAAAAGGATAAATAATTTACCACAATACCATAATATTATGACCTGTGGTGGTCTTGACCTGAAATGTTCCACACATAAGTCTGAACTATACCTCAGGGCTGCATGGTTGTGTTGCACCCTGTAATGAAGCGTTTTCCAATAACAATCAAACATCAAAAATCAGTATAAATAATAATTTATTGCAATAAAACGGAAACCAATTTGTAAGTTTTATTCATTCTTTTTTGACAATTGATTGGACAGGAATTGTAATTAGAGTAAATTAAAATAGTTGTCTATAGAAACTGGTTTTAATTCTTAAAAATATCTAGAAATTGGCAATTTTTGCAAAAGAAACCCTGAATATAAAGCATTATACAAAAGTATATTTTGACAAATATGATGAAGATTACCCAATGAACACTTTTGACATTGTATTTTTGTTTCTTGTTTACATTACTTCTTAATCACATAATTTTGCAAATAATATAATGAATTTTAATGTTGCGTTTTTCACAAATGTACAATAGAATACCCCAAAAGCAATGCTAAGAGAGAGAAAGAGATATTTCATACCAAGCCTGTGGTTTCTAGCTGAGCTTGTGTCCTTGCTAAATCTTCCTCCAATTGCTGTCTCTCTTTAGATGACAATCCAGCCTAGAACAGAAGAGGTAACTACAATACATTACAGCCTAGTGAAACACTTTATATTACCGTTTTACTAAATAACTTCGGGAAAATATCTAAGTTTGTCAAAAATTATAAACATGGACAGAGTTTCTTAAATAAAAGTGCAAAATTGCAATGTGACATGTTATTGTAAGCATTTTAGCATTTGGGACAGACGATTGCAATGATTTGTTAGTTTGCAATATTGCTTAGCCAAATATTGAAATAAGAGGGACTGTTGTTTTTGAAATTACGCAAATCTTTGGCATAAAGTGTGTAGTATAATGCTACCCATGTTACTATAGAGTAAGTCATAGAGGTTTTTATCTGTTGCCAGTAATTTGCATCAGACCAAACGGTAAAACCATAACTAAGTAAAGATATAAAAGAAAGTTTTGCAAATAGAACCATTTGAATTAGAGATTAATCTATAATTTCATTTATTTCAAATTTCAAAACAAAAACAGTCTTTGCATAGAAACTTTTGTTTAGTTTAGTCTGCATATAGCAAAGAATCATGCTGACAAATAGGTATATAGAGCTATATAAAATACAGACAAAAATGTTAAAACTATTTAGTCAATAGGGAAATATGATAGTTGCTTTCAAATAATTATACATGTATATAAATACCAACCATGTGTTAGGAGCTATAAATAACAGATTGAGTTTATTCCATGGAGCAGTCCACCATCTTTGATCTATCCAAGAAGGCTTAAATCAGGAAAGGATCATCATCGAGCAAATAATGATTCATAATCCATAGATGTTCTGGTAAAAAATTAATTCTTCAGATGTTTTCAGGGTTTTATCCTTGCTTTGATAATTAAAACCCATATGCTGCAGTTGACGAATTATGTAGATATAAGTGGAAAGGGGTATTGATTCTCAGGCAGTGTTTGCTCAATTGGGAAACCAAAAAATTGATGTGACTTTGAGCTTTTGGAAAAACTGCATGATTTCAAAGAAATTTTCAATTGGAAAGGTGCCAATTACAGGCCCCTGTTATATATCGAGTAAAAGCCTTGTGTTTGTATTTCAAATATGACTCAAGGAGCTTACTCACAGCAATGATCAGTATTGATTAACATAACTCCTTCGCCACTGTCTCCTTTCTGCATGAATTTATTTATAAGACAAACTAGTATCAAATCGCATCATAACTAGTCAGATGCTTACCTCATGTACACATATAAGCAAATTTAGTCCCACTCCTTCATATGACATTTTATGACTATACCATTTGAAATCAATACTATACACAACAGTAATCAACACCACATTCTTCTTTTGGGGTGATATCTGGTAGAAACCATTGTGACAAAAGACGAAATTGCTCACTTTGAGCAATTTCGTCTTTTGTCATAATGGTTTCTTCTGACTCCCGCTACAACTATGATGGAGAGAATATATAGGAGTCAAATGGTAAAAGTGATCATCATATGTAATGGGACTACATTTTATTCATAGCACCAGTAGCAACATCAAAACTCGAAACAAAAAAAAAGTTTATCAAGTTTAAATCTTACCCCAGATTGCAATTTCACTAATTGCCCTCGGAACTTTTCATTTTCTTTTTCCAGCTCTTCAATTTTCTGGAAAAAAAAAAAGATTTAGGTTAACAACATATTGTTCATATGATATATATATGGCTACTCATCTCCTTAAAATAGTTGACTAAACCATCTTTTTAAAATCCATTTTTAACACAAAATGCTAAGCTTTTATTAAACTTTTCTGCAACTTGAAACAAAATCAGAGGTCAATTTGAGTGAGTCAATATAACTTTTTCTCTGCAAATATCCGAGAAAAGTAAAAAAAAGATAAGCCATGTTTTTCATAAGTTGAATGAAGAACACATTTTCTTAACCCTTTCCCAAACAACAGATTTTTGACTGTCCCAAATTCAAAGAGATGTGATGAAATTGAAAGATATTCCTCAGAAAGAGCAGAAACCTTGTGGGAAAAGAAAAATTGCTTGTCATGAGCTATTTCTCCTTTTCTCACAATGTTTTTTCTAAAGTCGTCTGCAACAAAGTAGTCAAATGTCATTATTGTTTGGGAAAGGGTTAAAGGATATTAAACCTTCTCATGAAACTGCATATCAAGGGTTCAGTGCATTACTATAGTAACTGCTTCATGTTTATGAAGCACTTACTAAAGTCTTGTATTGAATCTTTGATATGATATTTGTTTTGTCCTGCTGGCTCTAGTGAATTAGCAAAAATGTTGGTTAATTGCGCAGACCAATGCGTTTCAGAAAGTGAAAATACTGTGGTAAAAGGAATGAAATGATAGAAAAAAAAAGCCAACATGATCATGCCCTGGTTTCTTTATTGTTAAACCCTTTACCAAACACCAAATTTGCGACTTCCAAAATTGAAAGAGTTTGCAGACATCATTTCAAAATGTGATGAAATTGGGAAAAAATCTTCTGATAGGGCAGAAAAAATTGTTGGAAAAGGAAAAATTTCTCATTACCAACAACTTCTCCTTTTCCCACAATGTTTTCCAGAGTTGTCTGCAACAAAGTGGTTAAAAGTTCTTATTGTTTGGTAGTATGTTAAGGACTGAACATGAAGAGTAAATTAATAGAGAAAAAGGCCTAAAGACCGAATCTTTGCATAAAATAGGCACTTTAGATCGACCAAAATGAATTTTGTAGTGTAGAACAGAGAAAGGTTTGCTGAATGGAGAGCTATCACCATTTGATAAATAAAATAATGTCAGACTCATCATCCTTGAATCATGATACAAAGCTACAATGACCATAACCATTTCATCAAGCTTGGTAGAACTATAAGCATTCAGTTAGTCAACAAGATGACTAAGTATTATAAAAATCCAAATCTACCTGTATCTTGATTTGAACCCATGCTCAATAATCATGAATGCAAATTCCTTTTAAGGCAACAACATGTAATAAGATGTAGCTTCATTTTATATTCGGAAAAATGAAAAAAAAAAAAATGAATGATGAGCAAAACTCGAGGAAATATTTTTATATAAGAGATGTAGCTTTCTTAAGACCAGACAGTGTTTAAAATAGAGTATTGCAAGTCACTAACAAAACCCCTTAGTCTGAAAAGCAATAAAAGGTGCAGTTTTTAGACCAAGTCTAAAAAGTGGCGTTTCAAACAAAGCATTGTTAACCATTTACTTAGCCCTCAGTTTGAAATCAACTACAAACAGAAGGGCTAAATTAGTATCTCACAATTCTTAACTAAAGACCGCACCTCAGGCAAATACTTAACCTCTGCCACAAAGGGTGTTGTTGAGGGACACATACCTGATGGAGTAAAGTTGTGCCACCTGTCTCATTCATTGGACCGAGCTTGACATGCTTTAACATGGACTGAAAATCTGTGTCCCTCTTTGTACCAGCAAACTGCTTCTCTTCAAATTCTGCAATCTGGTCCAGGATTTCTCTGTAATATTTTTTTCTATGAGTAATAGCACTAATAGAAAAAACCTATCTAAGAATTGCACCTTGAATGGAAGTGCTGGCAACAATATCAGTAAACCCTTTACCAAATGCCAAATTTTCAACTGTCCCAAATTGGAAGAATTTGCAGACAACATATCAAAATGGGATGAAATTGAAAAATAATTTTCTGGTAGGGCAGATAACAATGTGGGAAAAGGAGAAATTGCATGTAAAGAGCAATTTCTCCTTTTCCAACAATGTTTTCCAGAGTCTTCTGAAACAAACTAGTCAAATGTCCTTATTGTTTGGTAATTGGTTAAAAGGGGTATCTCACCCATTGAGATTTGAATCTTTTCATAAGAAAATTTCTTCTATGGATAAAAATGACATCAAAGATCTACAGAACTATATATAACTAAGTTAGTGATATATTTCTCGCCCTATTTCATAACCATTTGCTGAAGATATAGCACATCTATGTTGTGATATATATGAAACCGTTTAAACAAGTTAATTTGTAAACAACGCTCTTAATAAGTATTACCTGAAGGTAAAGGGTGGTATTTTTAGATACCACCATCAAGTGAGTCTCACCAACATTTGACTGCATATCAAGGGTTGAATGCAAGACTATAGTAAGTGCTTTACAAACATGAAGCACTTACTATAGTATTGCATTGAACCCTTGATATGGGCATGCTTTATATCTATCATGCAAAATAATCAAAATGGGTTAAGAGTTTGCCATTAAAGCACTGGAAGGAAATGAAGATTGTTTCACTTTTTTTCAATGAAAGCAAAGTTGTTCAGTCACTTTAGAACAAAAAAATTCAAAAAGGCATTTAATTGAGTGATTGTTAAGATAACCATTTTAAAATTGAAACTCAAAGAACACAATCTTTGTGACAGTTCCTTAACATCAACTGGCTGTTTATTTGAAACATGTAAACTAAATTGTGACGTAAAAGGGAAAACTGCACATTTCTAAACAAATTAAAACCTATATACAGATAATTCCAAGGAATTTCTTATGATATGTTACAATGAAACCTGTTCCATGCAAATTAAAACCTCTTCTGTGTTTACCTGTTTTCAAGTTCAGAGATGTCGGCAGAGAGTTTGAGATGCCATTTCTCTGCCTGTATGAACATCTGTCGGAGCAGGAGGACGTTTGTGTGTGCAGCATTGATGAGCTCCGTCTCCACTTCACCCTGCACACTCATGAGGAGATTATCCAATAAGTCTGTTACCTCATCTATCGTAAACGTTGTATCATTCAACCTGAAATAGAACTGGTTATGGTAATTGTCTGGAAAATGAATACTGGTGATTTGATGTTGACAGCGTGTTTAATAAGATAATAAGAATAGGCAGCAGGTCGAATTGACCGCTTCAAATCATATTTTGGCCGGTTCAAATTCACCCCAATGGACCCTCCCTACAAGTTGCCTGTTGAGATTTGTTTTTGCCTGTTCAACCAATTCTTATTGAGAACACTGTGTTTATTTTGACAGTATTACTATATCTATTTTGCTCGAAATGATATCAAGCAGAAAAGCTAGGCTATTTCTTATCAGAGAAAAAAATATTTAAACCATGAAATCACTTCAGAAAAGAGGAATTTGGTGATTCAACCTAAATCAAAATATTTATCTCAACTGTTATAAAAGAGACAGATGCTGATTTGATGTTGAAGTAAAACGGCAATAGAAATCATAGGAAAACAAAGGAAACATATTATATATGGTAAAAAATGTAAAAGGTATGAAACCATGGTAACAAAAAACGTATTGGCTGATGATAAGCAAATTCTCCTTTGTTCCTAAACCCACAACCATCTGAGCAAAGGCCGTAAACTAATCACAGGTTACAAAAGCATATCTTTTTGCACAAGACATGCGCTCCATTCATTTAGCAATCAAAGCTAAGCAATGATTTGATTTGTTAAAAAAGAAGTTCAAAGGCAACATCAATAGCAGCTAGATAAAAACCTTTCATATTGTGTTAGTGGTATCCAAACTTTATTGCAATGCTGCACTCAAATGTAATTGAGGTAGAACCAAAAATTAATATAATGATGATCATTGCTTGAACCATAACCATTATGATGGACCACCAGAAGAGTTTCGCACATGTAAATCCAAATCTACCAGTCCCGGGAGATGAACATGAGCATAAAGGGGGGGTTTTGATGTAGGTAACTTTGTGTACTTCACCTTTGAGTTTTGAGTTCATCAAAACAGAAATCCACTGCCCTCATACGTTGTCCCCGCTGATAGCGAGAAAATCGGATATAGTTATAGATTTGAGCATGGTGATGCTCATTAACATTCAAGTCTGTTGCCTGTAAAACATGAAATAAACGTAAATAGAGAATAGATGGTTGATGTCGTGAATCGGAAATGTTATCGGGCAAGGCGTAGGAATATTATCCGGTGAGCCGAAGGCGAAACGGATAATATTCCGATGCCGAGCCCGATAACTTTTCCTATTCAAAGACACCAATCATCTATTCTATTTATCCTGTTACCTTTATCTATTCTTTCAAACAAACAAAATGTAAATAAAACACGAGAAAAACGGAAAAAATAAGTAGAGAATGATGTAAACATGACGTCATATCGTTCTTATGACGTCATGATTAGTCGCGTGCATGTATTATATGGTTAGTGCCGGATATCACAAATGTTATACGGCACCTACTTATCTGTCCCGAAATGGCACTAGTGACAGGATAAACAATCATATATTGTACATAGAAAGACCTGCTATTAACCCTTTCCTTTATACAAACACATTTAAATACACCTGTAGCTGAAGAAACAAGAAACTATTGTTCAGGGTTTTCATTAAGATTTGAAATAACAGATCCAGGTTGTGATCTAACAGATTTAGTCAGACAACCCTTTTTTATCAGACTCTATGGCTGGGCATGAAGTAACCAAATCACGTTGGATTTTTACCGATGGTTTGGATTAGCAATAGGTTCTTAGTGAAAACCTTGATTGTTACAGAGTAAGAAAATTGCTCATAATGAGCATTTCTATCGCCGCAACTTTAACCTGAAAACATGAGAAAATATTTGCTTGTAATCCACTATCATACTCCTTTGCAGATGATTTCAAACAGTTACTAGATCACTTATAAAGGAAATAAGTAATATGAGAAAGCTTGTGACAAACATTCTTATCTTTAAATAATACTATAACAATTGATATATTATGATTTCATTTCTTTATTCTAATAACCATACTGCTTTGCTATTCCAATAGAGGTGAAGTACTTCCCAGTCAATTCGTACCCAAACCAACAATTCGTAACCACCCAAATTTGGTCAATTCGTACCTACATTCTGGTCAGTTTGTACCCATCCTTGTATTGAAATCAGAAAATAATCCTCTGACAGGGCAGAAAACTTTGTAGAAAAAGGAGGAATTGCTCGTTACGAGCAATTCCTCCTTTTCCCACAATGTTTTCCGAGTTGTCTGGAACAAAGTGGTTAAATGTTGTTGTTGTTGTTTGGTAATGGGATATTCATTACAACCTTACTACAAAAGCAAAAGTATATTTCTACAAAGGTAGTCCATATCATCATGTTTCACTTAAAAGCTGCTTGTTCACAAATGTAAGAAAATTTGAAAATTAATTTCTTTAAAACTGTACAATAGCTGCAATGTTGTAAGGTAGGTACTGGGGAATAGCAAAATAGATTTGTATTAAATGATTTAGAGTCTGTATCCTGTAAATTGAATATAATATAATTTATGTAATTTTGTATTAACCCTTTCCCAAACAATAACGACATTTGACCATTTTGTTGCAGACGAATTTAGAAAACATTGTGGGAAAAGGAGAAATTACTCGTAATGAGCAATTTTTCCTTTTCTCACAATGTTTTCTGCCCTATCAGAAGATTATTTTCCAATTTCATCACATTTTGAAATGATGTCTGCAAACTCTTCCAATTTGGGACAGATAAAAATTTGTTGTTTGGGAAAGGAAATTTTCAAAAGCATTGGAATTGCTTTTGATATCTACCACATTATAGTGTACATACTTAGATATATTGGTGCTAACTTAATTAGTTACGTTTTCAAAATCTTCTTTAAACTATACATCACACAATAATACACAAAAACTGTATTGTTTCAACATTTCATTATGACTCAAATTTTCTCACATGCATTTTCAACATTTTAAATCTTGAATTGTTTGCAGAACCATCATGGTTCAACTTGAAAAGCACATAAAAAATTGACTCAAGCATCAATATCTTATTTTTGATTAATGACATTGGGTAGATACTTTTAAACACTTTATAAAAAAAAAAAAAAAAAAAGGAAAAGAATACAGTTTCATTTTTATTTAGCCCCATCAGCCTACAAGATTAACTTTTCCAGAAATCACACCTTACAATCTTGTAAAGAGTACAAAAAGGAGAAATTACTTACATGAGAAATTTTGATTTCCCTACAAAAATTCATTACATTATCTTCAGTAGCCGCATAGTGTACATGTAAAATGCTACTAAATGAACTGAGAGAATTTCATCATTTTCTTTCACATAATGATACTATTCCGTAGAAATCAACCTACATCTTTTTCATTTTGAAATAATCAAAGCATTTCTCTTATATATACATACATACATGTATATGTCCCAAACATATCTGTAGTAATCAGCTAATAAAATACAATTAACATTGATTGACAAAAGGTGAAATTGCTTAATTGAGACAATTCCTCCATTTGTGACAAATGCTTCAACCAAATATCATATTTTTTCTTTTCATGCATTGTTATAGTTATTCCCTTTGGCCTCTGCTTTGGACAAGTAACATAACTGTATAAAGATAAAGAACGTTCAACGCAAGATTATAGCCTTGCATTGAAACCCCAATATGAATAAAAGGGTTGAGGCTTATAAGTACTACACATGCAACAGAATGCATCTCACAACCAGAACCCCATGAATGTGCATAGTCATGCCTACTCTAGGATTTTTGTTTTGGTTCATTGAATCCTACACAAAGAAGAAACTACTACATCATTTGGAAAAGAAAGTCAGTATAAAACAACTGCTAAATGGTTTCACATTGTAAGACAAAGGCAAAACAATTCATGTCATCGTCGTTGTGAAAAAAATGAGCATTCTGTCACAATTTACAACATTACAAAAAATAACAGATTCTAAAATGGCTATTTGTCATTTACCTATTCAGGTGTGGCAAAATCTGATTTTGATTTACTTGCCCGTAAATGCTGAAAAAGTCTTTTTCTGCACTTGTTCATACAGTAATTATAAAGTTAATTTCAGTAAAACTTAAAAGCATACTAGCGCTCAAAAAACTGTATAACTGGGTAAAATGGAGTTATAAATTATGAAAGAATAAGGTTAAACATAGACACAAGATCAGAACAATATAATGCTTGCACTATTTATTATAGATATTTCAAAAAACTATTCACAAACTGTTTACCCGACAACTTGACACCATTGATTTCATTCAAGTGATGTCTCAAATAGTGGTTTATTGGGGCTCATAATATAAACATGTCACTTAAAGTTAGGAAAGTTACGCGACACGCATAGACATACGGTCATTTATCCAACACTAACAATGCAAATATTCAAAATGGTGAAATTCATAAATTTCTTTGGTCGGGACGTTTCTCGTCTGGCCTTGTTTTATCGATAATCGTAATCATATGCACTGTTTTAATAACATCATGAGAACATGTTAATGTCTTAGTTCCTCTGTAAAAAGGAATTCAAAGTACTTTTAAGTTAATTTGTCAATTATTCTAGAACTTACACTATTTTAGTGTACACGAGTGCTAGTATGGCTTTAAAGCTTTTGGAAAAGCTGGGCAACATGGACCATTGATTTCACCACTCCTGCTATTTGATTTCATATCTTCTATTGCTAATCTAGAGAAACAGAGAGATGGTTGTCACATTATTCTACAAATCACAGCTTATAGGTAAGATTTCTTGTATCCCGTATTAGTCAAATTGGAAGCAATACCTTTAAAAAGCCTTCAAACCATAGAGTCTCAGTATGAGTTCATATAAAACATATGCCATAAAATGGACAAAAAATAACAACATATCTACATTTCAATGCATCTGTTACAGGCATATGATATAAGAAAATGGTGTTAGCAATTGCAAACTTTTTCTTCAGTACAATATGATCTCCTGTATATAGATTTCTCTTTATAGTCTCCATACATATACTTATGTAAATATTATGATAAAGAAATAAATATTTGATATTAAGTAATGTTTGTAAGCTTCTTAGATTGTTCTATATGTTGATCAAATTATTACAAGCATCAAGTACTGGATAAGGTAGCACTTTCCCAACATGATTACCCCAATCCCTGCTCTAAAAACCAAAAGACTTGGTAAAAAATACAATTGTGGTCTGTTACAACATAATAATGAACACCCTTGTAAATGAATATACCGAGTGTTCAATGCAATACTTTAGTAAGTGCTTCATGTTTGTGAAGCACTTACTATAGTCTTGCATTGAACCCTCAGTACATAAAAAATTTATTAAGTTATAATTATTTGATAAAATATTTGACATCTGTTGTAACAGTCCACATTTGGAAGAATTTACAAAACTTTTGGGTTGAGGAGTGGGGAGAGGGGAACAAATGTAGGGGGTGGGAGTTCATTCGGCATTGCATAATGCACCTTTGATTTAAGTATGACAACATGTACACAGCTACTTACATCTTTGTTACAAATATCTATGCTGTTAGTTAGGCTATTTTTTTTAGAAAGAATAGAATATATATAAGTTAGTATCAACTACACTGTTGGTCACCCAGATAATACATGTATGGGTATTGTTTCAGCGCTTCCAAATTAATTCTCTCTATGCTGTTGATAGCAATTAGAATTGACAAGATGGGCCAACTCTAATAATTAGTACCACACAATAACGAATTTGCTGACGTAGAGAAATGATGCTTGGAAGACCATCAGTTTAATATCAATATACATAGGCGTAGGAGCAGGGGGGGCCAGGGGGGGCCCGGCCCCCCCAATATCCAGACTGGGGGGGCCAGAGTATGCTTTGGCCCCCCCAATATTCACAATGGCAAATGAAGATATTTGAAAAGAAAAATGAAAGAAACGAAATTTAGTAGCAGAATAAAAATAAATATTTTTTTTTGTGCTTTATCTAATACCAATTCGCCTTTTGTTACGAACAATAACCAAAATCTTTTTGACGTCATCATCGCAAATGGCAATCTGAACACATAACATAACATAACATAAATTTTATTTCGAAGTTGGACTAGAGCATGGCAATGCTCATCGTACATTACATTGTATATATAAACAATTACATTTATTAACATATGTACATACAATTAAACAATAATTGCACACGTGCGTGTGTCAATCAATATCTATACTGCGGAAGCAGGTAAAAAAAGAAAAAACACATGTATGGGGAAATATAAAGAAAAACTGAAAGGATTCACATTTCATGAACACAATCTGAACACATCGGGTTAGATAAAACTTAAAGAATAATTTTACTCTTCTCCATGGTGAATCCGTGGCTGTGACAGTCTGGTCGCTGCTACTTTTTGTTTAGATCAATACATTTGATTTCCGCGTGAGATCGAGACCTGGCATATCCTTTTTTTTTTTTTTTTATTAAAGATACACATTTTCATACGCTTTCTTTTAATTCTTAAAAGGTTATCGAATTTGTAAATGCATGAATAGTCATGAAAAAGTTTAGGAACATTTATTCTTAGACCGGTCCTCATCTGAAGTTGGCCCCCCCAATGTTGAAAACGCTCCTACGCCTATGATATATTGATCTATTTTACCCCATAATACACACTCAATTCAACAATTTTGTAGTTAAAACCATAAAAAATCTTTCAGAAAAAAGAAGATACAATGTATTTTTCATATCAAGCAAAAACATGGTTTTGTCATCATGTTTTATTCAAGATTTCATTATAAAAATACAATGTACCATTTAACATAATTTACTATTTCTTCATGCAATTACTTTCACCTTCCTTCCAATACAAAAGCTGTTATGGGATAATAAATAAGTGGTCTAGGGGTCCCATCACATATATATTCATGAAAACTTACCCGTGCTGAATAAATGGAATCCTTCAATAAAGATAACGAAACTGATATTTTCTTTTATAAATCATGACAATTAACTAAAACAGTTAAAGAAAATGAACAATGCAAAACAATTAACATCAAACTTAAAACCTTTAATCCTTTACCAAACACCAACATTTTAACTGTCCGAAATGAAAAGAGTGCAGACCACATTTCAAAATGTGATGAAATTGAAAATGATCTTCTGATAGGGCAGAAAACATTGTGGGAAAAGGAAAAATTGCTTTTAATGAGCAGTTTCTCCTTTTCCTACAACGTTTTCTAGAGTCGTCTGCAACAAAGTGGTCAGATGTCGTTATTGTTTGGTCATTGATTAAGCATAAAGAAAGGGAGTACCTTGAATATGAGTATGCTTATAACTTGAATGCAATGAAACAATTTGTTAATTTTGTTTCTTAAATGGACTATCTCACAGATTTGGATTTCAACTTCTTAAAACAAATCGCTCATAACGATAAAATGACAACATAGATTTCTAATGTAACATAAGACAATAATTTTGACAGCAAATCCCAACCCAGTTTATAGCTGTAAATACACATCATTTGTATTGCAAACCAATTAAACAGGTCTAAGAAATAAACAACAAGCTAAACTTTGAGTTTAGATTGTTGCTTTTAGATACCATCTTAATGTGGGTCTTTTCCTATACAGTCAACTCGACAGTTTGAGATCATCCACAGTTCCGAATCATCTTATGTTTGTTCTAAATTTTTATAAATGGGAGAAAATTATGGCCTTAAAAACTTAACAGTCATTAAGCATATTCATTTAGCTGTTGACAAAACAAAGATGACATGTCTCCTTCTGTTCAATTCAATCACAATCAATTTAAACTGTTAATCAAGAACAAGACAGGTCAACGGAAGTTGACCTAATTTCAATGATTTTTTTTTTTCGACGACTTAGTCACTCATATGAAGAAATAAAATGCACTAAAAACTGACATCATTTCTAAGAAAAATTATAAAATAGAATGTATGTATGTGAAATTTTTATGCTTAAGTGGGTCTGGGATTAAAATGTATGATGAATGAAGGCAGGGGAACTCAACAGTTTCGGATCACTTCTTTGGTAATAGGGGGTTGGCTCAACATTACTTCCGGTCATTCACATACGCTCTTTAAAGCAAAAAGTAAAATAATTCAACAACCCTCTCACTGCCGTAGTCAACTTGAGTCGACATTCGGTGGTATACTACATATAAGAGTGATAAATACAGTCCAACTTGCGTTAAGCAACGACCCTTATAAGCAGCCAACCTGTCTTAGACAACCACTTCAGAAAGTCCCATTGTTAGATTTATAGTGTACATCAACTTGTGTTAAGCAGCCAACCTGTTGTAATGTTCGTTGAATGTTTTTGCAAATTAGGAACCTAATGCATTGTTTGAGAGAACATGCAGGTATATATACATAGACAACACAACCGCTCAGTGTACGACAGTGTTTTTCACTGATCGGATGTGTTTTTGTCTTTGATAGGTTCATTTGCTCAGTTAGTTACATTGGTGGCAGCGGTGGGATTAAGACTTCTCCTTCTATCGGAGTTGCCTTCCCCACGTGTTTTCCAAGGGCCAAGACTCAGGATGAGTCTTCTCAGAAGTAGGAGTTATGTAATGTTCGTTGAACGTTTATGCAAATTAGGAACCTAATGCATTGTTTGAGAGAACATGCAGGTATATATATATATAGACAACACAACCGCTCAGTGTACACAACCGCTCAGTGTACGACAGTGTTTTTCACTGATCGGATGTGTTTGTGTCTTTGAGAGGTTCATTTGCTCGGTTCGTTACACTGTCTTTAACAGCCAATTTCTCATTTCCATAGGCTGACCTCTAAACACAAGTTTGACTTTACAGCGTACTACTTTTTTCCTAGAAAGCGCTAAATATATTTGGCGCTGAGATGAACTTTTTGCTATATATTTGGTAGAAGTAATGTTCCTACCGTGTCCTGTTTGGGACACGGTAGTAAATCCGCCCTCTTAGCTCTTTGGAGCAGGCCGGTTGTGTATCAAAACCGCTACGATAATTCAAAAATGGGGCAACTAAATGCAACAAAACTTCACCTGATTAAACATATGCATAATATCTCATACCTCAGAGTCCAAAAGTTAATATTTTTCCATTATTTTAAGAGAATAGAAGCATTTTTTGTAATCCTTATACATTTCATTTCTCCAATCCATCACTTCCGGTTTTCATTTGGATATCCAGGACTATCCTGCAACAATTGACAACCAAATTGGGTCAAATTGGGCGGGGCTAAACATGTAGGGGTATTCCATCTTTGGAAGTTGTAGTAAGGTTGTAAAAAAGGCGGGAAAAACATGTGTTTTCATTGGATGAGCCCTTCATGTTCAGTGGGTAATTATTATATTTTTAAAGCAGAAAGTGCGAGAAGTTGCGAAATAATCAAAATGACCACTAACGGTTTGTTTCTCACGAAATTTCACCAACAATTAAGAAATACAACTTAATTAAGAAATTTTAGCTTCTATGAAGCTGTTTGATTTGATATTTTAGACAATACTATGCTAGGGTTATCATAAAAAGGTTATCTATCATGTGGTTGTTAAAATTGATTTTGCTCCAACAAGTGATGAGCGTGGAATCGTAACGTCGGTGGCAACCAGATAGCAGCCACAAGACGTTACGACATCGTATCTATATATTTGGCAGCGAAAGGGTTAAAGAGAAATCGCACTAGGCATGTGTTTGATGAAAACTAATTATTACTTGATGATCTTTTTGGTTTTGATTGTTTCTTTGTGAGGTTAACCCTTTCTACAATAAATGATATGACAATTAATGTGATTCAGAACTGTCGCAATATTGTTTTCTTCAAAAACTGTAAAATGGTAAATAAAAGCAGAAAATCATTGGTATAAAAACAGAAGATTCTTTCGTTAATATGTTCATTTCCATAGAAAATGGCTTAATTCAAGAAAGAACGATCTGTTATGTGTTTGTGATACGGAACTGTCGAGTTCATAGGATTTATTGTGTGTATTTTCTCCAGACTGTAGAAATAAATCTTTGCTACACTAAAGGTGTTGGGCACCAGTGTAGTTGAATTGAATTAAAAAATTTAGCTACAACCCTTAAGTGCATACAATATAAAGATAAAAGAAATAAATAGAGTTTTTGACAAGTTACGGACGAATGACTTTGGGGGCGAACGATCGATATTTATGGAATTTTTAATGTCGCACTTTGAAGCTCGATTTGGTAGCGTTTGCGTAAATCGGCACCATTTTATTCTTATGTCTGAACGGTCTTGTTCTTACAATTCTCATAAGCGAATTGATCTTACCATTTTCGATGGGAAAATATGGTCAGCTGCCTAGGAGAAAACAAATAAATTATATGTGGCAACTACTACAACAATATTTGTGGACGGATGCGACTTCTTTACCGGAAGTCATCAGCACTGAATTTTTTTCAACGTACTTTTGTAAAGAAAAAAGAAGAAATAAAATCAAATTGAATTCATGCGAACTTTTGCAGGATGAATAGATCAAACAAATCATTTTGTAAATTTCTGTAACGTTTTAAGAATGTTTATTTTGACCTCGACACATATTACAAACCAAGATGGCGGCAAAGGGTAAGCATGACAGCATGCACACGTGCAATTATTTATTATTTCCAATTTGATACATTCTTAGTCTGATTGCACAACCCTTCGTCGAAAGCATCCAGTATTTCACCTTTTTATATAATGGCAATCGCCTCTAACATTTCACAAAACGTTTTCTTTGATCAAACATGTGGACCTGGAAACCCGCCTTCCATTTTAGCTCGAGCTGTCAACTTCCCGCAAATGAATTTCTGTTGTTGAATTCCAATCTTAACAATGCCTTCCCTGGTTTTATGTAGTTTTATACTCTCACTTCAATGTCAGTCATAGTGCTACCCTCTAAGATTAAATCTAATGAGTACATGATATGTCCAATAGCTAGAAATCTGTTCATGGGATTTCAAAACTTTTTCACAATTCTGATGATGATTATTTAATCAAACTGATCTAATATTTATAATAAATAAATTTCAAACCAGTTCAAACACTGAGGGCATAGTTTTTTAAAAGATTAAACAACATTTATCAAACCCTTTGCACATGTACATCACAGGGGTAAAGGTCATACTACCTGTATTAACACTATATATACACAAGGGAAACAACTTCAAAGTGAAACCAGTTCTGACGTTCCGCACTTATCAGTCCGTATTTTTCATACAGTCGCTAGTCTGTCAATTCTCTATATGCAGCATAGCCAAATGATTTCTGCGTCTCAACAAGAACAGTCCTGACAACCGGGAGAAATCTGCAACGACACGCGATATTTTTTTCAAATTTGGGTCATTGGGAAAAGATCGTTGACGCCAATGTTTCGGCATTAATTCACCTCAATGAACCTTATTTCAGCAATGACTCTTTACCAACACACACAAAAAAAAATACAGCGTTTTTTAATTGTTTGACGGCAATTGATGCCATTATTTGGTGGTATAAAAGTTTATTTTACATATCTTGTCTTATCAATTGACTTTGAATGGCCATTTTGTGCTTTAAAACGGAAAATCTGATTTTGATTTTTTCCTCAACTGTTTGGATCGTTCAAAATTTCGATGTTAGATTGCCCCATCAGAATATAAAAGCTATCTTCATATCAAATCATTTTGACTATGTGTCAATTTCTGTGGCATTATAATCAAGTGTGATTGTGCTGATGTACAAAGATTAGTTAAAATAGTTCGATGTAAAGATTGCTTTTTGTTTTCTGGTGGGGTAGTCTTGCCCTGAAATTTCGAAGGATCAAAATAGTGTCAGACTTACTATCATGCTGCATCAAAGGGGGAAAGAAAAGAATTGTTTGTTTTATTATTTCAAACACACCCAATCCTAATTTGTACTTCATCTTTTGTCTTTATCGCCCTTTTCATAATTTCTTTTTAGTTGGAAAGAAAGGAAAGAAGAAAGGTCAGAAGATGGCCCTCACAGACTTTTTGTCTGATGAGCAAGGCAACACAGCGGGACCGGGTACCAGCTATGTATTGGCCAATAAGACAGTGGACTGGGCCCAGGAGATGGAGGATCTTGATAACAGTAAGTTCATTGCAACTCTTTATATCTTCTACTTCATGTACACTATTGTTATACCAGACAGGAGACATTTTTTCAACCTTTACCAAACTAAAACAACATTTGACCAGCGTGTTGCAGATGACTTTGGAAAACATTGTGGACATAGGAGAAATTGCTCTTAATGAGCAATTTCTCCTATTCCCACAATGTTTTCTGCCCTATCTAGGGTTGGATATCGTTAACAACCAAACAGTCCGATACCAATACTGATACCAACGAAGCGATCCGGTATTTTAACGATACCGATACTGATATTTCGTCATGAAAAAATCAATTTTATTGTTATTGCTCTGTCTTATCAAGCCTGACGCAGTTTAACTACTGTTCTATGTGCTTAAGCATTTTAAATGAACAGTGAAGATATTAAGTCGAGCGAGTCACAAAACAAAATATCTCCGATTCTCCCTTTCCCACTATGTGTGTGGGGAAGAAATTAAATTGGTCCATTCAATTATTTACAATTTAGTTCTTTATTTGGGTTAACATACAGTCTACGACAGCCTTTTCTTTACAAAATACTTTTCAAAACTTGTCCTAACCTATTTATAGGGCATTGCCTAATGGGAGTACAGACATAATATCAGAATTTCCATCTCAAATATCCTAAAATAAATCCCCTTCTCAGTTATCAATTGTATTGACTCAGGAGCTACTATGAAAGAATACCACTATATATGTATCCTCTCTATTTTACTGAAATCCTTTGAGTTAGCTGTCCTTAAATATTAAACAAGCATACTTATAAGTTATTTATTTAGTGGAATATAAGTACATATTCAAACTTTAAATTTACACCAATAAGCCTGTCCATCACTGTCACAGAAGACGATTTTAAATCCAGTAAGTATGCCAATGCAGTGATATCAGTACTTTAATTTCAAAATTTCCAAAATGTGGTGCTAAAAATAGAATTATTAATGTGGTTAATTTCAAAATATATGCTGCTTTGCCATTCTCAATCTCGCCTGTATTTGTTCACACATTTCATGGGTAAAGTTGCTGTTAATTAGTCTGTGTAACAAGCAGGAGGATGTTGTTTTATGATCGCGGTAATCTTGCCCAGAGGGTATCTAATTTCCGGCCATTTTTTTTCAACCAGGTGAATGATTTGTGCATGATTGGTTACCAATTTTTAATGGGTCTTATTAATCTAGCAGATCATTTTTTAAAAATGTCATGCATATCAGTGGAAGTAGGGACTTTTCATGACAGTTTTTGCCGAAAACTGTCTCAGCACTGGCATATTACCTATTTGACCTAGGCGCCTCGCGAAAAGCCACGATTTGTGGAAGTTGGTTATATTAGTTTTGTATGATTTAAATTTCGATAATTTATCTAGATATTCTGATAAAAAGAGAAAAGTAAATTATGAATAAAGATTGTGAAATGAAAAAGGTGTTTTGTTTTCAATTTTCAAGGTCCTCGTAAATAAATGTATAGGCATGGTGTAAAAATTATTTCTTTAGATGTGAATCTTGACTTGTTAAGTTCGGGTACTGTACCGAATAGCACCGAATACGGAATTCATCAATAACATCAGATCTAGAATTTGTCTCACATCATTTTCTATTGCATTTTGCTAAGATTTTTATGTATAATTTAATCTTCTTGTTCATCAAAATACCGATTTGGGCACCGGTTCTTTTATGAAACGGTATATACCAGTGATTTTCAAAGTGATTATCGGTACTGGACCGATACTGGAAACCAGTGTCCAACCCTAGCCCTATCAGAAGATAACTTTTCGATTTCATTACATTTTGGAATTTCGTCTGCAAACTAGAAAATTTGGCGTAAGGTTAAATGAGATTTGACTCTATCCCTATTTCAGCTGTGGACACACCCTATTCCTTAACGACAAGTGTGGACAGAGCTAAGCTCCCTACGGCTCCTAAAGCAGCTAGAATCCTCGAGGACCTAGATAGTGTACCTAAAGAGCCACCCTTCACAGCATTTATTGGAAATTTACCCTACGAGGTGTCGGAGGAAAAAATAAAGGAATTTTTCCAAAAGTTATCAGTAAGTCAATATACATAACACTGGCGGCTGATTTATAGATTAAATTTTGCTAGAATTTTGCTTTAGAGTCCAACAAAAGATCAAGTAGAGCTGATGTGTAGGTTTTATCGGTTTCGGAAATTCTTTGCTGTTTCCGAATCATTGTTTTGTTTTTAGCCTCTTGGTTGGGAAGATTTACATCAAGATTGGAAACCAAAAAGATATTTTATTTTAGAGGAAGCCTGTGTGATTTAAATAAACTTTGTTTTGGAAGGTGTCAAAAGCTGCATAATTTAAAAAACATTGTTTTGGCAGGTGTCATTTTTAGCATGATGGTGAATTTAGGGCTGTCTCAATAAGACATGTAACATCTGCATTTACATAACTGAAATACTGCCTAGGTAAAGGTTGAAGATAGCATTTTAATGAAATAAAAGACTTACAAACTTTCTTTGTAAGGAATGAAAAACCCTTGTACCAAAATATTTTTTAAAACACATGGATGAAAATTTAAATCCACAAAGATAATATGTTACAACTAGATTTCAACCAGTCATTGTTTGTGAATGTGGTATGATTATTGACAGTCAGGGAAATAAATTGTGAGAGTTTAAAGTGTGTATATTTTAAGACCTAGTGCATGAATACTGTTAGGGGTGGCAAAGTCACAGTATTGCCCAACTTGTCCAAGGTCCATCACTGACAAGTAAATTTTTACTGAAATTTACTATATAACCTTTTTACGAACAAGTGCAGAAAACAATTTGGCCTTTATGCCACCCCTGCCCCCATACTGTGGTCACATGTATAATCTGTTTATTTGATTGGTTGTTGTTTTTGCAGGTTGTTAATGTGCGCCTTCCAGAGGAGAATGGGAGATTCCGTGGATTTGGATACGTACAGTTTGATACCAGGCAGGGACTGATTGATGCTCTTACAAAAAATGAGGATGTATGTATACAAACTCATACTTGATTACAGCACATACATGTGGTAGATTAAAGGTGCTTCGTCACAAAAGAGAAAATTTGAAACAAAATGTTGTTGAAACAATACAGTTTTTGTATTGATGTTTGATGTACAATTGTAAGTAGCTATTCTAAGTATAATTAATGAAGGAAGCATGGATTTATCTAACCATTCAGAAAGTTTTGACTATTCTAGATATGTGCAGTATTTTGCAGGTAGTTCTTAAGACCAATGTGTCGCTTTTCCTTTAAAGGACATGTTTATTTACTTTATTAACCCTTAAAAGAATTAGAAATGATCCTATTTTGCTACCAATGACTATTATTCCTTGTATATCATTTAATGGTACAGCTGTTACGCAGTTTTAAAGAAATGTACTTTTAACTTCCAAATTTACTCACATCTGTGAAACAGCAGCTTTAGAAGATAATACCTGGTTAACTTTTTCCAATTTTCATGTGAAAGGGTCAGATAAGATAGCGGTTAGAGGCTTGAATAGACTGTATTTCAAAACTGTCAATTCCCTTATAAGTTAACATCTGACTGATCAGCTTCAATTAAATATCATGATTGTTCGTGTCATTTTGTGTCAGAATTTTCAAAATACTTATTTTTGGTGTGTCCAAATTTATAGTGATATGGTAAGTCAGAAAGAGATGCTTATGTTACCTCTGTCATTATTAAGTCCATTTGTCTTGATATGGAACTGTCAAGATTTTGATTAAATTCATCCTTTTGTAAAAACTGTTTTTAAAGACTTCTGCAGCAGATGATTCTAACCCATTACCAAACAATTACGACATTTAACCATTTGTTGAAGATGACTCAGAAAAAACATTGTCGGAAAAGGAGAAATTGCTCTTAAGGGGCAATACTACCTTTTCCCACAATGTTTTCTATCCTATCAGTAGATAATTTTTTAATTTCATCATATTTTGAAATGTCGTCTGCAAACTCTTTCAATTTGGGATAGTCTAAAATTTAGTGTTTGGTAAAGTAAGGTATTATGGAGTAAACTAGGTTACAGGTAACCAACTAAGATACCATTTTTTTCCTATGTCATCACAAAAAAGTGAATTTTGTTTTGTTGTTTCAAAATAATCGTTTCATATGGCAATACATTGAATTATCTTTCAGACTCTAGCAGGTCGCAAGATTCGTGTTGATTTAGCAGACCAGTCACAACATGGTGGTGAGTGAACTTTCGAACTGGTAGTGGTAGTGTGCTCTTAAACACTTTCTTGGGTTGTGTATGAGGTTGTGAAACCATTCAAATCTATCTTTCAGTATTGTAAGAGTCTCCTTAATTTATGTGCATCAAACTACAAACCAGGGTTTTCCCTTTACCTCTTGACTTAGCTAATTTTAGGGGACTTTTGACCCCTTCCGTGGAAATTTTGAATGAAAAATAAGGATCTTTAGGGTACATGTCTACGAATATGGGGTCATTTACTATATAAGTTGGGGGTCCAGGAAAACTCTGACAACCAAGTAGACAAGTTTTGTTTAACCTAAAAATGTTTTTGTGATATTTTAGATGTTACTTAGCTGCCTCAATATTATTTTCCTTTGAAAAGTAATTTACCCCAACATTAGACTGATGTGAATGGTATCTTAATATAATAAGTGATTAAAGCTGGACTTTAACCAAAACTGTCTAAATGTTTTATGTACTGTTTTCATCTTTGGAGTCTCATCTATGCAATTTATATGCTGCATAGAATGTGTAACATATGAAGCAAATTGCATAGGTGAGACTCCAAAGATTGATCCCTGTGGTGTTTACATGCAGGTTCAAAAGACGGGAAGAGCGGCGGCGGTCGGGATGAGGGTCCAGACAGGACACAGGGAGACTGGAGGAGAAGTGAACCAGGTGAGAATAAATGAGAACTGTTTTATTTAAAGACTTAACTCATTGCCAAATTTATGACTGTCCCAAATTGAAAGAGTTTGCAGTTTGTTGCACCGTCAACAATTTCTATAAACATCTCCTAAATCATTGAGCCAATCTTAACCAAACTTAACAGGAATGTCCGTTGGGTTGTGCTTTTCAAAAGTTGTTCAAAGAAATTGATTCCATGAAAAATGGGGAATTTCTGCAATTTTACAAAATCTTCTTGTCTGAAAGCACTGGTCAGAATTCAAAATGATTTCACAGGAATGTTCTTTTGGGGCCTCTTTTCAAAAGTTGTTCAAAGAATTTTGATATCTCGTAAAACATGGCTGCCAGGCTGCGTTGAATTTTGAACACATTTTTGTTTTCAGTATATACTTGTATGTTAAAATTTATAACATTACAAACATCTTTTATTTCCAAACCTTTGGGCCAATTTAAATATGATATCATGTGAAGCATCCCTAGTTGGAGGGGAGAAAGATTTGTTAAAAAAAATTAGTCATGTGACCGAAAAGGCTGCCATGCCCATATTTGTTAAACCTTAAAAAAATCTTCTTGTCACAAACCAATGGTCAGATTTCAAAATAATTTCATGTTAATGTTCTTTGGGGGCCCTTCTATGAAGATTGTTAAAAAAAATTTTGATATCTCGAAAAACATGGCTGCCAAGATGCATTGAACTACTTTGAGTGCGTTTTTGTTTTCACTATATTCATGTATGGTAAAATTCATACCTTAACAACCATCTCTTTTTCCCAAACCTCTGGGCCAATTTCATTCAGATATCATATGAAGCATCCCTAGTTGGAGTGAATAAAGATTTGTCAAAAAAAAAATAGTTAATTGACCAGAATGGTTGCCATGCCCATAATTGGTAAAAACCATGAAAAAATCTTCTTGTCAAAAACCACTGGTCGGATTTCAAAATAATTTCAAAGGAATATTCTTTGTGGGGCCTTCTGTTAAGATTGTTAAAAAAAAATAGATATCTAAAAAAACATGGCCACCAGTGTGCGTTGAAACATGAACCTGTTTGCATTTCCACTATAAACATGTATTGTAGAATTTCTAACAAAATACATCAATATAAATTTGGATGTCTAAATATGCCAAAATGATAACAACAAAATGGCAACAATAGGCCTTTTCAGAAAGTGTTGTTATCTGCCCTTGAATACTCTTAATCGGAGATACAAAATTTTCGGTAGTTTCCGGTTTAAGACTTTCGGGTATTAAATAATAACAGCTGACATTGAAAAACATAGATAAACTGCTGCGTGTATTTGAACAATGCCGTCGAATATCATGTTAGTACAAACTACATTCGAAAAATTGTTGAGGAGGGGAAATATCAAAGTATATCCTTACTTTGTGTTTACTCTCTTGCGGACATTTTACCCCGTTTCCCAAGATAAAACAGTGTATACCAACGCGGTTACAACGTTGCGATTCATTTTAAGTGAGAAGAGTCGATCCTTTGTTTAAACATGAACTAAAGTATAGAATACATTGTAGATCTGTTGGATGCTTGCCTCAACTTATGATAACATTATTAAAAATCCATTTTTATTTTCAAATGATCTTAATTATAGCATGTTAATGCAAACACAATGATCAGATGATATGATGCAAGCTGATCAAATCTACTTAATAAATGTTCAACATATTAATGGGACGTTCCATCAAATTATGTCCCATAAGTGTGACAAATAAAAGTTAATTTATAAGAGATTATGGAATTGATTTTATTCATGTTTAATGGTCGGACTTCAACAAACATAACACATACCGAGTCAATGTTAGATTCCTCTGATTTAAAACATATCCCTACCATTCACTCTACTTAGAATAATTGTTTCCGAGACTCTTCAAGCAGACCAATTTATCCTAAGCTGACTTTGCTATGCCAATCAAAATACGATTCCGTCATTATAAAGCAATCAATGGCATGCCTCGAAGCCATAAAACACACAACTTTGTGTCAACGCAACATGATGTGATGCGCACCTGTGTATTTCGGCAAGCTTCAAAACGATACATATCTTTCATGTTAAGGGTTTTATTGCTTCTTTTATTGGTCAACTGCATAACTTAAGAAATAACATATACGATCTTTTTGATACCCTCTTTATCCGACCAAATGCACACCAACCCGTTATTAGGTTAATTCCATATGTTACCAAGTGTCAGGTCGTATTGTTATGTACAAAGTTTATTCCCATTTTGTCTACAGTCTATTTTATCAATTTTCACACCATGTCAGACAGAAGTTCCATCTCACCTACACGTGTGAATTGAGTTGTTTTTGACACTAATTGAGGTGAAAATCAATCCAACCTATAATCACTTTTTCTATGGAGGGTTGTTGGGAAAGAAAAATATGTATAATGTGTAGATCCAGATAAGAAAAAGACAAATAAAATGCAAAAATAGATTATGTTTATGGATGAGATATTAATAATGATTATATATATACAAATTATGCAGAACCAGAATTATCTAAATCTTTTTAAGGTATTTTAATCAATAGAAAATGAAATGAAAATATTTCTTTAAACTGCAGACCTTTTGGGAAATTCAATCTGTAGACATAAAGGGTTGTAGACGAAATGGGAATTTGACTTATAGACGAAATGGGTGTAGACGCAATGGGAAGTCCTTATGTAGAAAATTCATTTGCCTACGTCCTACGTTTCATATTTGTTGAACCTATATGTCTTGATCTGCCGACATGTATGTTAAGTTCGTTTTGTATTGTTTGACATTGCTCTATATGAAACAAAATCCCTATTGATGCAATTAAATTAATCAAATTTCTTTTTTTTGCCATTGCAAAAACAACGGAATATAATGACCTGATAACTATTAGATTCGAAACTTTATACTGCAACTTATCCTTTTACATGAATGGTTTCAATTATGATTTTACCTTTAGCGTCTATATTTCGAATTATTCAAATCATAGACCTCATGTCCGGGTAAAAAAGGTTTTAATGTAGTTGGTCGCGTAGAAATGTTTTGATTAAATCATAATTATTCAACAATGTCTTTAAGTTTGTTTTATAATTATATATCATTAAAATGATTATCTACACATTTGTAATCTCTTTTGAATTTAATGGATTGTGGCCAGTTTTCCTATTTAACTACATTAAAAGGGTCAATTAACAAACTTTGGCTGTCACAAGGATTAAGGGTCTTGATGCAAATTAACACCAATCTGCCACATTTGCACAATATGATCTAGTCACACCCTTTATTGTTTAGCCGATCGAGAGATAGTGTAATTAACCATTGGCTATCCGAGGTCAATATTTCAACATATCAAAGATCTCCACATACCTGTGTCCCTTGTAATCAGAGAGTGTTATTTGAATGAAGTTTCAACAGGTGGAAAAAAAACGGAATAGGACTTTCATAGCCCTTCATATTTGGATACGATATATCATCAACGGTAGGCTGACAAAGAACCTTATATAACAACTTATTCTCTTTTTTAGGTACTTATTATATATGACAAATTTCAATTTAAAGAAAAGAGAATACATACTTATTGGAGGAACATTACCTCTACACATTATTGACAAATGTGTTGATGTTTGTTCTATTTTATTTAAAATCCGTAAATCGAATTTAATGCAAATTTGTAATAACATTCTAGAAATATGTTCCATTCATTCCTAACTTTCATCAACCAGCCGATCAACACATTTTTTTTATCTGTCAAAGGATTTAATTTAGACAAAAACACATACTTTTTTGCCTTTTTCACATGGAATGTCATGTTTTGACTGAACTTCGGTGCGCTATTCGGGTCTCATTTAATCCAATTTAATCTAATTTCTTTTTATAACGAGGCTTGGCAACAACCAACAAAAAAATTATTCTGTTAATGTTTTCGTATGTAAATCTTTAAGTTTGGCACATGAAACTTATAAATTTAAAAAAACCGGATCAATAGCGATCGTTTTCTTTGCTTTTGTCCATATTGGCGTCCATATTCTTCTTTCGAGATTACTACCCGGAAGTTGAGGTATTCCGAATGTGGCCCGATTTTACAAAGGGAGACAAACCACGTTTCTGAAAAGGCCTATAGATTGTACTGGACAAAAGTGCAGGCTGATCTTCGTACATACAATCTGTAAAAGTAAAATATTCAGTTTCCACATTGTAAGAATTATGTACCATTTAATGTCCCACATCAAGCATACAGTGTCAAACTTGTGAAATTGGAATAAAAAAAAGGTCAATGCATAGAAGCACAAGAAACTCTGTGTAAAAGTTAGAAGCAACGTTTGTAACTATTCTTCAAATAGGTGGTAATCTCAGGTGAGCGGTTCTAGGGTCATTACAGCCCTCTTGTTATACAGTTGTATGCATACTATTTTTGTGAATGTTTAAAGCTGCTCTTTCAAAGATGTGACGAACTTGTGAAATAAAAACTTAATTCTTTAAAACTCTATAACAGCTGTACTATTGAATGGTTCTCACTTGACGATCGAGGCTGATAGGAAATGTAGTTGTGCATTAAATGCCTGAGAATATAATTTTTGTATTCTTCATCATGTTTATTTTTCTTTCTTTTTTTCACAAAGTCATAAATAAAGGTTTATTTGAGGAATTAATCTGTTGAGGACAAACATATCTTTCATGATAATATAATTTCATGTAAGATACAAACCGTTTCTATTGTAATTCAGATAAGATATTATGTATTTTTCTTAATTTTTTTTCATTGGCTGTAACCTTGACACATTTCTTATTACTTCAAGCCAATCCTCTTTTTGTTTGGTGCAATTCCAGAAGACAGAGGACCTAGTCGTTCTTTCGATGATCGAGGTCCTAGTAGAGGCTTTGATGATCGAGGTCCGAGTAGAGGCTTTGATGATCGTGGAGGTCGAGGATTTGAGGACCGGGGAGGAAGCCGTGGTGGATTTGGTGGACGTAACTATGACGATCGTGGTGGGCGAGGTGGATTTGAGGATAGAGGTGGTCGTGGGTTTGATGACCGGGGAGGGAGAGGCTATGATGACAGGCGCGGCGGCGGATTCCAAGGAGGCCGAGACAGACATGATGATAGAGATGGTAAGATTAGTATAGTCACAAAATCTCTTGCTGTATTTGTTTTAGTCGACAAAAAGACCCAATTGTTGCTTTTTCATCATATTTATAAACAAATCATCTTTAGGTCTAATATGAATCCATTACTTCATTATTTAAAAGCTAACATCTGAGCAGCAGCATAAGATGTAAAATTCCTGTGTGTTCAAATCTTGGTGACAGCATTTGGATTTTTATGAGAGGTAGTCTGCTTACTGACCTACTGAGAGCGGATGATTCTAACCAGCTTGGCCAGCCCTTACTGACCTACTGAGAGCGGATGATTCTACCCAGCTTGGCCAGCCCTTACTGACCTACTGATAGCGGATGATTCTACCCAGCTTGGCCAGCCCTTACTGACCTACTGATAGCGGATGATTCTACCCAGCATGGCCAGCCCTTACTGACCTACTGATAGCTGATGATTCTACCCAGCTTGGCCAGCCCTTACT
Source organism: Cerastoderma edule (assembly GCA_947846245.1). Taxonomy (NCBI): domain Eukaryota; kingdom Metazoa; phylum Mollusca; class Bivalvia; order Cardiida; family Cardiidae; genus Cerastoderma; species Cerastoderma edule. The sequence goes on along the minus strand of OX401409.1, from coordinate 23,837,739 downwards.
GACCTACTGATAGCGGATGATTCTACCCAGCTTGGCCAGCCCTTACTGACCTACTGAGAGCGGATGATTCTACCCAGCTTGGCCAGCCCTTACTGACCTACTGATAGCGGATGATTCTACCCAGCTTGGCCAGCCCTTACTCATCTACTGAGAGCAGATGATTCTACCCAGCTTGGCCAGCCCTTACTGACCTACTGATAGCGGATGATTCTACCCAGCTTGGCCAGCCCTTACTGACCTACTGATAGCGGATGATTCTACCCAGCTTGGCCAGCCCTTACTGACCTACTGATAGCGGATGATTCTACCCAGCATGGCCAGCCCTTACTGACCTACTGATAGCTGATGATTCTACCCAGCTTGGCCAGCCCTTACTGACCTACTGATAGCGGATGATTCTACCCAGCTTGGCCAGCCCTTACTGACCTACTGATAGCGGATGATTCTACCCAGCTTGGCCAGCCCTTACTGACCTACTGAGAGTGGATGATTCTACCCAGCTTGGCCAGCCCTTACTGACCTACTGAGAGCGGATGATTCTACCCAGCTTGGCCAGCCCTTACTGACCTACTGAGAGCGGATGATTCTACCCAGCTAGGCCAGCCCTTACTGACCTACTGAGAGTGGACGATTCTAACCAGCTTGGCCAGCCCTTACTGACCTACTGAGAGTGGATGATTCTAACCAGCTTGGCCAGCCCTTACTGACCTACTGAGAGTGGATGGTTCTACCCAGCTTGGCCAGCCCTTACTGACCTACTGATAGTGGATGATTCTACCCAGCTTGGCCAGCCCCTTACTGACCTACTGAGATTGATGATTCTACTCAAGTTTGGCCAGCCCTTACTGACCTACTGGAGAGCGGATGGTTCTACCCAGCTTGCTACAGCCCTTAATACTGACCTACTGAGAGTGGATGATTCTACCCAGCTTGGCCAGCCCTACTGACCTACTAAGAGCGGATGATCTCTACCCAGCTTGGCCAGCCTCTACTGACCTACTAAGAGCTGATGCTTTACCCAGCTTAGCCAGCCCTTACTGACTCCACGAGAGCGATGATTCTACCCAGCTTGGCCAGCCCATACCGACCCAATATACTGAGAGCGGATGATTCTACCCAGCTTGGCCAGCCCTTACTGACCTACTGATAGCGGATGATTCTAGCCAGTTTGGCCAGCCCTTACTGACCTACTGAGAGCGGATGATTCTACCCATCTTGGCCAGCCCTTACTGACCTACTGATAGCGGATGATTCTAGCCAGTTTGGCCAGCCCTTACTGACCTACTGAGAGCGGATGATTCTACCAAGCTTGGCCAGCCCTTACTGACCTACTGATAGCGGATGATTCTACCCAGCTTGGCCAGCCCTTACTGACCTACTGATAGCTGATGATTCTACCCAGCTTGGCCAGCCCTTACTGACCTACTGATAGCTGATGATTCTACCCAGCTTGGCCAGCCCTTACTGACCTACTGATAGCGGATGATTCTACCCAGCTTGGCCAGTCCTTACTGACCTACTGAGAGTGGATGATTCTACCCAGCTTGGCCAGCCCTTACTGACCTACTGAGAGCGGATGATTCTACCCAGCTTGGCCAGCCCTTACTGACCTACTGAGAGCGGATGATTCTACCCAGCTAGGCCAGCCCTTACTGACCTACTGAGAGTGGACGATTCTAACCAGCTTGGCCAGCCCTTACTGACCTACTGAGAGTGGATGATTCTAACCAGCTTGGCCAGCCCTTACTGACCTACTGAGAGTGGATGGTTCTACCCAGCTTGGCCAGCCCTTACTGACCTACTGATAGTGGATGATTCTACCCAGCTTGGCCAGCCCTTACTGACCTACTGAGAGTGGATGATTCTACCAAGCTTGGCCAGCCCTTACTGACCTACTGAGAGCGGATGGTTCTACCCAGCTTTGCCAGCCCTTACTGACCTACTGATAGTGGATGATTCTACCCAGCTTGGCCAGCCCTTACTGACCTACTAAGAGCGGATGATTCTACCCAGCTTGGCCAGCCCTTACTGACCTACTGATAGCGGATGATTCTACCCAGCTTGGCCAGCCCTTACTGACCTACTGATAGCGGATGATTCTACCCAGCTTGGCCAGCCCTTACTGACCTACTGAGAGCGGATGATTCTACCCAGCTTGGCCAGCCCTTACTGACCTACTGATAGCTGATGATTCTACCCAGCTTGGCCAGCCCTTACTGACCTACTGATAGCGGATGATTCTACCCAGCTTGGCCAGCCCTTACTGACCTACTGAGAGCGGATGGTTCTACCCAGCTTTGCCAGCCCTTACTGACCTACTGAGAGTGGATGATTCTACCCAGCTTGGCCAGCCCTTACTGACCTACTGAGAGCGGATGATTCTACCCAGCTTGGCCAGCCCTTACTGACCTACTGATAGCGGATGATTCTACCCAGCTTGGCCAGCCCTTACTGACCTACTGATAGCGGATGATTCTACCCAGCTTGGCCAGCCCTTACTGACCTACTGAGAGCGGATGATTCTACCCAGCTTGGCCAGCCCTTACTGACCTACTGAGAGCGGATGATTCTACCCAGCTTGGCCAGCCCTTACTGACCTACTGATAGTGGATGATTCTACCCAGCTTGGCCAGCCCTTACTGACCTACTGATAGTGGATGATTCTACCCAGCTTGGCCAGCCCTTGTGGGCAGTTGAGTATCGTGGTCTTCTTCCATCATTAAAAGTTGGGTATTGCACCATTGATAATATTATGTTGCCATGGTGTAAAACCTATACATAAAATGATAAAGAAATAGAAAGCTTTGTGTGTGAAAAAGAGTCAAAGACTAGGAGAAATTGATGCAATGTTATCTAATTCATTTGATCCTTTTGAATATCCATTTACTTGCTATGTACATGATGATGAAGATAAACCTGGACCTAAGGGATGGGTTTGAATTCACAGCTTATCTATTGAGACAATCTTTCTTAGATTTAAAAAGGAAGATGAAGTTCATCATTTGGCCAATCTTTTACTGACATACTATTGCAGGTGGGCGACGTGGGTTTGGTTCTGGTTTTCGTGATGGTGATCGTCGTGATGATCGTGGGGGCTATGGTAATAGAGATCGATCAGACCGAGACACATGGGAACGGGGGCCGGCTATTGACAGGAGTAACGAGCGAGACACATGGGAACGGGGGCCGGCTGTTGACAGGAGTAACGAGCGAGATGTCAGACCAAGCTACAGGTGAGGGCTTGATCATTATAACTTTTCCTTTTGTAATGGTTAGTTAGGGCTTGATCATTATAACTTTTCCTTTTGTAATGGTTAGTAAGGGCTTGATCGTTATAACGTTTCCTTTTGTAATGGTTAGTTAGGGCTTGATCATTATAACTTTTCCTTTTGTAATGGTTAGTTGCTTAACTCTTGCAGGTGAGGGCTTGATCATTATAACTTTTCCTTTTGTAATGGTTAGTTAGGGCTTGATCATTATAACTTTTCCTTTTGTAATGGTTAGATGCTTAACTCTTGCAGGTGAGGGCTTGATCATTATAACTTTTCCTTTTGTAATGGTTATTAGGGCTTGATCATTATAACTTTTCCTTTTGTAATGGTTAGTTAGGGCTTGATCATTATAACTTTTCCTTTTGTAATGGTTAGTTGCTTAACTCTTGCAGGTGAGGGCTTGATCATTATAACTTTTCCTTTTGTAATGGTTAGTTCTTGCAGCAAGTAAAGGAAAGGGTGCAATCATGACTTTAGATGACAACACATGGAAACAATTTTGATGATGGAAACAGTTGTCGTAAGATTGTTGACTGCTGTTAATTTTAATTTAGAGGAACTAGTCACCAGAGGAAAAGTCAATAAAAGGAAATGGTTTGATAGACATGATTGCCTCAAAATTGTGTGAAAGACAATTAATCTGTGCAAGAAGATTATGTACTTGTTTACAATTCCTATCATATTTTTTATCCCAGTTAATCCAACACAAATAATCTGAAAACTGCGTCTCATTCAAATAAGTGTCCCAATGGTTACCATTATTTCTTTTTTTATTTTTCATAATGCAGATTCCAGAGAACTTAGTTTCATAATGCAGATTCCAGAGACTTTCATAATGCAGATTCCAGAGAACTTAGTTTCATAATGCAGATTCCAGAGAACTTACTTTCATAATGCAGATTCCAGAGACTTTCATAATGCAGATTCCAGAGAACTTAGTTTCATAATGTAGATTCCAGAGAACTTAGTTTCATAATGCAGATTCCAGAGAACTTAGTTTCATAATGCAGATTCCAGAGAACTTAGTTTCATAATGCAGATTCCAGAGAACTTAGTTTCATAATGCAGATTCCAGAGAACTTAGTTTCATAATGCAGATTCCAGAGAACTTAGTTTCATAATGCAGATTCCAGAGAACTTAGTTTCATAATGTAGATTCTAGAGAAGTTGGCTTCATAATGCAGATTCCAGAGAAGTTGGCTTCATAATGCAGATTCCAGAGAAGTTGGCTTCATAATGCAGATTCGAGAGAACTTAGTTTCATAATGTAGATTCTAGAGAAATACGTTTCATAATGTAGATTCTAGAGAACTTAGTTTCATAATGCAGATTCCAGAGACTTTCATAATGCAGATTCCAGAGAAGTTGGCTTCATAATGTAGATTCTAGAGAAATACGTTTCATAATGTAGATTCTAGAGAACTTAGTTTCATAATGCAGATTCCAGAGAACTTAGTTTCATAATGTAGATTCTAGAGAACTTAGTTTCATGATGCAGATTCCAGAGAACTTAGTTTCATAATGTAGATTCTAGAGAACTTAGTTTCATAATGCAGATTCCAGAGACTTTCATAATGCAGATTCCAGAGAAGTTGGCTTCATAATGTAGATTCGAGAGAACTTAGTTTCATAATGTAGATTCTAGAGAACTTAGTTTCATAATGCAGATTCCAGAGAACTTAGTTTCCTAATGCAGATTCTAGAGAACTTAGTTTCATAATGGTTCATTGTTCGTTTTTGTATTTCTGCTGATAGTTGACTTTTACTATGTTCTCAAGCAACCCTTTAGTAAATATTAGTAAATATAACAATGTTTCATTACCAAATATTGTTATTACAGATCTGAAAGACCAGAGAGTAGGGAACCAGGTAAGCCATTTGCATATTCTTTTTTTTTTTTGTGTGTGTGTGGGGGGGGGGACTTTTTTAAATGAGCTCTTCATGTCTTTATGAAAGACTTGTTTAAAGCTATAAAGAAAAGAATAGAATGATCTCACAATGGAAAAAGTGTAATGTTGTGGTTATCCCAAAATCCAGATAAAGGTTACCATTCTAAATGGATATATACAAATAAGACAAGTTTGAAACACTTTTAGCGTTATTATGATAATGATATTCCACGATACTGTTAATGATACAGTGAGTATGAGAATGAAATGCCCTAGCCTAGTACTGCCACAGCATACTGTTAATCATACAGTGAGTATGAGAATGAATGCCCTAGCCTAGTACTGCCACATCATACTGTTAATGATACAGTGAGTATGAGAATGAAATGCCCTGGCCTAGTACTGCCACAGCATACTGTTAATGATACAGTGAGTATGAGAATGAATGCCCTAGCCTAGTACTGCCACATCATACTGTTAATGATACAGTGAGTATGAGAATGAAATGCCCTAGCCTAGTACTGCCACAGCATACTGTTAATGATACAGTGAGTATGACAATTAATTCCCCTAGCCTAGTACTGCCACAGCAGACAACAAGTATTGAAAAATGATGACATGTTCCTTATTCAATGATTTCTTTTCCTTTTATGTTTGGTACAGTAAAACAGACCCATTTCAAATCATATTAACTGACTTTTTTTTCCCAATAAAGCTTATAATTGCATTAAATTATACTTAAAAATTACCAATTCTTAGTGATAAACGCTGTGGTTTTTCCAAATTTGTGCTGTAAAGGACCCATTCCCAAAATTAAACATAAAATTAAGCTGTTATCATACTTGTATAAAGGCTATTGTGATAAAAGTTTGATAATCTTTACAAGCAATGTGTCCTTTTTGTCATAACAATGTCAAAATTTGGTCTGTCAAAATCAGTAAGAAGTAAGGGGACCTTAGAGTAACGAGCAAATGAAGCAATTTTGTGAATCATGATTTAAAATAGATTTAATGCATATAGAACTAAAAGAAGGTAGACTAGAGAATAGATGTTTCTTGCAAGTAATTTAGAAAGTACATCAAAGAATGTTTGTTGTAATTTAGATAATACACCAAAGAATGTTTGTAATTTAGACAATATACTCAAGAATATTTATTGTAATTAAGACAATACCCCAAAGAATATTTGTTGTAATTTAGACAATACACCAAAGGAACGACCCAGACTACAACTTCAGCCCCGATCCAAACCTGCTGATGATTCCGGACTGTCGCAAGCAGAGAAAGACGCAAAATCTGCTTCTATATTTGGTGGTGCTAAGCCTATAGACACTGCTCGACGGGAAAGGGAAATTGAGGAACGGCTGCAGAAACAGAGAGATGCCCCGCCCCCACGGTCCGAGCCGGAGTCACGAGGTTACGGAATGTCGCGTGGCTACGATGATCCAAGGGGTGATCGGCGATATGATCATGATAATAAAGAAAATAAGGAGATGTAAGTGGTCAGAGGGTTTTTAAAACCTTACCCAAACGCCAAATTTTCACCTGTCCCAAATTGAAAAAGTTTACAGACGACATTTAAAATGTGATGAAAAATGGAAAAAATTTCTGATAGGGCAGAAAACTGTGGGAAAAGGAGAAATTGCTCATTAAGAGCAATTTCTCCTTTTCCCACAATGTTTTCCAGAGTTGTCAGCAACAAACTGGTCAAATGTCGTTATTGTTTGGTAAATGGTTAAAAAGGTGTAACTAACCATGATCAAAGTTATCAATATTTTGGTTTCTCTTAGATTTAATGAGGTTGATATGCATATCCAAGGGGTTTAGCAAGGAATTGATAATGAAGCATGCTGTTTCCCTCAGAATTATTTCCATGAGGGAAGTCCTTGTCACTATGAGATATAAAGATGTCCAATCTCAAGACAAAGGGTGACATTTCCCTACATGTCATTTATCTTACTATGTACTTTTTAATTTCTTGAGTGAAAATGATGGTATTAAACATTTTATGTTTAATTACTGAATTTTTCTTGTCCCTGATAAATATCACAACTCAATCAAAAGTTCCAAAGAAGATACTAAGGTTTGTAAAGGCTAAAATCATAACAAATATTCACCACAAACAACATTTTTCAATACTGTTTATACCATCAGAATAAAACTTATTGTGTAAAGATGCATGTTTGTTTGTCCTTCCTTTTTGGACCTTGCACCAATATTAATTCTTTTGAGTTATAAATTATTTTGTTACTGCGCATTTTCAGTCCAAAACTTGAACGAGGATCCAGAAAGAAATCTGAGGGGTCAGACCAGGAAGGGGAGAGAAGAAGGCATTCAAGTAGTAGCTCAAGTAAAGGCAAAAAAGGTATATTCATAAGAATTATTTATTTCAAGTGAAATTTTATCTCATTGCTGTTGAAAAATTCAAAATGTTTCCAGAGGTGGCAAAATCAATTGTCCATATTGGCCGGCTAGTTCAAAAGCCAAAACATGCAAGTGACTTATAAAATTATATATATAAACATTATATGACCAAGTTCAGAAAAAAATATGACAATACAGACAAGTAAATTAAAACCTGATTTCTCCACCCTTGGGTTGCTTGTCCCCAAGATACGTTATTTAGGAAAGCTGATTGTCTGCATGTAGAACAAAATAAATACATTTATTATACAATTTGGTTTGTACCTTCTTCCTGCGGAACAGACAAATTATTGTTTCAAATATCAGTCGTCTAGACCATGTCATCAATTCTGACGAAATCCATTCTGTTAAGCACTAACAATAACCAATAATCTATTTCTGACAATCAAACATTTGTCTGTCCATCTTGCACCAAATATTGTCCATTCTTTTATTCACAAAGTGTTTGTCCAACTTTTAATAACTGTATGAAAGTGTTTGTTGGCATGATAACTCTCAATTGATATCTGGCAAGAAAGGCATACTATAGGAAGCTATGACCCTTGAATGAATATAAATAGACTATTTATGGCTTTGCCATTCCCTTATAAGGAAAGTTTTCATCATTTCATCAACTCCTTAATATGAAAAGGTTTGTGGTCATGCCCAAGAGTTTTGGGCTTGGTCTTTCTCTAGTTCTCAGAGTTGAAATCAAAGTTTTACCATATTTTATGAAAATGTGTTTGACCATAGTATTATGCTCAACATCCTACAAGAATGTTTCAAGAACTATGGAGTTACTGCCCTTGAATTAACACTCATTTTATTCAATAGAAGTAAGTGGAAGATAACACCTTCAATATAAGCACTGGTTCCATTATGGTTGGAAGGAAATGGAACAAGACACTAAACCTTTGTATGGATGGGATTTCCATAATAGAAACGGTGGACCAATGTGTTATTAAGATGGCTATATATCTAAACTCTTGCCGTCAGTACAAATTAACAATTCCTGTTTGTATAGGATCTCGAGGCCGCCGTGAATCTGGTGAGTCGGGCGGTCACCCAGACGTTTTATCGGAAGGTGAAGGGGATAAAGGACACAATGCCGTCTCCTCCCCCACGGGTAGGGAAGAACCTGCTGTGTTTGTTCCTGCCCCGCCTCCAAAACAGAATATCTGGGAAGTCAGGAAAACAACACAGGTACATGATAGCACTAGATTTTCATTTTAATATACTGAAAACATACAGGAAAATGGAATATAACCAATGAAACACATAAACTTTACAATTGCCGCCGATTTGAATAAAAATGTTATTCAGGCTAGATATATAGATCAAGTTGAGTAATAAATTAAAGGGGCCTCCGTGGCCTAGTGGTTAGAGTACAGAACTTGAAATCACATGGCCCCTCTCCGCGTGGGTTCAAATCCTGAGAGGGATATGGATTTTCTTGAGAGACGGTCTCCAGACTGACTTACAGAATGCCGATGGTGCTACCCGCCTTGACCAGCCCTTATGGGCAGTTGAATACGGGGTCTTCCTCCATCATTAAGAGTCGGGCATCGCTACATAACTGAAATAATGTTGATGTGATGTAAAACCCATAAAAAAAATGAAAAGTCAAATATTGTCCTATTATGAGGAATGTTCATGAAGTTGTTACCTCCAAGCTCGAAAGGAAATCCAAATGCTGTCTCTGGGATTTGAACCACCGCAGAGAGGGGCCATGTGATTCTGCAGGATTATCACCGGAATGCCCATGGTTTTATCTTTCTTAACCAGTCCTTATGTGCTATGAGTATGGGGTCTTCTTCCATGATATGAGTCAGACACATAGCGGACATGATGTTATCATGGTGTAAAACCCTTATATAAACATTGATAATCCTGACTTAATGATGCTAGATATTGTGAAATTTTAGGAAAAGTGATGGATCTTTATACAATATTCTTTACTGCAAAAGAAACGTCTTCATTTTAGATCAGTAAAATCCAAATGGCAGCATTTATCATGTATTATTCTTGGGCAATACCTAATACTTGTTGATGACAAAAGAATGAGTGGCATACATTATTTCCCTTTTCAGCCAATGGAGTGATTTTTATCCTTCTAGGGGCATATGCTTCGATTTTTATCTCAATCTTAATTGTCTGCCACCTTGTGATGAATTTGAGTTTAAATTTGTTGCATGCTTATGCAATGTAAAAGTGAAGCAGTATTCTCTAAAAATAAATGATATAAATTTGAAATGGTGAATGTCTTACAGTAAAGGTAAAGTAATTGATACATAATTTTAGTCAAAGGTCATCTTATTTAAGTACTTCAAACATTTTTCATTTAACAGTTATTACAGTTGACTTTGTCCTTAAGTTGGATTATTCCATTCAGATATTTACACAACTTTGATGTTTTATGTTTCAGACTACTTCCCCACCACAGAAAACGACAGGACCGTCTTCCCCTCCAGTGCAGGAGAGTAAATCCCAAACACGGACTGCTTCTACGCCTGATAAAACTGTAAATCAAACAATAAACCAGTCAGATAATGAAAGTACTAGAAGTACTCAACCAAGTCAACAGAATGTGAGCCATTCAAACCATTCAAATGGGACTAAGAAGGACCTTGTTCCAGCAGATCCCCCGAAAGAAAATCCATGGGCGAGAAGAAAACAAGAAATGGACAAACAACCTCCAAGTAGACCTAGTAAGTGTTGTTCATACAAGGTATTCTACGCATGGAAGGTTTCACTTGTTTCACTCTTAAACCCTTTACCACATGTCAAGTTTTCAACTGTCCCAAATTGAAAGAGTGATGAAATTGAAAAATAATCTTCTGATAGGGCAGAAAACATTGTGGGAAATGGAGAAATTGCTCTTAACGTGCAATTCTTCCTTTACCCACAATGTTTTCTGGATTTGCCTGCAACTAACTTGTCAAATGTCTTATTTGTTTGGTAATGGGGGTTAAACCCTATAAAGGGGGCCTGTTCAATGCTTCTCTACACGCCTCCGTGGCAAAGTGGTTAGAGTACAGAATTTAAAATTACATGGCCAATCTAGGCATTGGTTCAAGTGCCAGTGACAGCATCTGGACTTTCATGAGAGGCGGTCTCCAGACTGACTTGCGTTAACCCCGACATTCTACCCAGCTTGACCGGCCATCTTTCTCAATCATTTAGAGTTAACTATATCTAGTAATTCCCCAATAACAGTTCACTTAATATCGCTTTAAAGATCTTGATTGTTGAATTTTTTGTTCAAACTTAATTACAGTTGATTACCGATGAGTTTATTTTCCAAAAAGTAAAGCGTGTAAACAATAGGAAAAGCATAATTGATGAATATGCAGTTATACTTCTTTACCCTTGTATAGCTGTGTAATTTTCTTAAAACAGATTTATGTGTCATCTGCTTTCCAAAACCTTAAATGTCTGCTTAATTTTGATGAGGAAACAGATTTGCAAACAGGTTGGATCACAGGCCAGCCACTAAATCACCTTGGTGGCTGGCCTGGATCCAACCTGTTTGCCTAATTATGAAGTCAGTTTCTGCTCTGTAAGGGTTAGAGGAGTTTGCGTATTGGAACATATCTGTTAATATTGTTAACGATTTCAGGTCAACCATCCTCATCTGATTCTGTCCCTCCCCGAACTGGGGCGTCTGCTGGACCTCCAAACGCATGGGCGGGTCGTGGGCGCGGCGGTGACAGGGGAAGGGGACGTGGTGGCGGTGCTGGCAGGGGGAGGGGAGGGGAACCTCCGAAACCAAAGTAAGTAGTTTGTGTCATGAGTATGCTCAAACTGCTGCACCTATAATACTCAGATCCTGAATAAAAAGGCATATTTTCTTAAATGAATTATTAATTACATCTCTTAAACCAATATTATTGATAGTCATTTCAATCCTCATTTTATAAGGTTTTTGTGATTAATGTGGAAGATATTGCAATTTAAGAACTGACTAATTACTTTTAAAAATGAATATGAAACATAGAATACTAGATAACAACATCAGATGAAATGATATTTTGTCAACAAGAATTGATGCCTGCTAAATTCCTTAAATCATGACTCTTTCCAACATCGTATACATATATGAAGTATTCAAAAGGTTATAAGAGGAATAATTTTCTTTTCACAGACAAGAAAGGCGAGAAAAGCCCCTCCCAAATTCCATTGATGAGATGCCAAAGTTGGAAACTAAAGCAGCCAAGGTATTAAGATCTTTGATATGAGAGCAGTTCACTTTTGTTAGACCTTTCCTTGAATATGTACATGTTTTAAGCACCTGCAGCAGACAACTTATATTTAGTTCACTCTTCCTTTTGCCATGATAATTTCTATCAGATTTCACAAAGGAAATCCCATTAAATGTTATTTGCTGTTGCTTTTTACTTTAAGTAATAAAAACTAAATATTAGGGATTGAATGGAACAGCTTTTTATTAGATGTTTTTACATTTGATGAACACCAAGTCTTTACAAATTGTCTGATGCTGTCTATACATGGCACTTGAACCCAATTTGCCAATGATACACCAACAGAGGAAATATTGAGATTTCTGTCACATAAATAGACAAGTTGAACTTCCATCTAAACCATTTATCACTATTACATAAAAAAGAAAGGTCTGCCACAGTTGCAGGTCAGTGATCATGGTGAAGCAAATTAAAAAATTACACCTAATTTGGGACAATCCCTTTCAAGGGACAAGCTCCCAGATTGAGATTTTTATCATTGAAATAAAGGTTTCTATACAGATAAAAGGATATCAGAGATATGTAAAGTTGCCTAAAACCAGGTTTTGTTTTTTTAACAATTAACCTTGTTTTTCATAACTTTTTGTCGGAGATATGAAACAACTGTTTTAACTAGATTTTGACTGAAAGATCCAACTGACTGATGGAATGGGGATGGTTCCATCAGTTTTTCAAGCCCTTATGAGCATTTACGCTGTGGATTTTCCCTCCATTTGCTATATGTCAATATATACTGACAATCGAAAGACCTAATTGACGTGGTAAAAGCTGAGAAATTTAAATGCCTTTTTCAGGATTTCAGTGATGGTAACAAATTTGCTAACCTGCTGGATGATGCTGATGATGTTGATGAATGAGAGAAGTATGCTACTTGGCATGAAGGAATTGTTGGATAAATTTGTTACTGATGGTATACAGAGTGAAGGGAGATGGGGCATTGCTAATAAACATTGCTGTCTCTATAGGCCATGTAGCATACCATTGCAGCAGACTGCTGTTTGGTAATACAAGGGATTATTTTTGAGAATTATCAATTTTTGTCTACAATATCTCGAGGGTTCCATGCAATACTATAGTAAGTTCTTCATGTTTATGAAGCACTTACTATAGTTTTGCCTTGAACCCTCGATCTTCACTAACTTTTCAATGTATCAACATCAGAGCAAAGTGTTTAACAGATTTATATGTTATGTATCCTTTTCCGGCTCTTTTAGACAATTGATACGAAACCATAAAATCCAAATTCATTTTGTGAAAGCGCTGTCTGTATCTTAATGAGAATTTAGGAATGATGAGCACAATTTTCTTATGCTACAATGGTTTTAAGTGTCCTCTACTGATGCATTTTAACATTTTTGAATTGGATTGTATCAAGAATTTTCAGTGATTGGGAGGGTACTTCATTGAATCAATATGTTTCATGTTTCATTATTGTTTTTCATTCAGCTTGTCAATTTGAGCCACTCTCGAAACTTCATGCAAGTAAATAGATCTCTGGTAGCTAATGTATTGTTCAGTTAGAAACCTTTTGGTAACTTAAGTCATTTTGTGGTTCTATTGCATTGCTCAATTTCACACATTAACTAATGTAACATGTCAACCATGGATTATTTTTTTATTTTGAAGCAACTATTGGGGAGATAGACATGACAAAAAGAGAAAATCACCAGAAATAATTCCCCTTATGCCCCCACAATTATTTAAAAAAAGGATATATAAGTTTTCTGTTAACCCAATACTTCAGAATCACTCACTGTAATGCAGCAGCAGTAAAATACTTTGGAAACCACTGTGACAGAAAGAAAAATTGTTCTTGACAAGTTTTTTCTCCTGTTTTCGTAATTGTTTCTATTAAATATTACAACAGAAGTAATGATTTTAAAGCTTTATGGTTATCTATTGTCGCTTTCCATTTGGACAAATTGCATTTAAAGGTATTGGTTATAGATTTGTATTTTTCTATTGTGTGTCCTTTATATATACAAAACTCTGTAGAGCCCTGCCAAGTCCTAGTAAAGTCAAAGAAACCTATACAATAGCTGAAATATTGTTGACATGGTATAAACCCCATATTAAACATTGTAGGGATTATCTTTGAATTTGCTTCTCAAAGTTTGAAGGATCATGTATAGGCCATCCATTGTCTTATCTTTACACAATCACAATATTATGTTCTCATGCATCATTTTGTACATATTTAAGAGTAAAGGGGTCATTATATCCATAATTTACAGAATTTGGTTTGTTAATTCGTTCATTTTTGGTTTGTCTAACATTTTTGTGTTCGGTATCACACAAACTATGATTTGTCGAAACTCGAAACTTTGCAATTAGAGATGGATTAAAAAACAACTAGAAAATTAGCCATTGGATAAATAACAGTATATTTGGTAACATCCATTTGTTTTACAGATTCTTGGTTGCATATTTTTTCCTATATGAAATGCATAGTTTGTGTCTTGAATTTTTACCAAGTCTTCATTTTTGAAGGAACTAACATTTTTTCTTTCACATGAACTAAAAGTCAACATGGAAAAGGTTATCCAATTCTGCATATCAAATGTTGACTGCAAGACTATATTGAGTAATTTACAAATGTAAAGCACTTTAGTATCGCACTGAACCAATGGTATGGTTGAATGGCCCAATTATGACCAAAATGATGATGATTATCTACAAGAAAGACATGAATCTGATTGAATTTGCAATTAACAGATCATGCTCAAATTTATCTGACACCAAGTCAGGGTTGAAGCTCATCCATTTGTCTCATCATAATGTATTAACCTATTCCTTTATATAGACACATGAAATCCCAGTAGAGATCTTAAGGTATCCATAATTTACCATTTAGAAACATTTTCTTTTGTCAATTACTGCTGTCAATCTCGGCATACATGGATCAGAGCTTGAACTATTTGGTTAAATATGAATAGTTCTGGCTGCGAGCTATGTATACCGAGAACGACCGAAGTTCTCTGACTAATGAAAATATTTCAAAATGGTGGATTATTGGTATTCTTCCTTAAGTGACCATTGAGTCACAAAACGGCTCTTTCATCTGTCATAGCTTTTTCACGATTTGAATATTATCTTTCATTCATTGGCATCTGATTTTACTTTCCATTTGAACCAGTCACAAAGACTCACATGAAGGAATAGGTGAAATAAATATTATTTGCAATGGGAATGTTTGTATAGAGCTAATGATTTATAGCTGTTTAAGGTTTGAAATGATATACGGGATATTTTTAAAGAATTGAGAATTAGACTTGTTTATGTTAATGGAAGCTATTTGTGTGTGTATAAATCTGTACATATTTTATAAACATTGATGCAATGTATAATTACTTCAATGATTTTGATATCTACAAAAGGGATATAGAATTACTGACGGCCTGTTTGATTGATTTGCAAATGACATTAAACTTCTGAAGACTTGATGAACCTAATTTTTTTTTAATCCAGATTCTTAATGTTATATATTAACCGTTTTTATGGCTGCATAAAACTGGACTTGTTGGGTTTAAAGAGGAATATATATTTTGAGTAAGGGAAGTCGGATATGGTTATAATGTTGTTGATTTATTTATAAGCTTATTTTGTTCTTAACTCTCTGTAAAATGGTTACTTTGTCCTCATAAAGCAGATCGTTTACAAATCACCGTGAGACAATGAGGAGTCTCTGTGATTGAAGGGAGTTGGTGTTTAATTTTTATCTTCCATCCTTATTTAAAAGTGCTGTAATTCCAGTTCATTCCTTTAATTGATTTAACTAATTGACCCAAAGGCCACTTCGAGGGTTCAGTGCAAGACTTGTAAGTGCCTTATAAACATGAAGCTTTTACTATAGCATTGCATCGAACCCTTGACTCGTGTCTTGAATCATATGATAAAAAAGAAAACTGACATGTTGAGTAAAGTATTTCCGGTGGCTGTCGAACTGTCTGCCCTATTTTTTGTTACATTTTGATACTATAACCAGAATGAATGGGGTTATACTGAAGGAAGGTCATGGATATTGTTTTATGGTGCTGCAGGCTGCCTAGTTGCATGCGGGTTTTTTGCTGCAGAATTGCCACAGATACAGTCAATAAATATATTGTTCTGGGAATTGATCAGAAATACTGTTAAAAGAAACAGATTGTATATGATTCAAACTCTAGGAAAATTGACTATGATATATACACACAGGAATACTAGTGCTTCGATGGTTTTGTAAACTTTTGAAAAATTTGCTTTGATAAATTGTAAATTATTAAATAATAAATTGTAAATTACTATATCTAATGGTTGCTCATCTTGTGTATATTAATCCCTATTAGGAGGACATCCATGTCCTAGTGGTTAGAGTGTAGAACCTGGAATCACATGCCCGCTATCAGCATGGATCCCAGTGACATAGTGGTTAGAGTGTAGAACCTGGAATCACATGCCCCCTATCAGCATGGATCCCAGTGACATAGTGGTTAGAGTGTCGAACCTGGAATCACATGCCCGCTATCAGCATGGATCCCAGTGACATAGTGGTTAGAGTGTCGAACCTGGAATCACATGCCCCCTATCAGCATGGATCCCAGTGACAGTGGTTAGAGTGTAGAACCTGGAATCACATGCCCGCTATCAGCATGGATCCCAGTGACATAGTGGTTAGAGTGTCGAACCTGGAATCACATGCCCGCTATCAGCATGGGTCCCAGTGACAGAATTGGGATTTTCATGAGAGATAGTCTCCAGACTGACTTAAAGAATGCCCATGGTTCTAGAACATAAACCAATGTGTTATAAGAAACTATGAGGGGCTCCCTCCATTAATAAGTCAGGCATGGTAAGTTAACTGAAATAAAGTTACCACAATGTAAAACCCACATAAATATTCCATATCACCTTAAGAGAGATAATCATTTTCTTTAAGCCACATGTGGAATTTTGCAGTGGTGTCCAAGTTCAAATGGTCAGAAGCCAAAATAGAAAATACCGAAAAGTAACATTTCCTCTAATAATGAATAAAAACATAAAAATAAAAGTTTTGTTAGAAAAAGAAATAGCTTCTTACAAGTAATGATTTTCAATTTGTGCTTGTAGGAATTGAGAAGTACAGTTTATTTTATAATGGCAGAAACAGTTGATAATGCTATATCTATTTTCTTCCTCGGCTCCAACATTCAACCATACTCAAACTATTAAGAAGTTTTGTTGACTTGTTTGTATGGTGTTTAACTCTGTATCAATAATTTTAGTTATGTAACAGCTTTCCTGGATCAACCAGTAATAGGCTAGGGCTCTAGAGTGACATGCCAAGGATCACTCCCACAAAATCCGGTGTTGGAGGGGCTCGAACATGGGGCCCCAGTTATTAGCCCGCAAACAAAACCACTAGGCCACGAAGGGCCCTCGGTTTACTTGTATTCTGGTTATAAGACTGTTCCAAGGAAATTTTTTTTTTATTTATTTTTTTTTTATGGGTTTTACATCACATCAACATTATTTCAGTTATGTAGCGATGCCCGACTCTTAATGATGAAGGAAGACCCCATACTCAACTGCCCATAGGGGCTGGTCAAGGCGGGTAGAACCATCGGCATTCCGTAAGTCAGTCGGGAGACTGCCTCTCATGAAAATCCATATCCTCAGGATCTGAACCCACGCGGAGAGAGGCCATGTGATTCAAGTTCTGTACTCTAGGCCACGGAGGCCCCCGTTCCAAGGATAAAGTTTTTATGCTCTTCTGAACCTACTCTCCCCGTATGACTTGTCCAAATAGATTTGTTGCAGTGTTTCTATAATTGATCGAATAACTCGATTTAACTCTTATGCCCAACTTATTTATCGAGAAATATATGTGATTTATTTGCCTGCAAGGCCCAACCAAGGCGAGTAGAACCATTTGCATTTTACCCTATTTACTGCCTGTAAGAACAAGCAAAGGCGAGTGGAGCCATTTGCATTTTACCCTAATTAACTGCCTGTAAAAGCAAGTCAAGGCAAATTGAACCATTAACATTTTTCCCTTCATTTACTGCCTATAATGGCA
Organism: Cerastoderma edule; assembly: GCA_947846245.1. Lineage (NCBI taxonomy): Eukaryota > Metazoa > Mollusca > Bivalvia > Cardiida > Cardiidae > Cerastoderma > Cerastoderma edule. The sequence continues at coordinate 23,819,880 of OX401409.1, read as the reverse complement.
ACCAAGTAGAACCATTAGAATTTTACCATAAACTGCCTGTAAGGGCAAGCCAAGGCGAGTAGAACCATCAACATTTTACCTTTATTATCTGCCTGTTAGGGCAAGCCAAGGCAAGTAGAACCATCAACATTTTACTTTTATAAACTGCCTGTAAGGGCAAGCCAAAGCAAGTAGAACCATCAACATTTTACCTTTATCATCTGCCTGTAAGGTCAAGCCAAGGCGAGTAGAACCATCAACATTTTACTTTTATAAACTGCCTGTAAGGGCAAGCCAAGGCGAGTAGAACCATCAACATTTTACCTATATCTGCCTGTAAGGGCAAGCCAAAGCAAGTAGAACCATCAACATTTTACCTTTATTATCTGCCTGTAAGGGCAAGCCAAGGCGAGTAGAACCATCAACATTTTACCTTTATTATCTGCCTGTAAGGTCAAGCTAAGGCGAGTAGAACCATCAACATTTTACCTTTATCTGCCTGTAAGGGCAAGCCAAAGCAAGTAGAACCATCAACATTTTACCTTTATTATCTGCCTGTAAGGGCAAGCCAAGGCGAGTAGAACCATCAACATTTTACCTTTATTATCTGCCTGTAAGGGCAAGCCAAGGCGAGTAGAACCATCAACATTTTACCTTTATTATCTGCCTGTAAGGGCAAGCCAAAGCAAGTAGAACCATCAACATTTTACCTTTATTATCTGCCTGTAAGGTCAAGCTAAGGCGAGTAGAACCATCAACATTTTACTTTTATAAACTGCCTGTAAGGGCAAGCCAAGGTGAGTAGAGCCATCAGAATTTTCCCTTCATAAACTGCCTGTAAGGGCCGCTAAGGCGAGAAGAACCATCAACATTTTACTTTTATAAACTGCCTGTAAGGGCAAGCCAAGGTGAGTAGAGCCATCAGTATTTTCCCTTCATAAACTGTCTGTAAGGGCCGCTAAGGCGAGAAGAACCATCAACATTTTACTTTTATAAACTGCCTGTAAGGGCAAGCCAAGGTGAGTAGAGCCATCAGTATTTTCCCTTCATAAACTGTCTGTAAGGGCCGCTAAGCGAGAAGAACCATCGGATTTTCCCATATTTACAGCCTGTAAAGGCCAGCCAAGGCAAGTGGAAATATTGGTACTTTTCCCTTATTAACTGCCTGTAAGGGCAAGCCAAGGCAAGAAGAACCATCAACATTTTACCTTTATAAACTGCCTGTAAGGGCAAGCCAAGGTGAGTAGAGCCATCAGTATTTTCCCTTCATAAACTGCCTGTGAGGGCCGCTAAGACAAGAAGAACCATCGGATTTTCCCTTATTTACTGCCTGTAAAAGCCAGCCAAGGCAAGTGGAAATATTGGTACTTTTCCCTTATTAACTGCCTGTAAGGGCAACTACAACCATGCACATTTTCACTTCATCAACTGCGTGTAAGGGTTAGCCAGGGTGGGTAGAACCATGGACACCTTTCTCTTATTAACTGCCTGTAAGGGTTAGCCAGGGTGGGTAGAACCATGGACACCTTTCTCTTATTAACTGCCTGTAAGGGCCAAAGTGAGTAGGACCAGCAACATTTTATCTTATTAACTGTCTGTAAGGGCCAAGGTATGTAAGACCAGTAACATTTTACCTTAACTGCCTGTAAGGGCCAGCAAAGTCGAGTAGGACAATCAACATTTTACCTTTATTAACTGCCTGTAAGGGCCAGCAAAGTCGAGTAGGACAATCGACATTTTACCTTTATTAACTGCCTGTAAGGGCCAGCAAAGTCGAGTAGGACAATCAACATTTTACCTTTATTAACTGCCTGTAAGGGCCAGCAAAGTCGAGTAGGACAATCGACATTTTACCTTTATTAACTGCCTGTAAGGGCCAGCAAAGTCGAGTAGGACAATCGACATTTTACCTTTCTTTACTGCCTGTAAGGGCCAGCAAAGTCGAGTCGAAACATTGGTATGTTAACCGCATGTCTAGGCCAGCCAAGGCATGTAAAACATCAGCACTTTACCTTTATTAAATGCCTTAAAGGGCAAGCCAAGGCGAGTCGAACCATTGGTATGTTAACTGCATATCTAGGCCAGCCAAGGCATGTAAAACATCAGCACTTTACCCCTATCAAATGCATGCAAGGGTATGCCAAGCCCAGTAGAACCAGTGGAACTCTCCCCTAATGAACTTCCTGTAAGGGTCAGCAACAGCAATGGTAAGTCATTTTAAATGACTAATCCTTATATGATTTCAAAACTTTTCAAGAATATTCACATATATGGGGCTTGAATGGTAAAGAATTATAAGATAACAAGAACAAGTTTTGTTTGAATAGTTTTTATCAATTTAATTTAGCATGTCATATACATGTAACAATAATGTACATATATATAAATATCTACAGACAGACGGACAAAAGAAAAATACATTTAGCAAATTCACTATAACCGATTACCATAAACAGTTACTTAATATCAGTGTTTATAGATAGCACTTCCACTATACCTGCAGTGAGTCGTCCTTACACAACAAGGTGTGCTTAACCTATTACCAAACAATAATGACATTTGACTACTTTGTTGCAGCAACTCTGGAAAACCTTGTGGGAAAAGGAGAAATTGCTCGCTAAGAGCAATTTCTCCTTTTACCAAAAGGTTTTCTGCTCTATCTGAAGAATATATCAAATCAATCTCTTTTTGAAATGTTGTCTGCAAACTTTTTGGGACAGTCGAAAATTTGTTGCTTGGGAAAGGGTTAATAACCCATGTATTAGAATAAACCTTACTATTCCTTATAAGATATACTAGTATTGGTTTGTCTCTCCATCTTGTATAAGCACCTGCTACAGAATAATAATGATACCAATGTGACAAAAGAAGAAATTGCTATAGGGATCAACTTACGCTTTTGTCGCAATGATTACCAATACTCATTTTTTAAGAAGGAAATGTTTTTTTTTTCCGATTTGGGCACAGTCTTTCTCTTTCATGACTTATGACTTATTTTGGACCAGTTAGAAGCTTATTATATAGTAACAGCCTTACTTATCAGCAATTTCTATCCATGAACAATATTACATCGAAAAAAAAAAAAAATCAAATATTACCATGAAGAAATTGACACAAGTGAAGAATTGACAAAGCTACACAGAAATGAGCCTTGTATGCTTGGTTGATATAAAAATAACAGATTGTATTTTTACTGTGCTTTTTCGTATCCATTTATTTATTAAACCCCAATATGAAATTAAACCAATTAACTACCTTATATTCACTTTATTTGACAAGCAACTTTAAATGTTATAAATTGGATTTCCATATCAATCAACATCTAATGTACAAGACTAAGTCACACAATAAGTGTTTTCCCCTTTTCTCAGAACTGTTTCAGTTTTACGTTGAAGTTCATAATAATTGAAAACCTGATTATAAAAAAAACTGTAGAAAGGACTAAACTGGTGTTGGATTACTATATAAATGTAGCTATATAGGTTAGATTTACACATCCAGGGTCCAAGTTAAATACTTACTAGTCTTGCACTGAACCATGGACATACACTTATTGAATGCCTTTCTTAACCTATTACCAAACAATAACAACATTTAACCACTTTGTTGCAGACAACTATGGAAAACATAGTGAGAAAAGGAGAAATTGCTCATAACGAGCAATTTCTCCTTTTCCACAATGATTTCTACCCTATCAGAAGAATCAGAATTTCATTACATCTTTTAATGTTTTCTGACAACTCTTTCAATTTCGGACAGTAAAAAAAAATAGGAAAAAAATATCAAGCAGTTATTCAAAGCGCAAAATCTATTTTTAGAAAATTACCCAGCATTCTAAGGGTTAAAGATCCAGATGAACCCATGTCAAAATTACATGGCTACTAAAACTGAGACAGCTCTTGGGTGATTACAGGTAAAGTCACTAACCTTAAATAATACACATTTCTAACATAGTGTAAAATAAACACAACACAAAGGTCGCACAAAAAGGTTTTATGGATCCAAATCATCTCTCATGAACAAATTCCCTCTTTTAGGATTGGTCAACATGCTTGCTTGTTACAAGTAACTTCTTTTAAAACAGTTGTTTGATAAATTTATTGACTCCGCCATGTTGAAAAATCACACAAAGTAAAGAATTAAATAGAGTAGAGTAACAGCAAACCTTATTTAGTAAAATGTTTAAAATATAGGAAAAAGTCTGTTATAAAATACATCCTCACCAACAGACTGCTTTGCATTGTAGGAGCTGATTTAAAAACACTTTAAAAAAATACTTAAAAGCTTTTACTTACAATAATAAAGAAATCACTGCTGTCCACAAACCCAGTGGTTATAACACCTCCTTTAACCCTTATAGTGCTGAAACAGACTTCATGCTTTTGCAAACAGGTTAGATCCAGGCTAACGGCCAAGTAAATTGGCAATGGCCTGTGATCTATCCTGTTTGCTACTCTGAGTATCTTTCCCCATCAAAATTCTGAAAATTTTTAAGGTTTTTGAAAGCAAACGACACAAAAATCTATTATTTGAAAATCACCCAGCATTCTAAGGGTTGACCCAATCCCCGATAATCACCCAGCATTCTAAGGGTTGACCCAATCCCCGATATGAACTTTTGATTGGTCAATATGAAAGCTACAGCAGATTACAAATAGAAGCCGAGTTGACCTTTTCTTAAAGATACTGGTGAACCATTGTAACAAAAACATTAAATGATAGTTGTCATTAACTATCAATTAATACTAAAAACAAATCATCCATTTGTCACAATAGAATCTAAAGTCTTCTCCAGCAGCTGTCTCAAGATGAACAAAGTCCTCTACTAATGTGAATAGTAGTCTATTGTAGATCATACAATCATTCAGACAACAGACTGTCCAAATGATTTTGGGACAAAACTACCTTAGATGCTAATTGTAACGTTAAACATTCCCCAAACACTGTGTAATGAATAACCAAACATCACTTTAGAAATATTCAATTTCAAATACAACCTCTTAACCCATTACCAAACAATAACGACATTTAACCACTTTGTTGCAGATGACTCTGGGAACCATTGTGGGAAAAGGAGAAATTGCTCAAAACAAGCAATTTCTCCTTTTCCCACAATGTTTTCTGCCCCATCAGAATATTACTTTCTAATTTCATCAAATTTTAAGATGAACTCTTTCAATTTGGGAGTCGGAAATTTGGTGTGTGGTAAAGGGTTAATCAACCTTTAATATCAGTGTCAGCTTAGAATAAAGTCTATGAGCAAAGACCACTTTTACCAGACTGTGAGGAATAGTTGTCTTAGGTAAAGGTGATTGGATTTAATATACTAATAATTACTGGTAGTTTGAGAGGGTATGTAGATATCAACCCCATTATTCATAAATAAATAATACATATACATTTCTGTGCTAAGACTTTTCCTTTACAAACTTGACCAAATCCTGACCAGCAAGACGGATATATTTCATGCATTCACATTTACCAGTTTCTCAGATGTACTCACAACAAAAAGAGTTGGAATTCATTGTGACAAAAGAATAAATTAATCATTCAAAATATTTTCTATTCTTTTGTTAAAATGAATTTACTCAAAATGTGTTTAAAAGATACTGCTTTTCAAGTCAATTAACAACCATTATTGTTTAACTAAACACTCAAACTTATCTTCAATAGATACCAAATATTCCACACTAGACATTTTGTTATTGTTCTTACATTATTTTCATAAGATCACCTTTCTAAGAATGTGTTATGTATAACATTATTTTCATAAGATCCCCTTTCTTAGAATGTGTTATGTATAACATTGTTTTCATAAGATCCCCTTTCTTAGAATGTGTTATGTATGACATTGTTTTCATAAGGTCACCTTTCTAAGAATGTGTTATGTATAACATTATTTTCATAAGATCACCTTTGTAACAATGCATATAAAGACCCTTATGTGCCTCCTTATAAAAACCTTTGCTTAGACAAGTAAATGAGGTCAGGAAGAGGTCAACCTTGTGAGGAAATAGCTATATACTGAAGACGGATTGACGGTATGCTTACAAACACATGGTACAGAAGTGGTGTACATATGTGGATCATCGCCCTTGCAAAGGAGAATAAATAGGAGCAATGTTCACAATTTTAAGTATTCCCTCATAATGAGAATTAGTGAATGATTAAGTTCAACCGCAGTAGACAAAAAAATAACAAAATGAGAAAATTTGTTTAATTTTGTGGTTGGATATAAACCATTGAGATAAAATAAACTGCATGTATCAAGCAATTTCTTATGTCTCCATTATTTATTTAATCATTTGCGGCAGGTGCTTACATGCACATGATAGACGGCTACCTTTTTACTTTTACATTTTGAATAATTTGCAGTTAAAGATATTAAACATAAAAATGACACAACCTACCAATTCTTAACTGTATCAAGGGTTCAGTACAAGACTATAGTAAGTGATTCATAAACATGAAGCACTTACTATAGTATTGTACTGTACCCACTGCATATTGATAAATAAGCATTGAAATCTTTGTGACAATGAAAAAATGATTTAACAATGATTACTAATAGAGCCTGTACTCCTATTTTTTACCATTTGTGTGACTTTCAATAAGCTATGAAGAGTTCTACACCATTAGCTGTTATATAAAAATTCATGTTGCATAAGTACCATACGTCAATGATTGAATAATACTGATTAATAGTTGTCTACTGCACACATAAGAAAGGTATTCATAATTATGTTTTCTTATATCCTGAATAATAAATTGAAATAATTGTGACGAAATGATGAGTACTTCTACTTGCAAAATCTTATAAATGTAGTTGGTCAGAAATGCATTTTATGTGTTTTGTATAAAAGAAAGGGTCAAGATTTGAGCATATCTAAACAATGGCAAGATATTGAAATAAAGAAAAAGAAAATTTGATAGCAGCTCAGAGCTATCATAAACAACCTATTTCTATATTTCTTCAGACACTTTTTTGTGAACCTTTTAATGTCATCAGATCTTTTGCACTCAGTAACATTTTCATTTCAGCACACAGATAAAACAAGAAAGCACTTTCTTCTGAGTGATAACAATATTCCGATTACCGTCATTCAGGCTGGGTATATGAAATCCGCTTTGATAGATTACTAATTCAGGAACATATTTGCATAGAACCCTAGCGATTAAAGTATGCTTTAAATTATCAATAATCCATTTCAGTTGGTAATCTTGCTTGATGCTATGGGTATTCAATTAATTAACATCAGGTGATTTATGAAACCATTGTGATAAAAGAAAAAATCACAAATCACCCGATTTGTTTCTTTGTATTCATACAGCTTCAACAGCCATTTTCTTTTCATAATGAGCACTTTTTTCTCCAATTCATACATCTATTATCATAACAAATTTCTTGTGATGTTATAGAAATTCTATGAACCATCAATTCACATAGATTCGGGTAATTTACGCCAGAAGTAAGCCATATGAAGAAATTTACTGAGAATAAAATGTACACAAATTCACTGCACTAACCCCATATATTTTGACAAACATTAAAATTCGCTCGAAACGAAATAATGTCTTAAAACAAACAGTCCCCTCGCTATATCACACTGGCCGGTAGTTTTTCAAACACGTCGGTTTTTCCACTACTTGTGCTACCAGTGCTCTGGTGAGAACTCCCCCGTCGTCGTGGTAACGTCGGGTGTTCGGGACAACCATTGTTCATAAGGAGATTGACACATTCTTGTGACCCAGAACTCTTTGCGTACCAAAGTGCATTTCTCCCCTCGTGGTCCACCACTTTCACATTGGCATTTTGCTGGAAAGAAGAATAATAAGAGCATTTTATCCATCATGAGTGTTTCTTCCATGATTTGAAACAAGTGGGTGATTGAAGTGAGGGCCAAGAAGATAATAGTTTATTTTTTCTTTTAGCATTTGTAAAAATGGAGACATTCACTATTTGTGAAGAAGAAAAGAACAAGGTGAATTTCTCAGTCTTATAACTGTCTAAGGAACAGTGTAATTATCTGATATTTTCTAAAATAATCAATAAAAAGAAGGAAAAGCTAATGAATGTTTTAATACAAAACATTCAGTTTCAACATAAGATCTGTTTTCAAATTGAAAGTAACAGCTTAAACGGAGTGACACAATTATATTTAATGATAATATTACTAGAGGGCCAGCAGAGATCCATATTTTATTTGCCCTTGTCATCTAGATTTTTTTTATTTGGTTTATAAAGGGTTTAAATGATGTCAATAATATCTCAGTTATTTTACAGCTTTCCTATATTTCTACAGTACTAGGCAGGGCTTCCCAGTGTCTTGCCAAACAAAGCTCCCGCCAAACATTTCTAATGGCACTGGTGAGTATTGTACCAAACCCTCTGTGTCAAAATTCCTAGACTTTAACCACTGGGCCACAAAGGTATCATTATCAGTCTACTACAGGTGCTCTATAACTCATAAATTGGAATGTTTTGGTATACTTACCCATAGCAGTAACTGCACGAACACAACATTTCCCAAGGCAGCGGCTATGTGTAGAGCCGTTCTCCCATCATCCTTGCTGTATGGAGCAGTAATATCCTCCCCGGCCGAGTGACCAAGTATCAGTATTATGTTTCTTATATCCTCACGGACTAGAGCATCTATCAGTTGCTGTAAAACAAGTTATCACGGTCATCAAATACAGGGTTTATATAGAAGTGTAGCACATATTTAACCCTTTACCAAACACCAAATTCTTAACTTTCCCAAATTGAAAGAGTTTGCAGAGGTCATTTCTAAATGTGATGAAATTGAAAAAACAATCTTCTGATAGGACAGAAAACATTGTGGGAAAAGGAGAAATTGCTTGTAAAGAGCATTTTCTCCTTTTCCCAAAATGTCATACAGAATTGTGTACAACAAAGTTGTCAAATGTCGTTATTGTTTGGTAATGGGTTAAGACATTATTTCATCCTTATTGTTAATTCATCCAGTTGGGAAATAAAAGCTTAGTCCAAAAGAAGAGTACCTGACGATTGGACATGTATGTTGAACATTGACCTAGAGCATATCAACTTGATGTGATTTGGATAAATTAAAAGCCATTTTGCAGAAAAGGTTCAATGGTAAGCGTAAACATTCAATGTTATCACACTTTAATAAAAAAGTAAAAAATGAAGCAGCAATAAGCAATAAAAGTGAGCATAAAAACACATGGCAAATAGCTTAAATCAACACAAGCAATTCAAAAGGAAGTGCAAAATATCCCAGAAGGAATGCAACTATGTGATGACAGAAATCAATTAAACTCTTCTTTTGATGCGTAACTATAGAATGATGTCACTCAATGCCATTAATCAAATAACCTCAAAACCTCTATCATATCTACTTTGGAGAGCCTAGAACACAGTTAATTAATGCACCAAATACAGTAAACAAATCTACTTAATAAAGTAAAATATGAATTGAAAACCAAAAGTCAGATTTACCTGATTAAGAGGGATATCTACATAAGGGGGCGGGGGTAGGAACTCTTTGTTCTGGTATTTATCTCTGATCCATTTCTCCTTCTCTTCTCTGTAATAAAGCACATGTTAAAAACTTATTTGCACAGTCTTCTTTCCTCACTAAAGCAAGCAATTTTATAAAAGGAAAAATACCATTCCTTCCATTTCTCAACATCGCAAAATTAGGTAATTACTTTGACCAGTGCTTGCAGTTTTCGATAACTGTATGTAATATGTACAAAAGACAACCTAAAAGAAAAGCTGTGAGCTTAACTTAATTAGTTTTTCTATTACTACAATGTATAAAAAGTGAAATTGTGATTAAAAAGACTGTTATATTTGACAAAACAAGACAGTTTGTCCCACACACTTACCTAGGAGATGTAGAGGAGGGTTTGGTCCGTGATTTTAAGTTAGCTTCCCACACAGTGTTAGCTGTTGTGTTACCAATGGAGGTCATCACATGGATCAGGTCCAGTCTAGAACAAGCAAAAAAACAAACTTAATTAAATTGTTTCCCTAATATTATATAATAATGCACATGCGGAAGAAGACTCAAGAACAAATGAATGAATGGTGTTGTGAAGACGCATCAACAGCCAAGGTCATTTAGCGCGCTTTATGATGATGTGGATTAGCATATATATTGACTTATTTACAGGCTAAAAAGTATTTGGTTTAAGAAAAATAAAGGATTTGAAATGAATGATTGATAGTAAATTGATAATTAGAAAACTCAAGAAACAACTTTCATAAGTCTGGCAAGAAAGCTAGTAGCCCTGTCTAAATTCTCAGATGGTCACTACTACAGCACTATGGATATTGTCACAATAATTCAAAAGTCAAAATTTATTTGTCTAGATAATTCTTCACTAGACACAAGCAATTTCTCATTTTGACAAAATGGTTTCTAACTAATATGTTATTTCAATTTGAAACAGTGCAAATACAAACATAAGTTTAACGATAATGTAAGATTATTTTTAAAACACTGTGAGTACTTACGGCCATTCATCCAGCCCCAGGGATCTGACCCTTGATAAATGAGTCCCTAAATTTCTATGGATTCCTGAGCATTCTATACATATGAGGGTTCCTAAATTCAAGCTAGCCCATTCTGGAGCTGAAACAAAAAATAATTCCGTAATTATTTGTAATTAACACCATAGACTACAATAGTCAACAAATATCTTCTACAATAAACTTTTTCCAAGATTCTATTTTCTATTGAACATTATTTATTAATAATACCATACAGCAATCTACTAATGTTTGCTACAGTACACCTTTTTAAGTTTTCTTTTTTCTATTGAATATACAGACCGGTACGGTACAAATCTACCAGGCATAATTCTGGCTGTTAACAGAGGGAATGAAAACATTACATTGTTCATTAAGATGAATGTTTGCCATTTCAGAGTAAATAAACAATTGACAGTAAGATGAAGTTTCCTTTGCGTAAATGGTGGTAAAAATAATTTGAAGACAAAGTGTTGACAAAACTTTTCATACTAATCGGTAGATAAATCAAGTCTGATAAAGGGCTGTCTGCTTTGATTATCACTAAACAAACATTCAGGGGAAATAACTGTGTATGTTGATGCTTCTTGTTTGTTGTATTTTTAATGTTGCTTGCTGAACAATCAAATCGCTCAGAATTTTCAGGCTGTCCATTGTCTATCTTCTAACCAGCTTTACAAGACTGTGGACAATTAACTCAAGGGGTCTTTCTCCCTCCATGATAAGATGAACATTTCAACATGCCTAAAACATTGTTGATGTAAACTTTACTTGAAAATAAAATCTTGTTTGAACTTGTTTTATTTCAATAAAAAAATATTAACAAAGTAGTTTGTCTAACCTACTTTTGCTAACTGATTATCAGAGCAATATCAGTGTACTATAAGCTTTACTTAACAGATAACATAAACACCCTTATAGTGCTGGAACCAAATTCATGCTTATGCAATCAGGTTAGATCCAGGCCATTCTATGGGTTAATGAATGTTAAATTTGGTTCATATAAGGAACCATATATTGAAGGCCTATGGCTAGACTATAGTAAGTATTTCATTAAGTGAAAGCTTACAATGGTCCAAATTTAGACCTTTAGCTCTGATAGTGCTGGGTCATTTTCTAAAAAATATTTCTGTGTTGTAAGCATTCCAAAACCATAAATATCTGCTTAGATTTGGTGAGAAAAGATTCTCATAGTAGCAAACAGGTTAGATCACAGGCCAGTTGCCAATTTACTTGGTGGCTGGCCTTGATCTAATCTGTTTGCATAAGCATGAAGTTTGTTCCAGCACTATAAGGGGTGATATGCAATGTATCCTGCCTTACTTGCAGTTCCACAATCCGCACATTGGTTGTTGCCCCGCGTGTTACGTATGGCGAGGATGCCAGCGGGGTCTGTGGACGTCTTCTTCTTATTACAGCTCTCATTGCCCTGGAGGCTGGCAAGGATTTGTTCTTCTATTGCAGCTACCCATTCATCTCTCTCCTAGCAAGAGAATGGCACAAATAGTTATAAGAAAAAAAGAAAAGAAAATGGGTTTCATGGCTAAATGGTCAAAACTAAAGCAACAACAGAAAAACAGTTTAAAAGTAAGAAAAATAAAGTAAAGTCTCTGTGACTTTGTCATTAAAAATTTATTGTTTCACCTCAGTAACTAATACCCTACAGCACAGAAATTTAAAATATAACTGGTGCTTTCTATTAACTTGCTGCCTCCTATTTCTTTCAATTTGGTTCAAGCATACAGTAGAAAAGGACCTGTACATCAGAATTCAAAAGAAAAAGGAATGCACAGCCATGGCTTTTGTTTGGCCTTTATTTGATAACATAGAACACTCATTCATCACAGTAGATGGTTGCTTCTGAAGGTTAAAATCAACTGGTCACACATGGATAATGAGATATACTCATAAATATAAACAGGTCTTCATGAAATGAATTTTTTATTTGTCAGTATAAATTCGCCCTGTTGACTGCATAAGTAGTTATTTCTCATAATGTTAAAAAAATAAAATTTCCCCATCTGATATTTTTTCTATTTATTTATGAATGAGAAAGAATCATATGTGATATATCTCAATTACTAATACATGTCTTTCCTTATCTTGTTGACAGTAATAATTGTAAAAACCAACAGAATTTTGAAAAGCATAATGCTTGAAAAAGATATATATATATAACCATTATAAGCAGCAGTTATGATGTATTCATACATGGAAAATAAAGCATGCTTACAAGGTAAAAATAAAGCAAAGAGGTTTAAAAAAAAAAATCACAGTTGCAGTCAATAAATAATTTCTTTTAAAGTTAAGTTAAAATTTCATAAATGAACAATCACTTTAGTAAGTAAGAAACAATTGGTAAATTAAATTACAACAAGTAAGTAACAAACAATTGGCAAATTGAATTACAACAAGTAAGTAACAAACAAATGGTAAATTAAATTACAACAAGTAAGTAACAAACAATTGACAAATTGAATTACTTCAGCGGCAATCCATTAACATGCATTTCAAGAAACATTTATTGTCTAAACATTTGTGATCTACTGTTTGTTTTTTTATAAAATTTTCAAAGTATTTGACATTTGGGTAAAATTAACCTTAATTCAACAACTTGCATAAAAAGTCTATATATATATTGCATGAAGCATAAGCTTGTGACCTATCCCATGAATCAAACCTTATTTTTTCAACAGAGAGTCATCCAACAATAAAAGAGACTGAACCAAAGTTATCAAGTTCTTCCAATACCAGTATCTGCAATTGCCTCTTTAACCACACAAACTACTTGTGAATTATTTATTCCTTTTACATTTAACACTAGTCATATGTCGGTGCTTTCAGTTTGAACAATTTGAACTAATTCAAATATTTCTGAATTGGGTAATGTGTTCAGCTGATAAGTGAAAGGTAATATTTGATTTGATGGGTTCAAAAGAGGTCTCAATAGAAACGGAAATAAGACCCTTTTTATATAAAATGTTTCAAAACTTTTGGATAAACCCTATCTCTCTATAATACCTAGTCAAGGAATTTTACAAAGATCAACAAGATCTTATAGAAACCCTTAGAATAATGGGTAATTTTCAAAAAAAATATCTTTGTGTTGTCTGGTTTCAAAAACCTTAAATATATCCTTTATTTTAATGAAGAAAGATACTCAGAGTAGCAAACAGGATGGATTACAGGTCAGCTGCCAATTTACTTGGTGGCTGGCCTGGATCTAACCTGTTTGTATAAGCTTTAAGTCAGTTTCAGCAATATAAAGGTTAGAAAAGAAAATATAAATCTAGGAAAAGGATTTTTTTGGTCGTAGATTTGTCTCATTGAAGGGACTTGTAAACAACTTACATCAGCACTTGTGGCCTCGAAATCCCATTTTTTATCATGCAAAGAGACAATATGGAATTCATAGCCCTCCAGATCTACAAGCAAGGTGAAAAAGAAATAGTGCAATCAGTTAGACCATGCATTAGACCTACCATCAATTAAAACCTATCTAAGACTACACAACACAACATTGCGTGAAAAAAATCTATGTGCAAAATGTGCTCCAGCGGGACAACGTGTTTGTAAAGTTTCTGAGCTGTTGATCTGGATGATAACCCCTTTGAATGCTTGGTAATTTCCTAAAAATAGATTTTTGTGTCTTCTGCTTTCCAAAACCTTTAATATCTGCTTAATTTTGATGAGGACCGATACTCAAAGTAGCATAAAGGTTGGACTAGTGGCTGGCCTAGATCCAACCGGTTTGCATAAGCATGAAGTCTGTTCCAGCACTATAAGGGCTAAAGATTTTGTCTTTTTTGTTGTTGTTTCAATACAAAATTGACTCCCATCAAATCTGTCTATTATTTTCATACATTTTCCATTAAGCAAGCCAATCCGAATTCCAAAGCATTACACTTTGTTTGAAGCACATTTCACCATGACTTTATATCACATTGTATTCTTCTCTGAACAGGAACTCAGAAAAGCAACATTTGTCAGTCTTATAATATTATCAACTATTATGCCCATTATACATCCCAAAAGCAGAGAAGAAAGCATTTCAATCCATTTATCTCTGAAAAGAATTCACCTCAAAGAAATCTCAAATAATAAACCTTCAATTCAAAAGCACTCTTTTAATTCTTTTAATTTAAATTACAGCATTTACAACATGCATAATTTAAACAAAAACAAAAAAAGAAAAGAAAGAAATGCACTGTTAATTCATTGCCAAAATGAGAGATAGTTGTTTAAATTCTGCTTATTCCTTCATACGTGCAAGCAATGGCAATGGTTACCAATAACTTTTTTTCCGCTTTCCAAGATAGATATTTCATTCAACAGTGTTATGATTCATGTTGCTTTTCTAGACCTCCTATCTGAAGTACAGGATGCTTGCATGCTTCTAACTGATCTACCCACAGACAGATTTAAAGACAGGAGAAAGATATGAAGATTTCTCTAGCAATCAGATCATCTCAAGACCTTTTCTCCCCCAGGAAAAAAATTCAATTGATGACCCAAAAAACAAAGATATGTAATATCTGAGAGAATATCTATAATCCATAATTTATAATTGACAAGAAAATGGCAATGAAGGTTCATTTTCAATGAAAAAAAAAAATTGAAAACAAATAAATTAAAGATTTCCTTCAATTAAGGAAAAATTGACATTTGTTAGTTTCAAATAA
The DNA here is from genome assembly GCA_947846245.1 of Cerastoderma edule. NCBI lineage: Eukaryota > Metazoa > Mollusca > Bivalvia > Cardiida > Cardiidae > Cerastoderma > Cerastoderma edule. Next base: position 23,804,700 of record OX401409.1, on the reverse strand, counting down.
GTTATTGAGCAGGATGTATGCATCAAACTTAAAGCAGAGCTAAATACATTTGTTTAATTTTTTTTTCTCTCTTGTTTTTTTTTTTTTTTTCCTTATTTTTGAGACAACACTTCCAGAAAAGGCTTTCGAAATACAAACCTACTTTATTTAAAGAATTATCCCTATTTTTTCTCCCAAATCTTTCATTTATCCCATAAGTATATCAATGCATGCAAACAACACTGTTAAGCTAACTACAGATCAAGGCTTAACCAAATCACAACCTTTAAGTTTGTACACCTCTATAAAGTATGCATGTATTGTTTGTAATGATAGAAGTTGATCATCAGTACAAGTCTTCATCATCAGAAATCTGATTTTTGAAATATTTATTGACCCAAAACTTCATAATACAACAAGGGTTCAGTGCAATACTATAGTGAGTGCTCCAGTAAATGAAGCACTTACTATAGTCTTACATTTAACACTGGACATGTATCTCATTTAAAATAAAGCAATAAGTACAGTCTACTTTGTCATTATGATTTGTTTTTAAAGGCAATCTAACTAATTTTATGGTTGTGCTTTGGTTTTGGTGAAACATCAAACATCAAACTATGCAGAACATTCGGATAGGTGTGTGCTCTCACATATTAACATCATCACAACTTGTTGGGTGTTATGGTCATCATGAATACTTTAACTAAATATCATAAATGTACTTTCTTAATGAAAAATTAAATGTTGTTTAAGCATTTAATCATTTTGTTTCCTCACTGGATTTACAACAATGTATGTCTCCACAAAGAATAAATCCTTTGATTAAAATTGTGTGTATAACATCACATTGACTTTCAAATTTGTTAAAACAAAATCAGGTTTGTACACAGTACATGCAGCCTTGTCCAACCCTTATCGTAGTGGAACCGACTTCATGCTTATGCAAACAGGTTAAATCCAGGCCAGCCGCCAAGTAAATTGGTGACTGACCTGTGATCTAACCTGCTTCCTACTCTATGGATTGGTTTTGGACAGCAGACGACACAAAATTATATTTTTAGAAAATTACCCAGCATTCTAAGGGCCAAGTGCTCATCTACTGTTCTCTATGAAGAAACCTTCTGTTCCAGGCTTGTCTCATGACTTTTATCAAGAAGTCCTTTAGATCAAAATCAGACAAAACACTGGTACTATAACTGTAAGTAACAACAAGGTGTGATGATGATTGGACGCACACTAATCAAGGCCACAACACACACACGGTCCTGGTGGTTCTACTCACTTCCTGAGAGTTGGCCTCAAAATGCCACTGTTTATTGTACAGTGAAACTATCACAAATTCACACTCGTCCGAATCTAAAAACAGCACCAACAATGGTAAGTGGATACTTGCTTATTTCACATTTATCATAAAATCTTTATTCCTGATCCTAGTGTATATCTTACAGTAAAAACAAACAAAAGCCTTTTGATATCAGTCAAGTAGAGAAACAAACATCCATATTTGGTCTCAGTCATCACAAGATCTGACCAATAGGATGATCTATATGTATGATACATGTATTCTCATTGCTAATAATTCAGTTGAAAGAATAATGACCAATCAAAAGCTCGATTTCAAAACAGACAAATAGCAGCAAATCAAATATACTCATTTCACAAGCAAAATTCATTAACACTAAAACATGTCCTTGTTTTATCATCGGACATGAATGTTAAACATTTTATTTGGGAGGCTTCTTTTCATCTTAAATGGTTTTTTATGGGTTTTTTTTCTATGAGTTTTACATCACATCAACATTATTTCAGTTATGTTGCGATGCCCGACTCTTAATGATGGAGGAAGACCCCATACTCAACTACCCTAAAGGGCTGGTCAAGGCGGGTAGAACCATCGGCATTCCGTAAGTCAGTCGGGAGACTGCCTCTCATGAAAATCCATATCCTTCTCAGGATTTGAACCCACGCAGAGAGGGGCCATGTGATTTCAAGTTCTGTACTCTAACCACTAGGCCACGGAGGCCCCTCATCTTAAATGTAATGTAGGCATTATTATGGATACATTTGTTAGGAAAGCTTTGAGACAAGAGGAGAAAAAATCATCACAAACTCTTCTTTTGTCATATGGCTCTCCTCTGTTGTGCAGTGAATATGTTGCAAAGTCAGTATTTATATTTATAAGTACACAATAATTCAAAGCATCTTCCATAGAACATAGGTTTTTTGTTTTAGACAAATACTTACTTTGAACCATTATCCTACAAACATTAGTGAAAATCCATCCATTCAAAGAATCAGCAGAATTTATGACTACCTCATTAAATAAAATGAAAATTTTCTACCAAAATACAAATAAAACTCAACATACCATCTGCTTGATTTGGATCATTTGACTTTAATCCTCCACTCTTGGCCCTTCGATGCCTCTTTTTAACATTCGGTGTTTCTATTTTTGAGCTAATACTAGAGTTATTATTTACTGCCAACTTACTGAAGTCACCATTCGGTATTCCTGAAAACAGAAATGAATACATGCCATACATACAGGTATAGGATAAATCATTTTACTTCATATTTGCAGACATATAAAGTTTTTGAAAAATCTTGGTTCAATTATTCCATAATGTGAACTTGCTTAACATGTCGGGACTTCAGAAACTATTGCGATAAGACGAAAAAATACAGGAACTTGAACTGAAGATGACTTTTCATACTATAATATTATCACCAGTCAACCCTCTTATCATTCCATCTTTATACAGAAGTGATGGGCTTTCAACATTGTAACAAAAGAACATAATGCTATGTATATTTTTTTCGTTATTTTCAAGTTATTGATTCTTAGAGTTTACACCTTAATTGGCTACTGATAAATCCTTGTAATCTATCTGCCTGTCAAATGACAAACATTGTTTTGTCTAGAAATTATTTCACTCATTTTCACTGAGTATGAAAAATTAAAGAATTGATATTCAAAAGCTATAAGTCACTATCTAATATTTGGTTACATCCATGCAACTACAACAGCGCCATACAACAAAATATGCAGTTCATTTACCAATTTGATAACTATTCAACAAACGATTTTCATAAACTACATCACTTTTTAAAAAGGTTCCAAGACATGCACTCCAAGATCTTATCATAAGAATAGAAAAAAAAGAGAGAAAAAAGAACAATCATCCTAGTAAATGATCTCAATAATTAATCATATTACTGTCCATCTGCTGCCATCAAATTAAAACAGGGATATAGTTTTACCCCAAACAGTTACAAAGCATGAAAACTGTTCATTTTGTGGGAAATATGTAGAAACCATTATATTGAGCTATTTCTTTTTTTAGCAATGGATTCATTCATCATCTACTTTATTGATGATAGAGTGAAAAACTATTTCAGTTTTTTACTATCTTAGTTCATATTAAATAACTAAGAGAGTAAAAAACTAAAATGGGGTTTCACTCTCTTATAAAGGGTTCAATGCAGACTATAGTAAGTGCTTCATAAACATGAAGCACTAACTATAGTGTTACATTGAACCCTCATTATGTTATTTATTCTTGTTCATCACTGTGTTTGTATTGAAATGTGTTGTGTTGAAAGGAAGCCATTATGCCATTATGATAAAAGGATGGGACGGGAAGGTATGGAAGAAGTGACAAAATTAGGAGGTAAGGAAAGTCACAGCAGAAAAAACTAGTACTGAGTATCTGATGAGTGGAGGTAACTATGACACCTAATCTAGATTAACCCTTTACCAAACTAGATCTTGATTATTCAGGGTAACAGCATAAAGCTTTTGAAAGGAGTTTGTTCACAGATGAAAGGAAATTTGAAAGATAGAAACTGAATTTCTATAAAAGTGAGCAACAGCTGTTTTGTTATTAGATACACACTGAAAAATACGACATTGGAAGCAAAATAATTCTAATTTTCAACTCTTAAAAATGTGTTTACAATGAATTAAACATGTATTTTAATCCATAAGTGGAACATCTCTTTTGAGATCTACTGCACATAAACTGTATGTACTTAGATATATTAATGTTTCCTGAATACAATATACCCTCAATTACTAATTTTAATTGTATATCATACAGCAATACAAAAACTGTAATGTTCCAGACATCTTTCTTACTTTGAGTTTCAAATTTTCGTATCCGTGAACAAGCATTTTCAAGATGTATGCACTGTTTAAAAATATGGAAAAATTGCAATTTCTCCTTTTCTCCTATTCCATTTTAAAAGAAGATCTTAAAATCCCATTTCTTTCTCAATTATGTCCTAATATAGTGCTTCCAAGTTTAGATGATACATAAAAACTGACATTGGTAAAGGATTAAGTAAGATTTGTATGCTGCAAGTTTTATGTAGTGGATCTCTAAGATCCACAACAACCAAGACTTAAGGAGATATCAGGCATTCAGCATTAACACATTACCACCCAATGCAACATTTTTGTGAATTGTGACAAATGACTTTCAAAAAGCACTATGGCAAAAGGAGAACTTTCTTGTCACAAGCAATTCTCCTTTTGCCACAATGCTTTTTCAATCTATTCACATATCACAACAGCAAAACTGAAAGTTTTTTTCACATCCTTACATTTTCTAAAGTCATCTGCTTCAAGTAAAATAAAATGTCATCCGCAGGTGGTAAAGAGTTGAGAGAATTACCCCCACTCATCATGACCTCTGAATTAAGCCAAACAAACCTGATGTTACAGAGGGGTTAGATATAAACGCTTCATCTAAATTGGTTCTATCATCAGACGACTTAGTCGAGTCTCTGCTTTTGCCTGGAAATAAGATATATACAAGCCATATCGAAGCTGAGCATGCCGTGACTAGTCTAAATGTGATATCATAGCATATTAAAGCAGAATCTTTCCGATTGGTAGTTTCAGACTACATTTGATTGGATATGAACCCTAAAGGTTTAACAAGGTCATTTATTCATTTCATATTGGAAGTATGGTGTTTCACGCCATATCAACAATTTTTCAGTATTGTAACAGCTTTCCTGGATTCACCAGTACTAGGCTAAGGCTTTGGAGTGACTTGCCAAAGGTCATTCACACAAATCCAGGTGTCGGTGGGGCTCGAACCCCAGACTTCTAAGTCTGCCATGCATCAACAGAAGTAAAGAAAAAGTGAGGGATAAACTATTATTTCACAAATTATCTTATGATTCCAAATTTCAATCAAAACTATTAGTGGGAGGGGTAAGAACTGGCAAGGTGACACATTTAAAGTAAAAGATAAGCAAGTGCTTGCATAACATGCATTATTCAAATGCAGCTACAATACCAAATAAAGACAATACCAATTCTATCATAATGCTTTCATTTAAAACCAGACCATCTCAAGTATGACAAATACGTCCAAAAATAATAATATCAAAGGGTAATATTACTCTTATTAGAAATGTCACACACTCACACAATGTCGATTAATAAATAAGACACATCATTCATGTCAAGCAGCTTTTCATTTTATTTTGCTATTTTGATATTAATATCAGAATGATAAAAAACATCTATCAGTTCTTATAACTGCCGTCAGCTGAAGTCGATCAACAGCTCGTTAAACAGTAATGAGTTTAATATTCAAGAACAGAAACTCTTGCTTTACCCATTCCCAAACAATAACAATATTTGACCACTTTGTTGCAGATGACTTTAGAAAATATTGTGGGAAAAGGAGGAATTGCTTGCAATGAGCAATTTTTCCTTTTCCCACAATGTTTTCTGTCCTATCAGAAGATTGTTTTCCAATTTCATCACATTTTGAAATGTTGTCTGCAAACTCTTTCAATTTGGGACAGTTGAAAACTTGTTGATTGGGAAAGAGTTAACAATGTGGAGAACCCTAGACAAACATTTTGTGAAAACTGTTAGATAAGCATGACTCGTAAGTATGAATTCTGTATGGTGTGTGCAACATTCAAAACAAACCCAAAATGTGGATGACATAATTCCTATCTTGCCCTGATCGACAATATTCATTTCAAGTGAACCATTTTTTCCGAAAACCAGAAATAAAATTAGAATCAAAGGCCAGAATGGCCTGAACTGCGTCGCAGTATGGTCTGAGAGGTTTGTGCGTATGAATGGATTTAAAAGAAAGCTAAGAGATTTTTGAGGACAAACCAAACATCTTTGTTGTATAGCAGAAATCAAAATAGAAGTCAAAATAGACATGTCCCAGTACTCCATTGGTACTCAAACACAATGCTCTATCAAATGAAAAAGTCTTATTCCAGTTATCAACAAAACAGATCTTGTAGACGAAAACAAGCCTTTTCAGTTTAGTTACGAATCTACCACGGGCCACAGTCATTAATTATTTAAGAAACACTGCAGCACCAATATACCTAAATACAGCTTCAGTCAGAGATTATAGATTTATGGAGCAGTTTGACAGAGGAAGGAATTTTATCAAATAGTGTGAAAAGTTTTAAAAGTGCGTTAAATATATATTGGGTTAAATGCCATATCAAAGGCATGCCCGAGTGTTATGAACAGGAACCAGAACACAAGAAACAGGTAGATCAAAAAAGATTGGAGAGATGGCAAGTTTAAAAATTGATCTCAACAACAAAGTAAACAAACATTCATTCTAGTCTGGTTGATTTTTTTATCTATTCAACAATACCTACATTCAGTGTTTCTTCCAGGATTTGAAACAATAGAGATATTTTCCCCATACATTGTGTAAAAGGTGATAATAGATCTTCTTTTTCCTTTTGCCATTATAAAAATCAAAATGCACATGCTCACTTCACGGTCAGTAATGGTAACGAAAAAAACACGGTGTATTTCCCGGCTTTTAAAGAAACATCAGGCCATATTTCTTTTTCTTTCTAATTATCAAAAAATGACAGCAGATTTTTTGTTTAGTATGAACCGTCCTGTTCAATTATAAAATAAATTCCAATTTAAAAGTAACGGCTTAAACGTTATAATTTATGTCTTTTCTTTTTATTTCATAACAATATTACTGCTAAGAATGGGGAGCTGTATTTTAAACTTCTCACTAAGCATACTGGTTCCCAACCCTCTGGTTACCAAATAAAGTAATCGGAAACCTATTACTAAAATTGGGTCATTGGTTTAAATAACAAAATAAAATCGCGGATAACTTCCAGTTCTCCTTCATGAATGTTTCCATGCCGTTTCTTGCACAAGGCCTGTTGTTGAAAGTATTTTGCAAATGATTTTAAGTAGGGACTTTGTCCTGCACTGATGTTAAAAAAATACTGGGGGTTCCAATAAACGCGGATTGTTTGCATTACCTTTGATCACCATCCTGCACATCACAGACGCATCCAAACCAAACCAAGGAAGAAAGATTTATTTAAAAAAAGTGACAATTTAATTTGATAAGAATTCATGAAGTTATAAGACAGATTACAATCAACATAGAAGTTGGAACTACTTGCTTTCTCTCGGTGGTGATTAAGCCCCTATAGGTAAAGAAGGATTCCGATGTAAAGAGAGATTCCGATCGATCGCTATATACGCTTGTCGCGCATGCGCGACGCGTATAAAAACTAAATATATTAAAACTAAAAGATAAATATTAAGGTTTATCATTATTCTATATAAGATGCAAGATAATCAATCTACACGAAAGGCAAGACTATAGCATTACAATATCAAAAGCTAAATAAAGAATATCAGTAACTAACATTGCTATGAATAGGACTATTTAGAAAATGTCATTTTAAATATGACAAAAATGCGTTGCTCACCATTTATCTGTGACAATCTCCCTAATTAGAGAATTTTATATATAGAGTTATATCAGGTAAATAGAATACTAAGCTGTTCTTTCAACCATTTACCCAATCAAACCTCATTTGACAATGTCAACTGAATATATTCATTTCTAAATGAAGTGCATTGTGTTTTCCTCTTTAGGGCAAGATTAATCACTCATTATACACCCAAATAATGTTCAACAAATTTGTGAAGGGTATGAAATTAAAAAGAAATCAAGCAATGACTTCAAAACTAAACAAAAAATAATAGATATTTGCCATGCTAGAAAATGTTACCATAGTACAACAACAAATCGATCCATTGATCACAAGTATAGGTTACACAATTTAAAGCAAACTGTTTACAAATTTATGTTACAAATGAATGTTTTCTATAGACTTTAAGAGTCTTTTTTGTACAGTCAAACAGGAATTGAGCTACCATCTGTCACTGTTTATATTGGATATGTAACAGTCTTAAACGGGACCCTAGCCATGCAGAGAGGTACATGACCAACAACCAGTATTTAGGCCCTATCAGGATTTATAATTTAGTTGTTATATCAACCTCATTGAAATCTGTGATTGGTCAAAGATAATAATAGTTGAATAAAATCAAAGAAAATCATATGGTATTGGTTTGGAAACATTTGGAAAAAGGATCAAATGCTCATTAAATACAATTTATCTTTGTCACTCCAAGTCTCCTGCACTATAAGCGTCAAAGTGAGAAATTATGGGGTATGTGGTTAAAGATGGTCTGTGAAAACAAGATTTACTGAACACTGATTTAACCCATTACCAAACAATAATGACATTTAACCACTTTGTTGCAGACGACTCTGGAAAACATTGTGGGAAAGGAAGAAATTGCTCCTGACAAGCAATTTCTCCTTTTCCCACAATGTTTTCTACTCTATCAGAAGATTATTTTCCAATTTCAAAACATTTTGAAATGTCGTCTGCAAACTCTTTCAATTTGGGACAGTCTAAAATTTGCTGTTTGGTAAAGAGTAAAAGATGGTCTCCGAGAACAAGATTGACTGTACACTCTTTCAATGTGATTGTACCTCTCATTGTATAGAAAAGTAAGCACAGCATCAAATCAAGCTTTCAAAATATTCTTTACAATCATTTGGATTGATTAAAACATTTGCCTGTAAGTTGTCATGTAGGATAAAACAAACAAGCAATACTACCATACCTCCTATTGATAAGTTATTCATTTCCATGGCGATATTTCCGTTATTGGTAGGATCCTGTGTGGTACTCGTGGTCCTGGACCCCCGTGGTTTCTGACCAGGAACTTTAACAGTTGTGTGGCCCAGTGAGATTTCCTTTGCATGAACATCCTCCATGTAATCCTGAAACATGAACACATCACAACAAATGATTAAATAACTTCAATTATGGAAATATTTTCCTTTCATATACAAACTTAACAATGTCAATCATGTATTTGAAAAATGCACTAACAGTCGGAGGTTTGGAAAAATACGATGACAAAACGAAAACATTCACAAAAACACCTTTGATATTGTAATAAAAACCTCAGATCAGCATATAAAAATTATGTTAAGACTCCAAATAAGCATTTCTTGCAATTCATCACAGATCCGTGTATCCTTGGTTAACAATACAATCTTCTTAATACAATTAAGAAGATACCAAACAATAAATGGCTATTTTGTTTCCTGTTCTCTGGTAAAAATATCCTAATCAAATGTTGGCTTGAGTTAAAAGTCATTTGAGGTAAGAGGTGTTGCATTTGGGATAGATGTTGCTTTCAACAGTATCTTAATCGGATAGATCTGTCTGATGAAAATAAAATGAATAAAGGTCTTGTACATCTGAATATACTTAAACAAAATTGTTTATGTATATATACATGTATATAATGCCATATCTCAATTCAATAAATTTATCGTAACCACTAGATAAATGTCATTTCATAAACCTAATAATTGTCATCTTCTCTTGTTTTCAATGCCCAAATCCCTCAAAAAAAGGTTTTGTCTGTTAACCATCAGCATTTAAGTCACCTAGGAGACTTCATGTCATGAAAACTAATACCGAGCTCTATTGTTATTCAAACCAATATTAGAAGGGGCTTTTTAAATTTATGATTGTATTCTCAACATTAGGTCACTAAGTATCTCACATACAGGGAAAGAAGGGTTTCACTTACATGGAGACTTGGATGGTAAGTCAGTCGGCCATCTTCTGTTAAGGCCACATATTTTTTCTTCCAGTCTTTATTCAAACCATGGCTTTTCTTGTACAAATAACCCTGAAAGGAAATTTGCGTAGCTTGGCATAAGATAATGTGTCCATTAAATAGCTATATCATTCTTTAACTATTATAGTCCTCTAAATAAGTTGTATGCCTAATCATCAAGTCTCTATAAGTTAATCTTTTAAAGCACAATACAACCAATACATTAAGTCAACAAATAATTCGTATTGATCAAATAAAATGCCAAAAATTTGTTTCTTCTAAGAGCTTCTATGTCACACAACTCAATGCATACCCGTCATTGGGTATACCTCTGACTGCCATTACATATTTGTTTTATAGGTATGATTTGATCATCAACACTAAATGCATATTTTTTTATAGGTATGATTCGATCACCAAAATTTAATGCATATTGTTTTCTAGGCATGACTTTATCATCAACACTTTATGAGAACTGTTTTAAAGGTATAATTTGATCATCAACAAATAATGCATACTGTTGTATAGGCATGAATTGATCATAAACACTGAACACATACTTGTTTTATTGGTACCATTATTTTGATAATAATAAACATTTGATATATATTGTTTTAATGGTATAATTTGATCATAAACAGTTAACATATATAATCTTACAGGTATGATTAGATTATCAAAATTTAATGCATTTTGTTTTGTAAGCATGAATTGATCATAAACACTCAGTGCATGCTTGTTTTGAGGTTTATAACCAATCACTAACCTTTCATGCATACTTGTATTAAGGGTATCATTTGATCACAAACTTTAAACATGTACCTGTTTGATTGGTATTGCTCTACCACAACCAAGCTTTTCTCCTTCTAGCTTCTTATCTTCTTCAACTTGACCTTTGTCCTTGTCTTTATCTTTGTTCTTAGGCTGCAATTAGAAGGATGACAGAATAAGTATTCCTTTGTTTATGCACTTAGCTATGCCTCTTCATAATTATATCTATATCTTTAAAAGACATGTTACATGTATTTCGTCTAGTTTTGAAGTTGTACAAAGATATATCTAAGATACACAGTATTCGTATCAGTGGTAGATCAAAAAAGAATAAACAAATGTATCTCTTTTCTGCAAAAATAGTTTGGGAAACAGGCGTATAATGAGATAAACAAAGACATTACTGGAAAACATGAATCAGTATCTATAATTAAAGTTTGCTTCTGTAGAAGTATAGTGATGACAGCAAAATTCTAAATTAGGGCCGTATGTCAATAAAAATTTGAAAAACAATGTGAATATGTTAATTTTACAGAAACTAATTATACCCAGCATAATTAGAACATTAAGAATGTGACAAAAAAAATTGAAATATAATTTCTTAAAATTCACTAAATCTAGGCGATTTAATTTGGATTTATAAGTTATCAAAAGATTTAGTATATGCAATGTAAATTAAGGTTCAATTCCTGATATAATTACAGCTATAGTTTTTAATGCAACCAGGAATCAATTTCTGAAGGCAGGAGGCTTTTGTGTGACTTCCAGATAAAACAACTTTGTTACTTAATGGTTTGATATCAATTTGATGTGATAGAATTTCATCACACCAAAAAATATTTCATATAATCACAAAGCTTTGTTTACCCTAAATTTTTAATAACCAATCTTGTAACCTTTCTATAGATGAAATAGGATCAAAAGATAGAAATGTTAATTCAGAAAGTGTTTTCTATTTAGTTAACTGCAGACGAAATTTGAAAGGCATCTACAATATGTTACAGTTCAGTTCTTACGTGCAACAGTTAATAATATAAAAGTAATATAAATAAGAATAAAAAAGTCCAAAAAGATTTTTGTGAGAACTCCAACAACCAAACTTACACCAAGAAAGAATCCCTTTGTGGGCAAGGCACTTACTGGTACCATTAAATCAGTTAAATGAAAGATTTGCAAAAAACCCATTTGCCCATTTTTCCATAATATATACTTAGGTTTTAAGTATTTTTGGTAAGCTTAACAAACTGAACATTTGATGGGCTATTAACATCACTATTTTAATCAAGAAAGTTGTTCAAATCAAGGCTGTGTTAATGTTAACGCAGGCATTGAGGTTCAATCAAATATATTAAGTGGTTGCAGAAGTTTTGTTCATATATCTAAATGTTTTGCCATGCAAGATCTGGCAATACCATGATGAACTTTTAAACAGTCGATTCAATTCAAATATCCAAAGTGATGAAATATAAGCATTTTTCTTATTAAAACTTGTGACATATCTAGACCCAAAGGAAACGAAAGTGAAAACCTTCAAACAAATCAACTCTAAAGCTCTCTAACCATAGGAACCCATCCATGTTTAAAACGTCCAACCCATTCCTTCATGTTAATTTATTTTAAACTCAAAGAAAAAAACCCCCATCAAACCAATGTCTTAAAGAAACCACTGTGTTTGAAACGGAGACATTGCTCAAGATGAGCAATCTCTTCTTTTCAACACAGTGATTTGTAACCTACATCACAAAGAATTCTTTTTTACTATACTTTATACATGTCTGATGCCAACTCTTAAAATGTCTTTGAATTTGTATTTATATGGGTTTAACATAGCGTCAACATTATTTCATTTATGTAGCGATGCCTGACTTTGAATGATGAAGGAAGACTCCCATACTTAACTGCCCATAAGGGCTGGTCAAGTCTGGTACAACTATTGGCATTCGGAGGGTCAGTCTGGAGACTACCTTTCATGAAGATCCAAATGACATTACCAGAATTTCAAACCAGGCAGAGAGGGCCCATGAGATTTCAAGTTCTATACTCTTACCACAAGGACTCGGAGGCCCAAAATGTCAATGAAGGAATGGGTTGAGAGCAAAGTGCCACCAAAGCATAAAGAACACTATAGCAGAGAGAAAACGGAAGCTGGAATCTATAGGCTTACTTTTGGCGTAAATACACTAAGCTGTACAGGGATGGACTGGTATCGTTGTGGCTTAAATGATACAACAACGACCAAACATGTATCAAATCACTTGCTTCATATCTCTTTATCAGATGCAAATGATTCTTTGTTTTATGCAGTGATCAACTTAAAACCTTAGACCCCCTACTAAAATTTGTGACTTGTCCAATTTGAAAGCAACAACACATAAAACAACAACAAAAACCCCACTTTTTTATGGGTTTTACATCACATCAACATAATTTCAGTTAAGTAGCAATGCCCGACTCTTAATAATGGAGGAAGACCCCATACTCAACTACCCATAAGGGCTGGTCAAGGCGGGTAGAACCATTGGCATTCCGTAAGTCAGCCGGGGACTGCCTCTCATGAAAATCCATATCCCTCTCAGGATTTGAACCCACGCAGAGAGGGGCCATGTGAAAAAACCATACTATTTCTTCGTAAAATTTAGTAGAAACCATTGTGACAAACTCTTACAAAATGGGTGGGACATTTTGTCACAGTGGTTTCCAAGATATTCTGCAGCAAATTCAATGGTGCGGTAAAGGGAATATTTCAGTAGTAAGGAGACAATGCCAAAGTAGAACAGTTGCATACAATCAAAAGCAAAATCTTTTTCTTTCCAACATTGTCTATTCTAACAGAATTTAAAAGCAGATCTTCCAACAGTTTCAAGATGTACAGACAGCATTCAAATCATATAAAAGTTGGAACATTTGTATAAAACAAGACAAAAAAAGCAAAATAAACATAAATGTTTGCAACTACCAGCATAGGTAATTTCAGGTTGTAGACATTTTGCATTCTGCAAATAAAATACTTTTTTAGGAATACATGGACAAATGAAAAAATGAGCATGATAGAAATAGGAATGAGTAGAGTATTGTGAGCTTTCATCTCTTACATTCAAAGTATATATCTGCTTAATTTTGTTGATGAAAGATACTCAGAGTAGCAAACAGGTTAGATCACAGGCCATTCGCTAATTTACTTGGTTCCAGCGCTGTAGGGTTAAGATTCAAAGGTCTCAGCTGGTGTAAACCTGACACAATACTTCCCATGGTGGAATTAGTTAAGAAACAAGAAATAGGCTATTAAATAAAAGGTTTAGAATGCAAGGATCATACATAACATGTTAGGTGATAAGCTTTAATGCAATACAAGGTAATAAATAACCAAGCGCATGCACAATACCAACACCCACAATATCAATTGTCTTCTTTTGTGTTTGTACTTTGTAGTGTGTTTTCATTTTGTAGTCAAACCATGAACTTGGTACAAAAGACAGGTCCTAGCCTTTATACAGGATAATAGTCACGCAAAGGGCTTCCAATGGGAAATTCTGTATGACTAGCATTGCATTGTTTTTCCACAAAATGTACAAAGATGGTCATTGAATAGAAATTTGACTGCATTTAATTGTTCTCAGTAAAGCTGCTGGCAGAGATACAGAGTTTGAATCTTATTAACCCTAATAATGCTGGGTAATTTTCTAATAATATATTTTTGTGTTATCTACTTTCCAAAACCTTGAATGTCTGCTTAATTTTGATGAGGAGATATACTCAAAGTAACAAACCTGTCAGATCACAGGCCAGCTTGGTGGCTGGTTTGTGATCTAACCTGTTTGCATAAGCATGAAGTCTGTCCAACACTATAAGGGTTAAGCAAAGGTCATTTCTGTCAATGTCATTAAAATTGACTTGAATTGAGTTTCATTTTTCCAATTTATATGAACCATGTTCCTTAACCAAAGCTTGACCATTAGACTAATCATGTTTTAACTTCTGTATTTAATCAAAAGCAACATCCATTTGTTCAGTCAAAATTTTGGGCAAGTTGACAGCAAACTTATTCTAGGTAAATGAAGCGTAATTCACTTAGACAAAAGTAATACTTTTGGAAGAGCACTAGCCTAGTACTGGTTGATCCAGGAAAGCCATAACATGACTGAAAAATTGTTGATACAGCGTTAAACACCAAACACCAGCAACTAAACAAGTACATGTGGCACTAGACCTTATATATAAAGACAAAATAAATCATGCTTCACTCGAATGTTAATATACTTTTGAACAAATTCAATCTCTTTCTCCCTATAAAGCAGCTTCAACTTTAACTAAGAAGACAATTTTAAGTGCTTGCAGGACAGTCTTAATTTCAACATTTAACTTTGTTAATCAGAATAAATTTCAAAACTAATGTATTAATTGTAACCAATTTGATTTGATTGTCGTTGAAATAATTGGAAGACAAAATCCCAGTTGCTTGTAAGAGCAGTTACTAAAACGCTTCACGAGTTGATTAATACAAAATGGTCAGTGCTGATTAACAGAATTACAAAACCACAATTAAACTGGATAAAAAATGGGAAGAGAAAGACAATATCGGATGGTTTGGTAAACAAACCCCTTACGTTGAATAGATTGGACCGCCGTCTGTTTTTACGACTCTGTGTGGGCGTACTTGTGGGGGTTGGGAGGTCTTTACTATCTGGCTTATCCTGGAAGTATAGGGTCAGTGTGTTAGTAATGATACACATACAAGTATCATCTAGTATCATATGCAAATATAATGCAATAAATAAACATAATGATCCAGCAAGTTGCGATGCAATACAATTTATCATTCACAACCACCATCCCATAACTAGGAAGTCATGTAGAAATATGAACACTAAAGCATATATAAACAGGTAAAAGCTTCAATTCTCCAAAAAGGTATAAATGATGGTATTTAACATCGTTTGAAGGCTTTTAAACCATTATGAGCATTGAGTAACATTCTTCTTTCTATCAAAGCAAAAGGTACTAATGTGTCAGCATTGAATTAATCATTATATCAATACAATGTAACAAACAAAGCAACAAAGAGTTTACTCTGCAACAAATCAACTGTTACAAAAGTTCTCTCTATGAAATGAATGAAGAAAATAACAACTGTGTAAGTATTCAATGTAGAATGAGTTAATAACATTAAAATAACTTTTCTGATATCACCTCATTCCATCATATACTTACAAAAACTTGTTATCATAAAAAATGGATAAATTATTTATACTCAAGGCCATTTGTAGCACTTAAATGAATGCCAAGAAATGTTTCACTTAAATGGAGATAAACAAAGGGTTATTAAATAAACTCATCTTATATTTAAATTATAGATAACAATAGGAATAACAAAATTAATTGAATTGCTCAAGAGCAACAGCTGAAAGTGGGTTCTTTGAAATATATGATTTTGCATGTATTGGCATAAAATTATGTAAATTTAGGTTTGGGTAATGGCTCCTTGATAAAAAAAATATCCAAGCAGCTTAACTGCACACTAATGTAGTTATTATAATCTATTGTCTATATATTAATCAAACTAACATCTATAACTACCCAGTTTTATAACTTCACCAGACTATAAGAAATATTACTCAGAATACATCATGTTTAATATCATCTTTACGCAATTAACATTTCATAAGAAAGCAATACATTACCTATCAGACAATAAATGACAAACAATTATGGTCAGAATAGAAATATTACTTTGGAATAAGCCATTACTAAATGAATGGCAATATCTTATATCTCTTATAAGTTAAAAAAAAGTCTCTGAAATATTCAGAATAATTATTCTAGCATGTTAAGGAAAATAACTATTATATACATCAAACTAGTCCATTCTTTGAAATAAATCAATCTATAAACATGCATCAGCCTTCAACATCCATGTTAATACATAATAACTTTAAAAACATTGCAAAACACTGACTTTGAAAATTAATTGTGACAAAAGAAACAATGAGCTACTTTCTTTTTGGCAACAACGGCTTTTTCAGATACCATGAATATGTTTATTTTGCAATCTTCCCCTTAACCAAATGTTTAGAATACCAATTGTAACATCTTATCCTGCAAAGGGATAAATGCATTAACTATCGGCATAGTCCATGAATACTAATCCAGATGCATGTCAGATGGTCAACCAATATGCACAAACTACCCAGTGATCTACTCAAAGAATGTCCAGCTAATATGATACAACGGTGAATATATACAAGAATAATGTACATGTTTTTGTATGTTATATAACACTACTGCAAGTCTTGTTAGCCTAAGCCTTCAATAGATCCTGGCCTCTTTTACAATGACAAAAGTTACTATCAGTTAACTTTTTCATTAAACCTTTTACATTAGAATGCAAATAGTTGGGTCAGAGAGAGAGTCAAACTGAAAATACCACAAATATATCGTTATCAGTTTATTTCTTACAATAGATACGAAACATCTTTATTTATTGGCAAGGATCTGTTGAGGTCTTCCCAGTACATGAAATATAATATTTTATTAACAGAGCCTTTTTCTGCATGTTATACCATGAGTACAAAGATCAACTTGATAACACAACAAGTAATTAGGGAGGCAACCATACATTTACAGATTAATTATTGCTTAAAACACATGATTGAAATCGATCAATGGATGGTAAAAATACTCAGCATCTAAAAATAGGTTTTTCATTAAACTGATTGTTCCTTCAAATGCATCTTACAATCTTTGCTGTTGAAGATTTGTTTCAATCATAATCTTAAATCATATTTATTCCCAAAATGATAACAAATGGGCCTATTTTTCTTTGTGATTCGAGAAAAGAAAATTTCCTTTAAATTAGGAGAGGAAAAGGGTTAGAAAACAGTTTACTGTCTAAACTAATATTAACATCACTGATTGAGTTTTCACAGTGAAATAAATTCACCAATGTAAGGTTGTGAAATAAATATATTTTGATAAGTCATTTAATTCTAATGGCTTATTTAGGAAACTTAAAAAACCCATTAAAACTAAATATCACTCCATAGTCCATAGCATGATACTAATATATGTTATAATCAGAGGTATAGGTAAACACATTGTACCGTTCATTGATATCAGAGCAAGATACACATTTTTTTTGATGAAATATACATTTTTGAACAGAAACATTTTCAATGCTACGAATACAGGATAAACTTCTGGCACAAACTCATGCAGAATCAGACCCAGGATTTATGTCAATCAATGTGAGAGGCCAAACACCACAGGGGATCTTAACTCATCTTAAATTTGAAGTTATATGCTGTTTTTTTCCCATAAGCAGCAACCAATGAACCAAATTGAACTCCTCATTTAGTCACTGGTCTTTAATGGAGCTCAAATGCAGCAACCAGATCTATTGCTCCTTTATGATTTTCATATTTAAACTTATTTATTTAAAATCGATTGTGAAGGTAGCTTGAAGCTTATCAAAGTCACTCTCGATGACTGCTTCCTGGATACTACACCAGAACTCCCGCTGATTTGTGGGTTAGTCCCCGCAGTTTTCACCTAGCCTTACAGGAATTGAACCCATGACACTTAGGACAAGAGGAGGACATTGATAAATGATTTAAGATCCACTGATAACAAACTGTGCTCATATATGCTTGGATCTATACAAACTGCCATGCTTGCTTCTATTGCCTTCTACTATCATTAACTATCATTACAAACATTTCTGTCAAGAGCTACATTCTTGCATTTTTCCATAATCAAAACTTTTTTAACATATAAATTCTGTAACTTCACAGTTAGCAGTAAACCAACAGACATTACATATCAAGAGTTCAATGCAATATTATAGTAAGTGCTTCATCTTTGTGAAGCACTTAATATAGTCTTGCATTGAATCCTAGATATGTTAACAATTTAAGAAACCGTTTCTTTGTATAAAGTCAACTCTTTGGTAACAATTCTAATATACTTAATGCAATACCAATGTGTCATCTTTTGTAACTAATATAAGTCCCCATTTTAAAATTGTGTATGGTGTAAATCAAGTTCATATAATGAAGACAATAAGTCCTCATTTCAAATTTTTGTATGGGGTAAATTTAGTTGATACAATGAAGATATGTTTCTTTCTTCCTGTTTCTCAATGGGTTTTTTCTCTCAATATCCTATAAATAAGATTTACAACACCTATGGGGCAACAGGTTTTACATTTTTGAGTAACATGAAATCTAACATCTCAAGTAGCAAAGAGTAACTTCAAACATAAACAATATCTATAACAACAGTAACAGTTGCTGATGCTTGCATCCAGAGTAAAATGCTTGTAACAATGTGTTTCAAACAGTAGGCAAGGCACCAAGGAGCAAACCTTTGTGGAGCGCCCTAAATTAGGGGTGACAGGTACATTCTCATGGACTTGTAGCTCCATCATGTAACGATCCATTTTGTCCTAAAAATTCAAAACAACTTGTGATTAGCTCCCTCCATTGCTTAAAGTCTTATAGCACTCCTTCTTCTTATGGTGTATTGAGACTTTTCTAAAAAAAACTCCTGGTGGAAAAGATATAACAACATTGCTGGGTCAACTAACAGATCAGGTCCCTAAATAATTCTGCAGCCAAAAAATCTTTATCTAAAAACAAAAGATTGAAGTTGCAAAATCATCTTTTGTTAAAACAAAAAGAAGAAACATAATTATGCTAATCACAAAGAAAGCTATCCATTTATTACAAGTCTTTTGATTCTTGGTGTATTCAAAACAAAAAAGCAATGAAGGGAAGAAATCATTCTATGAGTTCATAATATGATTTCCTTGTATCTGTTAAATTGTAAAGTATAAAAGAAACCCTTTAATGTCAATGAAGTTATCCACAATTAATTATGAATTTCTTCTCTATGCTAACAAAGTAATAAATATATAATTGCTAAATGTGTCCCTGAGTACAATGATAAAATGTATGTTAAATACAAGAAAAAATCCATCAATTTTCCATCTGACTAAAATTCATATAAAGGACACTACGAGGGAATCATATTTATTATTATGCTCAAGTTCTATATTTGATATAGGTAAATGTGGTTTTGAATTTTGAATAATCAGAAGAAACATTGCGACTATAGAGAAAGACTCTCTACTTTTTAAGTCATTAATTACATTTTACAATGTCTTTCCAACAATTCAATTATCATTATAGCTTTAGTGTTTTGACAAATTAAAAAAGTTTCCCAATAATTTGCTTTATGCCTTAAAATGTGTCTCTCATGAGTCATGGAAAGCAATACAAGTTTTTTTTTTTTGCAAACAATAATTAATTACCTCTAATCAGACTAAATATCTGCAGTAAGATATCATGACAGAATATTTTTCCAAATACCTTTACATTATAGAAAATGAGCATCTACAATAATATCAACACTTTCACATGTGGCTAAAAGATTTATGTCAAGTTATTGAAAATGAAGCTCCTATTTCTCAAATATAACCAGGGTGAATCTTAAAAGTCTTCAAACCTCCAAACAAGCAATTTCGCCTTTTCCCACAATGTTTCCTGCCCTATCAGAAATATAATCTTTCAATTTCATCACATTTTGAAATGCCGCCCACAAACTCTTTCAATTTTGCACAGTCGAAAATTTGGCATTTGGTAAAGGGTTAAATATGGAGCCTTGATGAGGTACAAACTGAGAGGGAACCAATGGGAAAGTGTCAATAAGCTATTTTTCTGGCTGATTACAATAAACCTGTAACATGTGGTTTGAGAAAAATACCTTAATCTCTTCATGAATAAAAGCCTAAAACAAAGCAATTAAAACAATAAATAAACCTCTTCTTAAAACCTTCCATTGCTATGTATCAATCTTTGAGAAAGAGGGGTTTTCCTTTAAAATAAATTAATCTTGTGAATAGTTCCTATGTTACCAAACATATTTTGTCTCTTAATGAATATCAATCATCAGTTCTAGTTATGTAAAATTTTCATGATTAATAAAAACAGATTAAACATTGGCATTAATCATGCGCTTAAACACAGGTGACAACTCAATAAGGCGTGGAAGACAAGTACAGCATGTCTCAGTAACCACTCTGTATTTAGCGGTCTACAAATTATTATACACAACCAATTATTCTGCCAAAGTTAGCATCTTATGTTACATATGCATGTCTGACATGAGTTCACATTAAAAATGAGTAGACACACTCTGTTCCTTAAATTATAGTTCAATACTTTAGTTTGATTTGTTGACACAAAAATAAAACAAATTTCTATAGAAACTTGAGCCTATGCTATTTTATATTAGGCAAACAAAAACAAAAGACAAACAAAAATGATCATTACTAATAATTGCATCAAAGGTTAATAAAATAGACATAGGACAGGAATTACAAAAAGTACAATCCTCTTTATAGTATAATTGTTTAATATTTGTAACTTTAATTTATTTATTTTTATTTTTATGGGTTTTACATCACATCAACATTATTTCAGTTATGTAGCGATGCCCGACTCTTAATGATGGAGGAAGACCCCATACTCAACTGCCCATAAGGGCTGGTCAAGGCGGGTAGAACCATCGGCATTCCGTAAGTCAGTCGGGAGACTGCCTCTCATGAAAATCCATATCCCTCTCAGGATTTGAACCCACGCGGAGAGGGGCCATGTAACTTTAAACCATTAATTTGGGAGAAACCACATTTCTCCATATGTATTAAAAAGTTTGATACCATTGAGAAGGAAGCATAAATGCTTAAAGCAAGCATTAATGAACTCATATGAATATTTTTAGACTTAAAAATTGAGAAGTATTCCATGTATGGCATATTCATTTCCTATGTATCAAAAATGTTTCTTAATCAATCGTAACGTATTCAGCAGTACATTAAATTTTAAAAGAGTAGAGGTTAACAACAAAATTGAAGGCTACAGACAATAATAGTTTAGTGGATCTTGGATATTAGTATCATATACACTGCTATATTAAGACTACATTTTGTATTTCTGAAGCTCAGGAAAGCAACAATTCTGGTTTCCATGATTTTGTTAGAATTGTCGTATTCAACCATAAAATACAGTAGAAAACTGTCAGAGACAAGCTTTCTCTAATGAGATACAGTTTCTGCTTCAAAACGAGTTGGTCAGAGGCTTATTAATACAATAACAGAAGAAAAAAAAGCTTCCAACTTTGGAAATCCATTTTCAGTTTGGCTACCGAGTTGCTAACCTTCGCTTCAGAACTTCTGAGTAGTTTAACCAATACCATGTTAAATACAAATACATTTATATTACCTATATAACAATTATCTGCAGATGACTTCAAGATATTTTGGGGAGAGCATTATGTGACATAACAGAAACATGCTTATACTGAGCAAATTCTAACCGTTATAGTGCCGGAACCAACTTCATGCTTATGCAAACAGGTTAGATTCCAGTCCAGCTGCCAAGTTAATCGGCAGCTGGCCTGTGATCTAACTTGATTGCTACTTTAAATATCTGTCCTCATCAGAAATAAGCAGATATTTAAGGTATTGGACGACAAAAAATTGTAAGTTTAGAAAATTACTTAACAATCTAATGGTTAAAACATTTTCTGATTTAGCAATAATCATTCATTAGCAGATATAAGCATATCTTTCTTTTTACTGTTAGATAGGTTTGCCATAGTAAGTCCAAAGGTCTTCTGCAAATGTTGAGTTAAATAACATATTTAACCCTTTCCCAGACATTAACGGCATTTGACCACTTTGTTGCAGACGACTTTAGAAAACATTGTGGGAAAAGGAGAAATTTGGCTCTATATGAAGAATATTTTTCAATTTCATCACATTTTGAAATGTCGTCTGCAAATTCTTTCAATTTGGGACAGTCGGAAATTTGTTGTTTGGGAAAGGGTTAAAGAAAGGGTTAAAGAAAGGGTCAATGATGATGTTATATGTTAAATATTGCCCACAACCTGATAGTTCATTGGTCCTTATTCATTTATATCACCTACACTAAAATTAGATTTAAACCCTCTACCTAAAATCACAATTAAAAAAATAAGTACAACAGAGGAAAATGGCTTAAAAACTTAAGATCTTTTATGAAAATGTTTATTGACTATGATCTACATACATATCTTGGTTTAATGAAAACATTATAAAATGGAAAATTTCGTTTTGGTAAGGAAGATCTAACAATGTCTTAACACAATGTATTTGTGTTTGTCAAATATTGAAAACTATACAGATAAAATTTATAATTTTTACCTTATAGAATTTACACTGTGTAATTCACTCATTGGAAAAAACATTAGTAAATGAGAAAGTATTTGTATGAACAGTATGTATGTATGACCATCTCTTTTTCACATAACGATGTGTAAAGGAAATGCCTCTTATCACAGTATTACACTATACTGGTCTAAAACACCCATCTGCCATTCAGAAATAAAATGTCATACTAGAAATTCATTTATTTATTTATATGCTTTTAGTATATTGCCTAAAAAAATAAGTTAGAAAAAAAATGAACTATAAAATTATAATGATCAAGACTAGCATCAAAACATTATCAATAAAAAAGAAAGCATTAATACAAAGAAGCAGAGATAAGTAAAATGTGTAAAATATTTGTATTAAATAGGTTGGTTGTCAAGGAAATTTGACCCAAAATCCCTGACAACCTAATTGGTTGCTATGGAAACCCCATTAGACCTAGCAAATCACACCAACTTACACTTAGGAAAGAGGATTTTAAAAACTTTGAGTTTTTCCGACTTAATACTGGAGTAGTCTGTGATTGTGTGAACTTGTGGATCGTTGTGGCACCCTGTTAGATTAAAATAAGGAAGGCATGCAGTTACCATGGCAACTTAAAAACAAAATGTAAGCAAAAAGAAACAACAAAACAAAAAATAAAACACAATGATTATACTAGCAATATGAACCAAATGCATCACAATAGCTAACATGAATTTTAACATTATACACATTTTTTTCGATAATCCAACAAAGAGCACAAAGTTAACCCTTATAATGCTGAAACTGATTTAATGATTATGCAAACAGGTTAGATCCAGGCCAGCCTCCAAGTAACTTATGGCTGGCCTGTAATCTAACCTGTTTGCTACCCTGAGTGTCTTTCCTCAACAAAATTAAGCAGAAATGTAAGGTTTGGGAGAGCAGACAACACAAAAACCTATTTTTAGCACATTACCCAGCATTGTAAGAGTTAAAGATGTTGGTTTGTATTTTCTGTTTATTTTCATCAATTGTGCAGGTGATAATGTTTGCTAATGATGCTTATGTGTAAAACACAAAAAGGAAGCTGAAGAAACAAACCAAAGCAGCTCAAACTGTAAAGTCTCTTTCTTCACCAAGTGAAAGCACAGAAAGGCAGGGTGAAAATCGTTATACAAGATTGAATGCATTTGAGAACACATCTAGATCTTTAAGAAAACATTGTTTGTTTGTTTGTTGGGTTTAACTTCACATCAGCAGTTCATTCTTCTTTTTTTTCCGTTTATGCAAATTTTATAAGAGAGAAAACTCATAAGAGACAAAGGAAGATCCTTTTTTAAGAAAATATAAAAGTATCTTTCGCTATGCTAATAAGAGAAATCAAATGGATTTTAGTTCTTGCAATTTATTTCAACCTCATTTTGATAATGTAAATGGTGTTTCAAATAATATAGCCAGTTCAACACCAATTGTGCACTGAAAATGCACAATAAACCCCCGTCCTTCTTGAAAAAAGCCTAAGGGATTATGAGAAATGAAATAAGGTTGATGCAAACAAAGACATAATATCCCATGGGCTCAAGGATACATGAAAAGGTGCACACCTCTGTATCTAAGTTCTGGTATCTTCTATAGCACACTCGCTTTGTGATGGCCAAGTAGTCGAGTGAACCGTGAATCGCATCATCAATCCAATCACGTGGTGCAGATTTACTCTTCGACAAGAGCGATTTGTAAATGAAATTTCTACCACACCGCTTTAGCTTTAACAATCGCTGGGTCGCAGGGCTGATTTTTTTCACCGGTGCTTCTGGCTTTTAAGTCATGGAGGGAAGGTGAAACATTTGCCATATTACTACTTCATATAAATCTTCCTGATAATCATGGTTCACAGAAATAATTAAGGAAATCAATTCATTAAACATTCAAGGCAAGTTCCAAAGTTGAATTACCAAATAGATGTCCAGATAATGCTTTATCAATTTGATTGTGGTAGCAGTTTACCTCATCATACTATAAGACATAAGCAATACCAAATAGATGTCCAGATAATGCTTTATCAATTTGATTGTGGCAGCAGTTTACCTCATCATACTATAAGACATAAGCAATACCAAATAGATGTCCAGATAATGCTTTATCAATTTGATTGTGGTAGCAGTTTACCTCATCATACTATAAGACATAAGCAAGATTGAGTATGTTCAGAAAGAAATATATGGAGCAAATGGTGTATTGTTTTCTGTTAGTTAATCCTTGTCCCATACTTACACAAGTTAATGAGGAATACAACTTATTGGATAGAAATGTCTTTGAAATGAACTCTCTTTGATTTAAAAGCAAACTTTCAAGAGGCAATTAAAGAAAACAAATTGCCAGATAGAACCTTTAAGGCAAAATTGGAAGTCTTTAAATAATTCCCAATGCACTCATTTATGTTTCCATAACATTCGTTCCATCTCAAAGACACCATGATTAACCAATTCATCCATCCATTGTTTACTGAATCCATATATATAACAGCCCTCTTATTACAAACCTCCTATATCTATATAGAAGTGATTACCATATGGTTTAATTAGTTACGGGTATATACAGTTACTGTATAGGACTATCCTTGGTCAGCCAAACCATGTTCCAAAGCAGGTCTAGAAATGTGGAGTTTGACCCTCTCACCCATTAGGAGATATAAAAAAGTTTTAACTATAATCTTACAAAATATACACTTTAGATTATATTATGGTATGTATTGTTAGCATACTTATTTTCTAAAAGAGCTCAAACATAAATTCAATTTAACTAAGGCAGCAATCAAGAGAAAGATTGGAACAAAAATTTAATGCAAAGTGATTTCTAGTCTAGTCTAGTTTTGTAATGAACTTTTTCACATGATCTAGTTAATGTATTATGTGGACACTGCATATTTTCAATTATTTTTCAGAGAAAACCCACCAAGAAGCTTTTGTCAAGTTTTTGAAATACATAGTGTAAAGGAGGGTTGACCATAACTCACCGTCTAATTTTTTTTTTTCAGAAACCCTGATGAGATGTGTACTCAACCAACTAACCCTTTAAACTGCTTCTCTAAACCCTACATTGTTGGTACTTTTCAGAATTGTCTCAGAAGGATAATTTTGATGAGCCTACAAAATAGGATTTGTCTGATGGTGTTGGAAAAACTGTATTTTAAAGACCATAATTTGCCCCCTGGCCTTTATCTTGACCACTGTTTTGATCAGATGATATGACATAGAGAAGATAAACTTTGGAAGAAACTGCTTGCACCTAAAATCTTATTTTGGTCAGGCAATAAAGCAAACATATTCAAACTCACATATTAGAAAGCAAAAAAGTCAATTACATTTGCAAACAGGGGTTTTCATTCTTTTTGTAAGAAGCTTTGGCTTGAAAAGAAAATTAGGATATTTTTAAGGTAATGTACAGGAGTGGTCCCTAAAGAAACGCTGTCTTGATTGACAAACCTTTTGTTATTTTTAACCTCAGTATCATTGGTAGTGCCACAGAAGCGTCTAGACTAGTCTTGGAAAGTGATATCGTGTGGAAACTAAATCATCATAACAAAGTAAGCAATCTACTGTTTCAAGCTATCAATATCCTTTGTTGCAATAGGATTGTTTAGTCAACTGAAGCATGCTGGTTCAAATATTTAATTCAGTCACTTTCAATTAGGGCCAATACCAGATTCACATGAGGGATATGGGTCAAGTAGAGGTATGGAATTTTATAAACATACATCACAATCACATGAGACTTAACCCTTTCCCAAACAACAAATTTTCGACTGTCCCAAATTGAAAGAATTTGCAGACGACATTTTAAAATGTAATGAAATTGTAAAACATTCTTCTGATAGGGCAGAAAACATTGTGGGAAAAGGAGAAATTGCTCGTTACGAGCAATTTCTCCCTTTCCCACAATGTTTTCTGAAGTCGTCTGCAACAAAGTGGTCAAATGTTGTTGTTATTTGGGAGAGACTTAACCCTACAATGAATACTTCATTCCCTTGTATCTATTTCGGATGTACTCATGTATATTAATTCCATTCCACATGCAACTAGTCATTCTCAAACAAACTGAAATATCCACCATTTTGAAATTTGCATCCTTGTTCCTTTATCTGCCTGTCAGTATCATCATTTCTAAGGTAAATACTCCAATTTATCTCTTTAGAATGAAAGAGTCTGTCTGAACACATGGTTAGCTTTATGCTGTACCCTTCCATTTATTTGGATGGGGTTTAATGCCATCTGCATTTTTCACTAATACTATGCTAGGCACTGAAGTGTCTTGCCAAAGGTCAACCCCATAAACCTTGTGGTACTGGTTGTCCTTGTTCCAGGGACAGAACCCTTTAAAATGATCAATGGCTTAAAGCAGTTTGCAATAAGGCAAAAACAAATTTACGCATACAAGTTTATTTCTTAAAGTCTTTGACACGTCTGCAGGAATAGCTAGAGCCTTTTACTTCAAAATCAACTGGCCGGACAGTGAAGTTTAATGTCAGCCTGATCTTTCAGAAGCACCAAAAGCAAAATGCTGTTTTCCTTACTTTAGGACTGTTGTTCGATAGTTCTTTTACGGAAAAATATGGGTTTTTTTTCATTGAGGCAAATGCAATAAGAGCAAGAAAGTACTTCAGTAAATTATTGCAAAAGTTTCTTCATAACACTTTCTGTAGCTGAACCTATCTTGAAGGAAGACATGCATCATTTATTGGTATGGCGGTCTCTGAACCCAAATACAAATTACAATTTCAGTTTGTTTTTTAGATAACATTACAGTATGATGCTCTCACTTTTAAATGTGTATAACCCAGTTCATGCATTCTGATGGTTGTATAACACAATCTTACACTTAAAAATGTTTAAACACAGCTTGAGATGATACAGAAAACATCTTTAGCAGTATCTCATTATTCTTATAACCTTCTAACTTTTCATAAATGTGGAAACTTCTTTCAATCATATGCTTTCTTGAATTCTTATTTGTACAAGACAATAACTTTTAAATTTTCCAAAAGACGTCCAATACAAACCTGGTGTCGGATAATCATGTGACAAATTTTAATATTTTGACAAAGATGTTTCAATATTGTCCCACAAATTTTTGTGGATACTTTTTAAGTATACAGAAAGTAGTTCATCTTTTTCTCTCAATCTTTATGAAAAGTTATTTACTTTTTAGAATAACACTTCACATGATATAATTCCAGAGCTTTAATTTTGTAATAAAGTCTGTGAAAGGATTATGGTTCAACCATGAAAAAAACAAGTGATTGATAAAATAACAGATTATCTTAGAGTGAGACTGTGATTTTTCATTATTCAATGGGTCCACAGCAAGGTATAAGAATAACTTACGCTGAAGGAATTTGACTTCTGAACAGCATTAGCCTGTTTTTTACTTTTACGTGATGAGAGTGGAGTAAGTTGGGGGTAGTCTAGTCCGCCATCCTATAAATAAAACCAAAAGAGCATGCCACATGCAAAAAGAAAAGAAATAAGACATTAGCTAAGCAAATGATTATACATAAATACATATGTCTTATAAACATCATCATTGGCCTTGAAACAGTAGTTATTTCTTTCCTTTTTTACAAAGAGCACAAAGAGAGTATATCATACTTTTGCAGGATAGAACTCCTAAACAATTTCATCGTCACAAAAAGGTATAGGTTTTGACAAAAATATCATTTTGAACAAATGCCTTGTTAAGCTTTTCATGAGACTTTTTCTTTCTCCTTTTTATAGTTTTTGAAAGGTTCATGTATAACAAACAAGAAACATATAACAAAGCTTGAGTAATCTTTTCATATTATCTAGACTAAAATGAAATGAAAGTCCATCTCATCACTAATATCTGCGTAATAAAGGCCAATGATAAACTTATAACAAAAAAATAAAAATTAAAACAAAAGAAAAATATAGCAACTGAAAAATTAGGGAGCAGCATAAAGCTAAATGTTTACAGAAACCTTTAAAGATCCTTGTTCACATATATGAAAATCTAAAAGTTATAAAATGTTGTTGAATCATTAATAGTTTAAGTATTATTTTTTTATATGTAATTACGAGTGGCTAAGCAAGCATGATAACTTCAGGAGACATCAATATATCTAATTATGTACAGTCTTTATGAAATAGATCTCAAAAAAAAAATCGGTTGCTTTTTTATTCATCAAATGCATTTGAATTCATTATATACAGGCTAAAAAACTTTAACACAAACCAATTTTTATAACAATGACTAATCGCAAGTGTGAAGTACATTTCATAAAACAGTACAGTTGTTGAACAAGTTTTAAAGAAATTAAGTTTTAACTTCCAAATATCCTCACATCCATGAACAAGAGAGAAACTTTAACATAAATAGATACATTATTACACATGAATAAATACATGATAAATTAAAGGAACATATTCTATCATGTAATATTCCAGTCAAGCTGAAGTTATTGACCAAATACTAGACAAGAAAACACTTCTTGGATTTATCCCTTTGTTTATAAAACCTATTTAGAATTGTTTTATACATGATTTCTATGCATACGGATACCTTGAGTGT
The DNA here is from genome assembly GCA_947846245.1 of Cerastoderma edule. NCBI lineage: Eukaryota > Metazoa > Mollusca > Bivalvia > Cardiida > Cardiidae > Cerastoderma > Cerastoderma edule. The sequence goes on along the minus strand of OX401409.1, from coordinate 23,775,172 downwards.
ATAATAAAGAAAACATAAGACAATCACTATGTAACAAGATCTTTCATTTTCTAACAATCCAATATGGACAAGTTTGAATTCTAGTCAAAGTTGAAAACATCAAGGAGGCAAGCATTAAGTTGATGCTTCTGTGTATGTTCTTTAAGTAAGTAAGGGATTCATGTAAATTATGCATAAAATTCAAACACTTGAAAATATCAATTGATTATGTGTATATGAATGTTCTCCTTTCTTACAATAATTTTCTAATTATTCTGCTGGGGCTGATTCAGAAGTTTTTCATTTCCTTCGTTAGTAAATTCTACAGTTTGTCACCATCAATAATGTTTTTCATTAGCATTTTGAATAGGCAAAAACAAGATTGAAATTCCCTTTCACAGATGTGCATGGTAAACTGATTTAAGGGTGAAAGAGTATTTTGGATTTAATACGATATTCAGTCGAGAACAGAAATCGAGGAAATATCAAATCATAATCACCCCTCGCCAACCACCATATGGACCACTCTTAATAATAATAAGACTCAATTATTTCTTTCAGTACTGCATTAATTTATGCTGAGTTGACGATATTTCAAAACCATAATATCAACCTAGTTTGACACTGATTATATCATGGATTCAGTGCGATACTAATGTAAGTGATTCATGTTTATGAAGCACTTACAATAGTCTTGCACTGAACCCTTGAGATGTAAGGCAGGAGTTGACTGCTAGTCTCTCTTGATCACATAAGATCCTGTTACAAAGGAATTCTATGGGTGACAGAGCAATTGATAGAAAATAGTTGAAAAAATTGTGACAAAGCTTCAAGATTGTTTGCTCCTTCCTTTACTATTGCTTATAGTACTAGTAGCCTGTTAAAGCCAGATAGGGTTTGGGTGTGAATGGGATAAAAGCAGGTAGCAGAAATATCTCTATATTTCATCATAATCTAGAAAAAATAAAATAAAACACAGATTAGTGTCCTGCAATGTAATGAAACTCAATGCAAGCTAGCCTAGAAGCTGCAAAAGAACAAAAGTAATGTCAATAAGACACACAAACACAACATCAACACACCAACAACAGAACTATAATAATGGATAGGTCACATGATCATTTAAATTCAAAAGGATTTGAGAATATTTATATAGAGCAAGTCTAATGAGTTACAATATTCGTTATCTTCTCTGAGTGAAAGTGCATTAATTTAAATCAATCAATAAAGTATCCATTCAATATTACCAAAAAGTCATACTGTGGTTATTAACTACACTTGAAATTAAAAGAATCTGGTGGCAAAATAATATCAGGTTTCAAAAAATCAGAAAGATACTCTAAAGATACTGAAGAATATAGTAGGAAAAAGGAGAAAAAAAAACAAATTTCTCATTTTTTCCATCAACTATCCTTATTTAAAGTCTCTTAAAGATACGTTTCCAAGGGATTGTTTGATAGTATATGAGCTGGATAATAAAGGTTCTCAGAGAACAGTCTTGAAAAAGACCTTAGATAACAAATGACCTTCAGATTAACAAAAAATTGCAATGAGTTAAAAGAATCATGTGACCAAACAGGTAGTTTGAAAGCATTATGGGACAAACCTCTTCCTCTGGTGGTGGAGGGGGTTGTTGTTGTTGTTGCTGTTGTTGTTGCTGAAGTTTTTTGTCTTTCTTTGAGTTTCTCTCAGCTTTTTCTTTTTCAGAACGAGATTCTTTATCCTTAGGAGTTGGAGGGACCTATAAACAAACAAGAAGGAACCGGTAAATTCCTTTCCTTTTTCGGAGAACTTCAAACAAACTTCTAATAGAATTTAGAATATCTATTTGAAAACATTGTAAGTATCAAAATTTAGATTGCTTACCAAGAACCCTTTTGTAGTGTGTCATGTACATTTTCATAAAGAATCAAAAGAAACACACATTAACACTTTACCAAATGCCAAATTTTCAACAGTTCCAGATTCAAAGACTTTGCAGAGGACATTTCAAAATGTGATTAAATTGGAAAATTACTTTTCTGATAGGGCAGAAAACAAGCAATTTCTCCTTTTCCCACAATGTTTTCCAGATTGTCTGCAACAAAGTAGTTAAATGTAGTTATCGTTTGGTAAAGGGTTATGTCCTTACCTGTGCTATATTAGGGTCTGCGGTCCGAGTGACCAGAGTCCCGCTACTGGACGTGGACTGACTGCTACTGCTGTGGGTGTCGTATGGCTTCGAGGTTTGTGTCACATAATAGGGACGTTGTGAGTGATTCGGGGTACTTGGCACGTTTGGTATGGCAGAAGGCATGCTGGGATAGCGAAACTGGACTATTCGTGTACATGCTGCAAAATAACAGTAGACATATTACAACAATTGACACATACTGAGTTCATTAGGTATAATTTTGAAAGTTCATTACATGAAATAAAACAAGCAATTCTTAACAACTCTATCACTGTTTTCAGTAATTTACAGATGGTTGAAACAAACTGAATTCTGTTGGCATACTTTCTGGAAGAAAGATTACATGAAATAAAACAAGCAATTCTTGATAATTCTATCACTGTTTCAAGTAATTTATAATAAAACAATTTTTCCAAAAAAAAAAGAAAAAAAAGTTTTATACCCTAGTTAATAAATAAACATTGAAATCATTATAACAAAAGCTGAATGTTTATGATGACTTCATATTTCATCTGCTGATATTTCTCTGTTTCAATTTACATCATTTGTACCTTACAATAACAAGCTTCTGCACATCTCCTCCTGGGGGTTTGAAAGTGGCTTTACTCTAAGGAAGGCAATAAACATTATAACCAAAGTAATTTACAAGACTTCAGGAAAAGATTTGATTGTTGCATTGAACGCAAATAGCATATTACATGTTTCAAGCATTGGTCATGAAGCATAAAAAGAAGTTGCTAATGAACTTCTCAATTTTTCAACACTGATCGTAGATTAGTTCTAAATGTCTTTGACTTATTCTTCTAAAACTTCCTTTAAGACTTTACAAAACCTTCTTACCGTCTTGAAATACCCTTTCTACATTCAAACCATATGTAGCACAAGTTTCATAGTATGAACACCGCTTCAAGTCATTTGCCAGTTTGCGGGCTCGAGTATCGTCTATAACTCTTGGATTACTTTCACTTATTGCATCTGAAAATAGAAAAGAAAAGTAAATAAAGGCAAGGATACTGGTACATAACAAATTAAAGGTTAGATAAGAAAGCATTGTGACAAAAGGAACTGAGATCTGCTTCAGATATCACATATGCTCCCTGAAAGCTATTTTGATTGGTTTTTATTCCGATTTAATTTAATAAGACAGTAAACATGTAAAGTATAATGCAGAGGTCGAGATCTAGTGACCCTGACAATTGTCAAAATGACCAAGAAAATAGATATTGAGATACATGAACCTGTAAAATCTGAAGAAAAACAACAACATGGTTCATGGGTTTCCATTATATGAGCCATGTTAAAATCTGACATTTGACCTGATGGATGTATGAACCTTTAACCCTTAGATTACTGGGTAATCTTCTAAAAAATAGATTCTTGTGTCCTCTGCTTTACAAAACCTTAAATATCTGCTTAATTTTGATGAGGAAAGATGCTCAGAAAAGCAAACATGTTTGATCATAGGCCAGCTGCCAATTTACTTTATAATTGCACGATAATCATTTGATGAAGCACCAGTCCTCTTCTTTTAAATCAGCCATCAATATTTATTCTTTTAATTCTAGACTTAAAAAGTTACACCTGCAGTAGCTAAATAAATTTCAAAAACTTGTATTCTATATGGGGTTTAACCCATTACCAAACAAAAACGACATTTGACCACTTCATTGCAGACAACTCTGGAAAACATTGTGGGAAAAGGAGAAATTGCTCTTAACAATCAATATCTACTTTTTCCACAATGTGTTCTGGCCTATCAGAAGATTGTTTTTCAATTTTATCACATTTTGAAATGTTGTCTGCAAACTCTTTCAATTTGGGACAGTCGAAAATTTGGCGTTTGGTAAAGGGTTAAATGGGCTCATGAGGATAGAGGAAAAGCCCCAAACATAATAGCCCATTAGTGTTGGTCACCCCAGGTACAACCATTGGCATTCATCAACTTTCTCCATAAAAAATCCATATGTTGCACCACAGTTTGAACCCACATGAAGATGGGCTATGTGTGATTTCAAGTTCTGTACTCTAGCCTTTAGGCTACAGAGACCCTGCAGTATTCAATATTGACAAAGCCCAATATTCCATTTGACGGATGGGTTTAAATGCAATCCAGCCTCTTCTTTGCATGACACAAACCCAATTATCACAGATAATAACAGTATGAGGGCTATAATTCAGGTTTCAATTAGAGTAATGGGGAGAGATAATACAACAATTGAGCAGGTTTATGGGAGAAACACTTCACTTGTCTTCCATTCACATTCAGCTATAGGGAAAGTCCTCTTTCTGCATCCAAATCTAGCTGATTTTTACATATTTATTATCCTTTTTAGGGTGTAACAAAGAGTTTTACAATTTTTCAGTTACAATGCAGTTAATATGTATATGAAACAGCAGTAACTTCATCACCATTACCATGGGAACCATGCTTGGAAGCCATTACTGCAATTCTTTAATATTCTTTGGTATGCAACACTTCCTCTGCCAAATTGTAGAACACAGAATGTACAGGCACTAACAAAATGCATATTTGTAGTTGAATTGAGCAGGAAACATTTAGACCAGTAGACACATTATTAGACAAAGGTAATATCTAATAATCTTCTTATGAAATGCCGCTTTAAGTAACCCATGGCATGTCTATAAGATTATTAAATAGCTATTAATCTTTATTCAATAGTTTATCTACTTTTCAAAACGCTCTCTTGGTTCTGAGTTTTTAAAATGTTGACAAAACTCTCAACAGTAAGGTATGGTGAAATATGCAAATATACCCTCCTTAACCCATAGAATGCTGAGTAATTTTCTAAAAAAAATATTTTTGTGTTGTCTGCTTTCCAAAACCTTAAATATCAGCTTAATTTGGATAAGGAAAGATACTCAGAATAGCAAACAGGTTAGATCACAGGCCAGTTGCCAATTTACTTGGCTCCAAGCCTGGATCTAACCTGTTTGCATAAGCATGAAATCGGTTCCAGCACCAAATAAGGGTTAACATTGAAGCTGAACCCACAAATCTGGTACCCCAAGGATAATGTTCTACCCACAGACCACCGTGATATAGTGATGTTATCATCTATACGGCAGGGATGCGCTTGGGTGGCTATATTTGATGCTGATTTACTTGTCACAAAATGCTGTATTTATTTCAGCACCTATCCATATAATGGTTATAGAGTAAATTTCATTAAAAGTCACTTGTATGACAATTAGTAATATGATAAGTATGGGCAATACTGACAGTTGATTTTGCCTGCGAATGTAGGGTTAACCCTTTACCAAACAATAACGACATTTGACCAGTTTGTTGCAGACAACTCTGGAAAACACAGTGAGAAAAGAAGAAATTGCTCTTAATGAGCAATTTCTCCTTTTCCCACAATTTCTGCACAACCAGAAGATTAAGTCTCAATATCATCTCTTACGAACAATGTCCGCAACGAAGCTAAGCTAGAAAAATCCACTTTGGATTTTAGGTTCCCTGTGAGGATTGGATCCAGATTCTCCCGGGTGACAGTCCAAGACATAATCACTGAGCTAAAGAGTCGGCTCAGTAACGCAGAGGTTACATCTTGACCGGATTGATTGTTGCTATGCTGTAGAGAGTGAGGCGGCTACGTAACGCATCACATTTTGAAATGTCGTCTGCAAACTCTTTCAAATTGGGACATTTGAAAATTTTGTGTTTGGTAAAGGGTTAAAGTTAAGGGTGAGCAGGTAAGTACATGATTTCAGGTGTTAATCAAAGCAATTGACTTGTCCATTCATACCAACAAACATGTGTTGACATCACAGTGAGTTGTCAACACATTCTATCAAAGGGCTGTCATCAAGAAGGAATTTCAGACTCTTAAGTTACTAGCCATTCTTCATGTTGGATGGATTGTCAGCTTACTCAGGGTTTAACCCTTAGAATGCTGGGTAATTTTTCAAAAATAGAATTTTGTGTTTTTGCTTTCCAAAACCATAAGTATCTGCTAAATTTTGATGAGGAATGATACTCAGATTAGCAAGCAGGTTAGATCACAGGCAAGCAGCCAATTTACTTAGCTGTTGAGCAGTTTTAGAGAAACTAATGTCTAACTTTCAAACTTCCTCACATCTGTGAACAAACGCCTTTAAATCAGTAAAATTGGAGTAAATAAAAATGCTTTCATGAATAGATAATTATATGAAGGGTTTAGTGCAAGATTATACTAGATGCTTCATGTTTGTGAAGCACTTACTATAGACTTGCATTGAACCTTCAATTGAATCTTCAATATTTGAATATAAAGATACATTATACAAATGTTGAGATGTTTCCCAACATAGCTCCAGACAGAGTTGAAAGACTAGCTAAGCATCACTCATTCCCCAGATAGCAAGATAAAGCATGCAGATAAGCCCATGAGTCAATGTTGCATGCTGAATAATGGTGATAACACATTTTATAGTATAAATAAAAGAAGCAATTCCTATCTTTAGCATCTTGTAAATTTCCTCAAACACAGCAATAACTAGAGAAGGACATGTTTCCAATGTAATATCACAATGATATGGCTTCCAAGGCATCATTTTCAATAATATTTCAGTTATATTACAGCAGTCAGTCAACCTATCCCAGTCTTATTTTCTCAAACACACATAACATATTTCAACAACACTGTTTATAGAGAGAAACATCAATTTATAAAAATTTATACAAAAGGTTAAAGGCACATGACAGGAGATGAGTACATGTTGGGAGAAACGTTTGGCAACAATGTCATCTCGTTTAAAACTGCTTGTGTCTGGCCACCACATTCACCAGACCTAAATCCGTTGGATTACTTTTTATGGGGACACGTAAAAGACAATGTTTATGTTCCAAAACCAGACAATATCCAGCAACTTAAATTAGCAATACGCCGAGAAATGAAGAAAATCACCCCTGAGATGTGTGTTAACGTCATTGGAAATTTTAAAAAGAGACTTGACGTCGTTATTTCGCAAAAAGGACGTCACATCGAACATTTAATGTAGTTATGTATGCATGATTATAATATACAGTTTCTTTTAAACCAGAATAACCCTGTTATCAAATAAAACTTGAAAATATCTAGTTTTAGAATGTGTTTTGATATATTAAATAAGGTAACGAATGTAAGAACTACAAGACGCTGAAACTGTATCAGATAGTCTGGATCACCCTGTACATATAAATTACTGAAAAAATGTAGAGTTCTTTTATTGTGTTCATCAAAGTAATGAGAATTAATTTACGAATGCATTAAGACCCTATCAAATAGATGCCTTTAACATAAGATATTTTGTGCTTGAAATATAGTTGTCTCCAATTCAATAATGTTTATCAACAACTTGTTTGTTTACATATTCAAAATAACGAATTCTGATTGGTCGGTTCAAAAATTTGTGTATCAACTGATAAGGTCAGAGGTGAAGAATAAGGCAATTTGAATTATTAAACTAGCTAATCTGGGTTATTTCTTGTTGCCTTTCACGTTTAAGTTGTGCTGATGGGTTTTTTGGTAACAACTATATGAATCTGATCAAAAGTTTACCAAATAATATAGTTTGATATAGCATTAGTCTCTTTTTATTGGCCTTTAATGAAATCATGAAAACAAAGAAAGTATTTACTCCATTTTAAACAATGATTTCTTCTTAATCCTAAAACTGTCATTTTCCATACTTTCTAAAGTATTGTCTTGATATATCTTGTTATTGTTTTTTGGATGTTTTTTTCTCTTAATTTGGACTAATTGAAAAAATGATAAAGTGGGAAAGGTAAAAATATTGTTGATAAAGGATGAATTTTGTCCCTTTGATTGAATGGCAATCAAGCATTAGTTTGTTGACCAAACAAATGCAGTCTGTGTATCCGAAATCCTGCACATACTTTATATTTTATAGATTTAACAGTTCTAACAAAAGATAGAGCGCTCCATACATGTTCTTCAAGATTCAATACCTAAATGCATCTTTCAACCATCCAAAAACAAGAATCTTAAAAGAAATACATCACCCACAGAACTTATCCATTACCAATCATAAAGGAATATTCAACAGCAATATATCCTTAATCCAAATTCACCATCAGAATGAATACAACAGACACACATAACTTAAAATGCATCACCTGCATTTCCTGGACTCCTCATTAAACTGTTATTCAACAAGCGAGATTTCCAAATGCTTCACTGTGTAAACATCTTCCGTATCAACTTGTCAATCCTCACTAAGGATTGCAGAAATGTTTTACCCTCATTATCTAATATTTCACAAATTTCTTATCGCTGGATTCCGGCTCAAAGGGAGTTCTAACCTGCAACACACCCAGATGTGAGGCTATTATAGTAAAGGGGAGGCTTTTCATAAACCTTAATTCCATAAAACCTCATCTTGACACATCTGAGGCAGGAAGTCTTCAGAATTGACAAAAACAATGGGAAAAAGCTCCTTATGAGAAATTCATTCTATTGTGACAATTTTTCCCTTTATCATGGGAATTTCCAATCTTTTTTCATCTGATTTTATTTGGGACCAGTCAAAATTTCCCAATAAGTGGAAAGGTTATTAACAGTCCCTGAATTACACAAAAAAGTCATGTGTTTTGCAAAACTTAAACCATAAAAGTGAAAAGGAGAAATTGGTCATATAGGGACTCATTTCCCACAAGCACTCATATCTTCCATAGTTTTTACTATTTCCTCTTTTGTCTGGAAACGTTCAATTTTGAACAAAATAGTGTTTATCAATTAAGTTGGGAAGGAGCTATATTGCAGCGGTCACTGCACTGATATATGCTGCTACTTCATAACAAGTATTGCACGATATTCTTTCTAAGTCACATTACACAAAAAACATAATTGTGCAGTGTTAAGAAACAAATAAACCCATTCCCATTGGCTTCGTTCAACATCCTAAATATTACTGATTAACCTTTTACCAAACACCAGGTTTTAATCTGTCCCAAATTGAAAGTCTGCAGACATTTCAAAATGTGATGAAATTGAAAAATAATTATCTTATAGGGCAGACAACATTGTGGGAAAAGGAGAAATGGTTCTTTAAGAGCAATCTCTCCTTTTCCCAAAATGTATTCAAGAGTCGTCTGCAACAAACTGGTGAAATGTGGTTATTGTTTGGTAACGGGTTACGGCTTTTTCTCCAACTCAGGCCACTGTATTCATAGAATCCTTAACTATGGAGGCTGCGATACAATCAGACAGTTTTGTATCATGGAACCAGGTTTATGTGTATGGAGCAGGCAGGCATCTGTCATTTGTCATCCTTTTCTAAAATTGTCTGCAGATGTTTTCAATTACTAGACACAAAACAAACAAAAGCATGTACTCTGTATAACATACCAGATAGGCACTGAAAAAGAATGTGACAATTCCAGCTCTTCAGATATCTAACCCCTTACGTCTTTGTGAGTAAGCATTTTCATATTTCAATACAGAACCATGCAAGGACATTTAAGACAACAAGACTATGAAAATATTCAGATTAGATCCTCTCAGAAATTTGTTCTCAACTTTTTTATACATATTGATTTGTGCAATAATAACATAAGGTCACTTTTAAGCTTAAAATGATCAGGTAAATATAAAACTAACATGTGTGGTGTCATTTATAATATGAATTATTTGCCGAGAACCCTAGAGAATTGTTGCTCTTGGTTGCTATCTGAACTCATTGGATTTATCCAGTAAATATGGCTTAACAATATGTGTTTTAAAAATGAGGCTTAAAATTACTTCAGAATTGCTGATTGAAGGCAATTAGGCAGGTTTGAGACAAGTCAGGTCAAAGGTACATCCAACATTACTTGATTATCTGAAATCATTTCAACTCAGAAACATGCTTGTGAGTTTTGCATGTTTATTCCACAAATTACCAGTACCTAGTTTGTTGAGTCTCATAATTGTCTACCCTTTTTTCATGTTTTAATTATATTTCATTGTATCAATCCAAAACAACAACACTTTTTTTTTTTTAATAGATTATTCCCTATTATACATTTCTGAAAAAGAAAATGAGATGACTGTAGAAAGTATTAAAAGCTGATCCAATTTTAGACCGACATAACTAAGTTTGTGTTCACCTATTAACCCATTACCAAATAATAATGGCATTCAACCACTTTGTTGCAGATTACTCTCGAAAACAATAAAGGAAAAGGACAAATGGCTCTTAATGAGCCATTTCTAATTTTCCCACAATGTTTTCTGCCTTATCAGGGAATTATATTTCAATTTCATCACATTTTGATATATCGTCTGCGAACTCTTTCAATTTGGGACAGTGAAAAATTTGGTGTTTGGTAACAGTTAAATCATGAAGGAATCAGCTCACACAGAGGAGTTCCTAGTCCTTTGTCCATCAAGGTTAGAAGTACTCATCTGTTAGAATGCCTCAGGCATAATCCTATTAACAAGAAGCACAACTATCTTTTTAACCCCTTACTAAACAATAACGACATTTCACCACTTTGTTGCAGACAACTCTGGAAAACATTGTGCGAAAAGGAGAAATTGCTTGTGACAAGCAATTTCTCCTTTTCCCAATCATTTCTGCTCTATCAGAAGATTATTTTTCAATTCATCACATTTTGAAATGTCATCTGCAAACTCTTTCAATTTGGGACAGTCTAAAATTTCATGTTTAGTTAAAGGGTTAAAGCAGGATATGACCCAGAATCTTTTTAAAAGACAATTACATACATCAAAACTGTGTCTTATTGACCTTAATTCATTTAAATGACAGGCATTTTTTATTACATAGTGTAAAGAAATTAATTATTGAAATAGTGAACATGTTTTTTGAAAAAGAGCAGACATCCCACTGTTAGCTTATCATAAAAGTACCATACACTTATCTTTATTACGACACTTCATTATTTTAAATGATTGCATGTGTAAAATATTCATGGCATTAACATTTTCAAACAAAAATTAATTGCGCTTTCTAAAAGCTTTGAGACAACCTGGATATCATTGAAATTGCAGTTTCCCATTTTAGGATGATGTTTGATCATATACCCAAAACTAGGCAATTTTGGAGTATGTGTGGAAAGAAAACTCTATACATCAGATAACAACATTAAGTTTCAAGTCTTTCTACTATTTTGTTTGCACACCCTAGAATGATTTTCTTTCTGTTATATTATATAGATATGGGTGTTTAATATCAAATCATCACAACTACAGAGTGACTACTTATTATAAATAACCATCTTGTTGAGATGTATCAAATGACTACCAGTAAATAGGGAATAATAATGAATGAAAATACTGCAATGAAAACTACACAATATTACCTCAAAACCAACAGAAACTTCTAAAGGAATTTCATTTACAGGGAGTAAAAGCCACCCTAGATGAAAACTTATGATAAGTCATAGATGACCGTGATAAAAGTATACCACAACATGTATATTAGTGGTATCCATATGTGATAGCACATGATAATTATGAATTAAAGGTAATATAGAGGGTTCAATGCAAGACTATAGTGAGTGCTTCATGTTTTCATGTTTCTGAAGCACTTACTATAGTCTTGCATGGAACCCATATTATAACCTTCACCATTATTCAATTGTGCATATTTTTTGTGACAAAGGGAATTAAAATAATGACATGTGACTGGTACGCTCCCTGTTGATCACATGACATCTAATCCATTTGAATCCTGTAACAAGATGTGTAGAAAAGGAGGCATATTAGTCTTATTTACAACCCTTTTTTGCTAAAGCTATTAAAGTACCCACATAAAAAGTATCAATATGAAAAATGAACAGAACAACTCCTGTTCCCTGAACCTAGTTAACCTTAATAAGTAGGATTAACAACCCCAATGCTCCTTTTGAGATGGATTCCTTACAACAATAAGTTTAGTGTTCGTCATATCCCTGCAAGCAACATGTTACCTTCAATTTCTCACGTGTTGTTGCTATGAATTTGGACACTTTGTACAATCCCATACAAGCCCAATTGGTATGAGGAGTAAAGAGTCGAGTGTGTAGGATTATTGTAGGCCAAGGCCTGACTAGACATGCCCGATATACATCTGGCTCCCTGGTCCACATTTCCTGTGAGGATTCCTATCTTACTCAATCATACCCCTTGGTTATCCCTGTCTGATTCCACACCACTTTAGATATGTCTGCTGTGGCGTAGGAGTATTACAAGAACAATGAAACAAAAGGACATTTTGCTTAATGTGGTACTATGTAACACTTATTGTTCATTCTTCCTTCTTTTTTCAACTGGTTAACAACTTAAGGCAAGCAAATAATGCAGTTTTCTAACCCTTAGAATGCTGGGTTATTTTCTGAAAATAGATTTTGTGCCATGTGCTTTCCAAAACCTCGAAAATCTTCATTCTGATGAGAAAAGATACTTAGACTACCATACAGGTTAGATTTCAGGCCAGCAACCAATTTAGTTGGTGGCTGGCCTGGATCTAACCTGTCTGCATAAGCATGAAGTCTGTTCCAGCACTATAAGGGTTAATCAGACAATGAGAAGTACAAACTTTTCTGAATGAACTCCACTAACTGGTGCTTCAATCTAAAAGGTTTTCATATCAACAGACTTGTTATAAGCATGATGCTAACCTCTTTATCATATAATCCCTAAGTTTTATAGGTAATTAGCTCCATAGTGAATAAAGAAAAAGAAAAAAATGAACTTCCTTTGAAAAAACAGTACCAATTTGTACCCTTGTGACCTATCAAACTGTATAAAATTGAATGTAAACTGACAGAATTTGCTTATAAAAAATGACGATGCTTTCTTTTTTAATATTTCCCCATATTTGATAGTGTAACAAGATAAAATTTCAGAACTAAACAAGTTTTCAATATGTCTGAAATTATTTCAATCATGAAAGTCAACATTTTTAAGATGATTATAATTCCATACCTAAGCAACAGATGTTATAGGTTAATCATGTTTCAAAAGCCGTAAACATTTCCCACACTTTCCTAATTAGCACACTTCAAAATCCAAGATGAACATAATCCCCCTTTAACGTTTGATGTATCACAAAGAACCCATTGGAAAAAGAATATATCTTTAAGCAGCATGTCCTCTCAATTTATAATTGGTTATAATAAAAAAGAATCCTTACATCACATTGTTTTCTCATTTAAAAAGGAAAACAAGTAACAATTTTTTATCATCAACAGATCCCAACATCAGCATCATTTCAAAATGAAGCAAATACATGTAATGTGGTAAATAATGTTCATTTTTTCAGCGCAATGGATAACACAATTAATTTGAAAAAAGAAAATGGTGTCTGCTTAAATCTTTTCTTCGTGTATTCACTCTGAAATACATGACTGTATAAAGTTTACGAAATCATTGTCAAAAAAAGCATCTTCTGCCTGTGTCACAAGCATTTCTCTTCAACTTAAAAGAAAATGTCATAAGTCATACATCTACACTCATTAACCCTTATAGTGCTGGAACCAACTTCATGCTTATGTAAACAGGTTAGACCCAGGCCAACCGCCAAGTTAATTGACGGCTGGCCTGTAATATTATTTGTTTGCTAATCTGACTATCTTTTCTCATCAAAATGAAGCAGATAATTATGGTTTTGAAAAGTAGACAGCCCAAAAATCTATCTTTAGGAAATTACTCAGCATTCATTGGGTTGAGCTCATTCTTCAACTTTAGGGAAGAAACAGAATTCTGTAACCAATAAATAGGTTAGGTGAAAAGTTTGTTCACACAGCAAGGGACCATCCAACTATCTGATACAAGCACCGTCTCCTCTATAACAGTTTCTTATCTTATCAGCCGATATAGCTTTTTCTGAACTTTGAAATACTCAACATCTTCCAGATGAGGTTGACTCTCTTTCTACCATTTTATTGCCTCTTCATAACAAAACCCTTCACAAAATTTGGGTATACTTGTTCTTTCAAAAGGCATATTTGATTACCTTGAAAGGAATACGAACTATTTAAACCCCTCACACCAATACCTTTATTTCCCACATATGTACATTTTCTACAGTTTTACAAGAAAATAATTCATTCATAGAATTTTCTAAATTTTTGATATGTTATTTGGAATGTTATTGTGAATTTATAAATGAAAAGAAATATGCAGGTCAACGGGACAGTTTCTTTGCAAAATGACAGTTTCCGTGGTAACCATTTGGGGCAAAAATGTCATATTGACCATAGTTACCATCTTCAAAGATAATAAAATAATTTCTGGAAGGTTGGGGCAAAAATGTCATAATGACCATAGTTACCACCTTCAAAGATAATAAAATAATTTCTGGAAGGTTTATTAACACAAAAAAATGAATTCATGCATTCAATACTTTATAATTCAACGTTATTTGACATTATCACAATCTAAACAATTTTTGTAATTCAAATGAGTTTTTCAAATTTTTTTATTTGACAAAAAACAGTGAAAATTGATATGTTTATTACAAATAAATGAAGTAATGTAAAAATTCTTTTCATAGACTTTCTTTTTTTTTTCAGTTTGTAAAAGAAAACAATTCAATCTTGAAATACAAAATGCAAAAAAGGGTATATGTTGACGACATTTGGAACACCTCGGCCATTTCTTAAAATAACCTCGGAGGTAATGGGGAGCCATTTTTAAAAGTAGGTCAGCAACGAAGGGCATGTCTGTTTGCAATTGTATCTACTTGGAAATCCCCGGCACAAGACGGGGATTGCCGAAACGAGCCGATTGACAAAATATGTAACAAAGATGTGTTGATATGATTATCTTTAATGAAAATGGTAAAAAAACATTCAATTGTGATATATAACCAATTTGTGTGTATTCAAATACATATTTAGTGCCTGTGTGCATTTTGCATTATCCGCCGGAAATAAGGCGATTTACCCCAGGATTTCTGGTGTATTCATGTACTGCTTACGAGGTATATCTACCGACTTGTTACGAGGATTGCCGAGTAGATACGATTGATGTTGACAAGTTAGTTTTTCTGTAAAATGAAAGTTTTCATGGTGACCGTATTTGACAAACATTTACAAAAACGACTAAAATAACTTTAAACTTGAAAAAAAGAAGCTAGGGGCTTAATATACGTGAGAAATATGTAAAGTTGTTTATAATCGTTTATAGTTTTAAGGACAATTTGATTATTCTTCGAAAAAAATTGCATACCGTAAATGTCATCCGAATAAAAACGTATATCCGACTACTATACAAGTACCTCTTCGGTAGCAGATTATTATCTCCCTTGGATGCGTAGATGAAGTGCGCATAAAGAACTACCGAGAACGTCCTTAACCTTATTTATCTTTACATAGATTGTGACAGAAGCTTGAAGCTTATCAAAGTAACACTAGATTACTGCTTCCTGGATACATGACCAGTACTCATGCTGCTTAACCCTTTTCCAAACAGCAAATTTTCGACTGTCCCAAATTGAAAGAGTTTGCAGACGACATTTCAAAAATGTGATGAAATGGAAAAATAGGCTTGTGAAGGGGCAGAAAACATTGTGGTAAAAGGAGAAATTGGACGTTATGAGCAATTTCTCTTTTTCCCACAATGTTTTCCAAAGTTGTCTGGAACAAACTGGTTAAATGTCATTATTGTTTGGTAATAGGTTAAAGGATTCGAGTCTGGGACCTTCCATAACAGAGGGCAATGCTCTATAACTGCCCCACTGTGGTGAAGAAAACACTTTTTAACCCCTGTGACAAAAATTATAAATAGCATCTTGTGAGCAGTTCACAGATGTGATTAAATGTGTATGTAATTGTATGTTTAACACCAAGTCAACAATTTTTCAGTTATGTAACGACTTTCTGCCAGTACTAGACTAGGGGATCTTAAGTGAATTGCCAAAGATCACTCCCATGAACCCAAAGGTGTTGGTGGGGCTCAAACCCAGTACCCTCAAATTCATATTCCGCCAAATTCACCCCTTGGCCACGCAGGACCCTCATTCTTTGTAACAAAGGTTTCTTTATACTAAACATCATACAGGAAATGGTTTTTTCCCCCTTGTTATATTGGTTGTTATCTGGATCAGTCACCAATTCCTATTTGTGGGAACAGGTTTCAAAAAAAAAACCTGGATTCAAACAAGCCACCCCTACCCCTGCATGCCAATACAAGTTAATCAATGGCATTACCCATTATGTGAGTGGCAGGGAAGGGATAAGTGATGTAAACAAATCCCTAGGTTTGAAGAAATTGAGATGTTAAGTAGATTGGAAACCAGAGCATTAACCCTTTCCAAACTCTGGGAAATCAAAAGTGAACAGTAATCAAAATGATTATCAAAACAACACATAATTCAAGAAACGTTATTTAATTGGTAGACAAAAGCAATAAACTTTTGATGGACAGATGTAAATTGTCTTCTAAAAATGTTTCCAAAAGTCAACTAATGCTATGAAAATCAGTCATCTTCATTTAAGAAAAAGTGCTTGAGCAATATAAAGATCAACACTTTCTATAATTTCAAACATTTCAAGAGGTAGTGCTCAACATTATCTGATAGACTTTATCAACTCAGAAACAACTCACAAATTAAAATAAATATATAATTGATACAAAAAAATCTATATGTCTTAGTATTGCAAAGATGACTGAATTAAAGATTTGTTGGAGAAAGTTTTAGAATATACCTTTGAAATCTGTCAGCTAGATAACTTGGTAATTAAATTGAACTATCTAAGATAATTCAATCTTCACAATAAATATCATTTACATGTAATGGTTTAAAATAGAACAAAATCAAATATAGAAACAGGTTTCATTCCCAATAAACATTTATTACTTCCTTCACACAATATTTTTCTATAGAAGAAAAGTCCTAGGCATTAAGGTGGATCTGATCGTCATTGTAAGTATGTGCAGAGAAAAAATCTATTGTATGTAAGAAGAACTTCTCTTTTTTAAGATAAAAAAGAATAAAACATTACAAACTTTAAAATGAAGTTGCTTGATTAACAACCTTCCACTTTTAACAAGGTTTTTCTAGATTTTATTGTTTGAACATTCAATAAAAAAATTCAATATCTATCATTAAGTTCTTGTCTGGTTTATCGGTATACTCTGTTTATCAGTCCTCTAATGAATCATATTGTTATCGGCCCAAATATTGAGTAATAGCAGACATTTTTTTGAAAAAGAATCTTTTTATAGATAAAGGAACAATTATCATCCTAATCAGATAAGTTGACTCAATACCAGGCAAAGCCAAATCTGATTTTCACTTACTTGTGCATAAATGTCAAACCATTTTTTCTGTCTGTCCATATAAAGGTTTCACAGTAAATTTCAGTAAAAACTCACTTGTCTGTACTTTTGGACAAACCAGGTAATACAGACAATTGAATTAATTTTGCAGCCCCTGAATACCCTATTCAAACTTTCATCTTAAACAGGCTTATAGCCATTTCTACTCCATTATCTCCAATAGGGAAATACTTCCTTTCTATGATTATATTTAGTCCACTCTAATATGCCTTACAATATATGCTCCTTTTCACCCTTTCATATAAAATTTCCAGGATGGTTAATCATTATCGCTGATGACACTAAAACATGCTGCAGAATTTCTTTCACTGAGGCATTCAAAGTTGTAGTAATCTCCCTGATCTTTCAAACCTAAATATACAGCTTATCTCCCTTCCAGATAGTCACTTTAGGTTATAAATATTTAACTCATCTCATATCCATACCCCTTTTTCTAATAAAGACAACTTAAAATACATAACTTTACTTACATTTGAAAATACTGTGACAAAAAGAGAATTTACCACTCAATAAAAAAAAATAAAAAGAGGTTCACTATACTGCTTACATCCTCTGGAGGAAAACATTTCGCATGAAACTTAAAAGCCAATTAGATAAAAGGAACTCCCTCCTATCAGCATCAGATAACTCACAAAAGCCAATAAAAATATCTACTGCTCATTGATGCAGAACAGATTTTGGAACCCTTAGAAAATGAGTTAACAACATAATTTATTCATAGGTCACTTTTCCCCTTTTCGCTCATACAGATTAAGTTAATCACTAACAGTTGCATCTGAGTTATAAAATACTGTGCCAACAGAAGAAAATTGGCATTTGTGAGCATTACCCTTTTTGTTATAATATTTTCATCAAAATTAATCAATGAAGCAATAAATTGATCAAAAATTTTCGCACGCAAGAATAATATGTTACTAATGCTTTATTCTGGAAACATGTCTTGAGTTCTCACTTTCATGCAAAAAATACTGGTAATCTTAAATGAAATACAATTATTAGCAAACAGCTATTAAAATAACAAAAAAGATTGTATCTATATGTTAATATGAAAGTTCTCCTTTTACAATAAAAATGTCTACTTTACTTGTAGGAACCCTTACTCTATTCCAATATTCATCTGCTGACATTAACCCTTATAGTGCTGGAACCAACTTCACACTTATGCAAACAGGTAAGATCCAGACCAGCCGCCAAGTTGATTTGCAGCTGGCCTGAAATCTAACCCGTTTGCTACTCTGAGTATCTTTCCTCACCAAAATTAAGCAGACATTTAAGAATTTGGAAAGCAGACAACAAAAAAAACTATTCTCAGAAAATAACCAAGCATTCTTAGGGTTAAATTGCAGACATACAAAAAGCACTCCTTTTTGTAAAGACTTATGGTAAGACAACTATATTCTTGACCAACCATTGACCTACGCCTTATCTGATGAATGTTTCAACTATTTCAGATGTTGAAGATGATGAAGATGAATAGAATTATGATGAGAATGGATTATGTCAATGATATAAGGATTATGTCAATGATATAAGAGTTAGAGCTTACCTTGAGTACCAACAAGAATGAGAGGGATTTCCGCAGTGTTTCTAAAGTGAGCCATCTTTAAATAGAACTGGTAGACTGACTGGAAGCTAATCTCATTTTCAAGGCTAAACACAAATATCACAGCATCGACCCACTGGGAAAACTGCAAGGAGAAAAATAAAATACTGTTAATTGAACAACATGGATCATCATTAATTACTATAACATTTCCCCCTCAATTGAAATTTTGAGAACTGTTTTAAACAAGGCATTAGAATATCATGAAGTATAACAAATAACAATGTCTAAGGGATATTGGGTAATGATCTTTGTTTTAAATGGGGGTATTGCACCTAATTGGCCATTTCTCTAAATTATTCCACTTCTTACAAATGTCTTAAATTGTCTGACACAGGGGCATTTTGATATGAAAATTTATGAAGAAAAAGGTGTAACGCAGTGACACATATTGACAAGTAAAGATGAATATTTCTTTTTTTTTGTCAGCGCTTAACATAACTTACCACTGTTTAAGTTTTTCGCTAATACCTAGCTCTTTTTTTTGATGGAGAACCACCCAAAACTTAAAGCAAGGTAGAACCATTGTGAGTTTTTAAGTCAACAGGGAGACATTTCATAAAACTCCAAACCTCCCAGCACTTGGGGTTTTTGTAACGAACTGTTTATGGATAGGATTAACCTTTTTAAGAAATAAGAAATTTCTTGTAAAGAGCCTTTTTTTCCTTTGGTCACAATGATTACATTGAAAATTAAATCACAAAAACAATGTTATTTCCCACACAAAATAATCTTTGTCTTCTGGTCATTTCAAATTTGACCAATGATAAAGTCCCAGACAAGAGCTCCTTATTCATTTTCTAATCTTCATGGTTTTGGACCTTCTCTTGAAATTACTTCTAATGAATACCCCAAAAAATATTAATTATCCAAAAGGCTTCATGCCTACATGCGTCTCTTATACATCTCCATATGAAGACCTGTAATTACCTGTATTTCTGGGGCACCTCCTTCATCCCGAATCAGGAGCAAATAACTCTGACCATCTATAATCACTTCCTTTTTGAAACGGCCACCTGAAAAATACAAACATATTGTTTTGTCATTTAAATAAGTTTGAAAAAAGTTTGTAAATACTAATGGATTAGATGGATATCAACACAACAATGAAAAAGGAAACAGAAATCAAACTAAAAAGCCCTTTTTATCAACCAAGTGCTGAACAAAAGTCTTTGGGTCAACATTGCTGGATATCAAACATGAGCAAAATAGTATGGAAGCCAGCATATTTCAATAATCACAAAAATTGTCATTAAGTTTGGTATAAATTGAATAACTTTTTGAATTTGAGGGAGGATAGCCCAAAAAAAAAGAGACTTTTTTATCAAAGGATGTCAATAATTCTTAAGTTTCAAGGGCAATGTTGATGGTAATGCCACATGAGAGAGAAATCAAAGGAAAAAAACAGTTTCCTACAGTTTGACAAGGCTTGGGTGACATCCTTTCAACTAAAAGAGCAGACAAACCCAAAACAAGTATCTTTATTATCATCAAACTCCAAAGTTAATGGGAATATCTTGACAAAGATCAAACTGGGGTGAGATAGTAAGGCAAATATATATACACTGTATATATATTTTCTTTTTATATAAATATTGGGTGAGACTTCTTTTAAGTGAGAGAACAGAATTTTCTGAATTAAAGAACACAATCATGGATGAACGGATGGAAAGACAGTTCTGGAGTAAAAAACCTACCCAACACCATGAAGGGAGGCAATATGACTAACCGACAAAAACAATTAAATATTCCTTTGCTTCAAAAAATAGAAACTAACTTTTTAACTTTTGTTTGTGCAATTTAAAAGCACAAGATCATTTGATTTAAGAAACCTATGTGACTAAGGGAGAAATCCCATATTTTGAATATTTGCTCCGTTTGCTAACAAAACAAAATAAATGTGGTACAGAAAGGTAATATATAGAAAGGGGTTTAAACCGCACACTTTCTGCAGATGAAATTGGAAATGGATCATTGCTTACAGAGACAGGTGCATTCTGGGGAATTCATATTTTTCATAAATATGCAAACAGTTCTCATCTGTTTCAACATCGTAAAATTTCTTGAAATGTTTTCCACTTAAAAGATAACACACACAGCTGGTCTTGAAATTCTATAACATTATCCCAATAACATCAAATATTATGATTTCATAGTGCCAATTTCATTACTTTTTACACCCAAACTTAAAGGTCATATGTACAGGTTGGGTTTATTTCATAAAATTAAAATATGAAGTAAAAGAATCACATTGAAATTATTTGCAACATTTTAGCATAACGCATTACGTCATAAATCACCATCATAGCGCACCGATTAATAAAAGTTCGTATGACTTACTTCCCTTTGTTGTGACGTCACTCGTGATCCACTGAATGCGCCATGTAAAGGGCGTGAAGAGCGATCGCTGGTTAGAATTGGTGTTTTTCTTCAAATAAACGATCCTAAAGTCATTGTTTGGATTGACAGCGCATTTTCTTTATTGAATATGATTCATTTTATAAGAATATCAATTTGAAAAAAGATGAATTAATAATTTAACCCGTGAATTTGCATGGATTTGTCATTGCGTAAACCTGTTCATATGAAAGGAATTGCTTGAAATTTGGACGATTTTCCTTGAATTAAATGATTCTTAAGTCATTGTTTGGCTTGACAGTGAATTTTGTATACTGGATAGTTTTCATATTATAAGAAGATCCATTTGAAAAAATAAATTAGTGACTTAACGCGTGAATTTACAAGGATATGTCAATGCGTTCATATGAAAGGAACGGCTTGAAATTGGGACGATTTTCCTCGAAATAGCAATCCTTAAGTCAATGTTTGGATTGACAGTGCATTTTCTTTATTGAATATGTTTCATATTATAAGAATATTCTTTTGAAAAAAAAAGTAAGTGACGTAACGCGTAAATTTGAAAGGATTTGTAAATGTTTTCATATGTAAGAATCGGCTTGAAATTTTGACGATATTTGTTGAAACAGCTATTTTTATTAATTGTTAATTTGTTGAAAAAAAAACCAAGAGTACTTTTTCGTCGATGATCGTGTATTAGAATTAAGGTTTTAATTCAGTAGTAAACAAAGACACAGGTCTGAATAAACGAATTGTCTTAACACCGTACATCGTATAACTATTAACTGTCAAATTCACCCTGCATTGTCTTATCAATACATGAAATGAAACGGGAGAAGATCATAAATTGCGAACAAACAAACCGTATTATTACCCAACTTACTTGTGATACGAAGGTTATCCTTAACTCACATTTTCACTACACATCAACTTACTTGTGATACGAAGGTTATCCTTTACCTCACATTTTCACCACACATCCAAATTTCAAAACTAAACACTGGCACATTTAAGAGTATTTGTTAAAATCATCCGGCAACTTTCCAGTAACTCCACCCCCAGTAAGAGGTCTATGATTTCGAAATTGATTCCGATGTCGTCTTTCTAGATCAACTGTTAAGAACTTAAGAATTGTTCTTCATATTCACTTTATATTAATGTTCGTTTTCTCTCGTGTAAGTAGCCTTGACATATTGAGCATTTAATTTTCGGACAGGTTTAATAATTAACAGCTAAAACAAAAAAATCGTCATGGTTTATTTTACTAACAACCTTAAATAAACATATTTGAATTTATTTTTTATGATTTTGGAATTTAAATATCAATTTGACAAAACTTGAAATTGATGTTAAAACGTTTTTTTGTTGAAACATAGAGTTAATACCGTTTTGGTGAATACTGATTATCATATACTTATTGAAGTGTCAAACTATTCTAATAAAAAAGACAACATGTTCACTTCTTTGAATATCATAACGACAAAGTATCACACGTAAGTCACATTGAGAGATAAATATGTCCTGACACCTTATCAATCCAAACATCCTGTGAGAGTTTGGTCTTAATTGGGTATATCTTAACTATGGATTTTTAAGATAAATTTAATTGCCACGCATTGAAAGTGTGAGATTTGCCGCTTGTTATTTCATGTCTGGAATAGCAGAACGTGTCAGACCTGTTAATTAACAACAGAGATATTTAAGAGATTAACGCCAGAGGCTATCTTTCGCCTAAACAATAAAGGACTTGAGACTTGAAACATACAGTGCAAATGTGGCAGATTGGTGTTAATTTGCATCACGACCCTTAATCCTTGTAATGTCCGATGTCTGTTGATTGACCCTTTGTATGTGAGATAAACTGACAATAATCAATTAAATTGTAAACAAAGAGATTATGTTCAAATGTGTAAATTATATATTAAGTGATCTTATTACTAAATGATCAATATAAATTTGTATTAATCATGTTTGAACACCTGCATTTCAGTGTGACATACGTCATTTAAACCAATATTACCAATGGCAAAAAAATAAGATGTGTGATTTAAATAATTCCGAAAAGCAGACGCTTAAGTTAAGATCGAACCCATTATCATTTGCGTTGATGAGTTCAGAGACCGTTTGCGGATATCAAATATTCATTACTTTGAATTTTCATTCAAAGACAACGGCAGATAAAAGAAACTTGCTTGTTTTAATCGGTTTGTTATCATAGCAATCAACGTACATTTTTCATTTTGTCTCATTTATGTACAATGGCAACGTTTCTACGATTATGTTAAAACATAAAACAAGTTTTGCAAATAAGAACAAGATGCATGATTGTATGCTTTATCGCTTGATTGGTGTTTGAAAGTGAGATTAGCTTTGTCTGGTTTAAATTGACAGTCTTGAAACCAATACATCAAGGTAAAGTGAATATTGTTGGTGTGTTTCAAATAAGGAAAATATAACGGTTACTCAATAAGTAGAATGAATTTGAAGCGTCTTCATCTGTATAAATTACTTTGAATTGAGTCCGATCATTTAAAGATCATTAAAATCATTTTTTTGGAAACGCCTAACAATGCGTAAACTTGCCGTCTTCGAAGTGAAAGTAACACAGCCTACTGTTCTTGTTTGGGGAATATATCATTTGCTTATTTGTAAAGTAAACACGGTCCAGTTAACTTATCGAAACTTTTTGCAGCTCTTATGTTCGTCGGAAAATGGGAGAAACTCGCATCCCTGCGACCAAAAGCAGAATAACACCAGAAGACCTGTCAAAATACCATATTCAATATCCAATTTATGTTTCCCAAACACAATTCAACACTTAAAATGTCCGAAATTTGTGCAAAAACACCGTCGTTACTGAGAACTAGATTCTTCTTACTGTTAGTTCATATGACTTTGAAGCACAAATGACGTCACAACAAGGGAGATAAGTCATTCACAAAAATCGATAAAGGTGAATAAAAGTAGTCAAAAACAACATTTTTCGCTCCTATATGAGAAAAAAATCATTACCTCCGTCATAACGAAACCATAACCTAATTCAAAAACGATAATTAAAGAAAATTTTGTTTATCGGGAAATTTGACCTTTAAGGTTTTTGTCATAATTCTTCAACACAATAACTCTTTTAAGATATATAGCTTCTCATTTAAAATCATTAACATTGCCTTTATAGATGCCAAAAATCTTTACCTAATGCATACTGCATTTGTAACACAAAACTTGTTGATAACATACTAACAAGCGCTTTCTTTTTCTATGATAATAATGTTATTCATTTTTTCACCTTTATCACAATATTCTACAATTGGAACTAGTATGAACATCTGGGATTTCATCATTTTGTCAAGGAATGTGTTGTATGCCTAAATAAGAACATAAATCACAAGTGATCAACTTACAATTTCTCTCTTTCATTACATTCAAGTCAATTAATTAAATTATTGAATGGGTATTTATCAATGGGCTCTTTGTTTGTAGAACTAGAACATCCTTCTCTTACAGTCAAAACTAAAACATTCTGGTTTTTAATGAGTCAATTAATGATACGGTAGCACATTGCTCAAACAACACCAGACAAGTCATCCATGGCAACTATTGACAACTACCAAACATCTTAACCCACTAAAATGTATTTTGTGTACTGTCCAAATTGAAAGCAAGAGAAGACGAAAGCTATTGAGTTAGAGTTATAAAATGTTAATTACAATATTGTGTAGAAACTCTTGTGACTTATAGCAGGAATTTTATTACTAGGTAGCAGCCATCTAATCTTATTGGTCAATGTGATATGGTCTGTGAAATTATTCATTTCAAAATAAAAACATGTTTATAAATTATGAAGAAGGTTTCGGTCAGTTTTCTACAAAGTAAAGGGTTGAATCAATACATTTTATAGGGTAATGAGTAAAGATGAACCACATTGGATATCTATTTCTGGTTTTGTAGCTTTCAAACATACACAAAATTGCTTCCCAGTCAATGAAACTAGTTGCTCATAAAACCAGGGGTGTGAACATGGCATTGCCTCTACCGTAAATTGATTATCATTTTTCCACTCAGAAAGGCTCTGTAAATAATTGAAAAGGGGGCACCTGTTTCATAGTCAGTTAACTTTTAATCCTTTCTTGAAAACTATTCCACCATATGGGAATGAGTGACTAGTCCAAATAGAAAGCAACAGCAGACACCAAGAAAAAGCAAAATACATATTTTCTTATTGGTTTGTGGTTAGAAGCCACTGAAACAAAACAATAAGTTGCTTATTACAAATCTTTTCAAACCTTTTACCAAACTCCAAATTTTCAACTGTCCCAAATTGAAAGAGTTTGCAGACGACAATTCAAAATGTGATGAAATTGAAAGATAATCTTCTGATAGGCCTGAAAACATTGTGGGAAAGGGGGAAATTGCTCGTTAACAGCTATTTCTCCTTTTCCCACAATGTTTTCCAAAGTCGTCTGCCGGAAACTGGTCAAATGTTGTTATTGTTTGGTAATGGGTTAAACCATCCTTCACCCCAGCAACTTACCTTCTGGTGATTCCTCCTGCATATATGACCCAGTCAAATATCGGTGCACCAGGGCAGACTTTCCGCTCTGAACATTCCCCAAGATACCCTGAAATACATGAAATGCAGCAGCCATTGGGGCTTTCATTTGCTACCACATTTATCTCAAAATAATTATAACAGGCTCTTAAACTTAAATACTAATTAGCATTGCTTCAAATTGATATTCTTCAGTGTGTATAATTCAACAGTTTAGCTGTTGTACAGTTTTTAAGAAATATTCAATTGTTCCTCACATCTGTAAACAAGTAACTTCAACCCTTTCCCAAACAATAACGACTTTGTTGCAGACGGCTTTAAAAAACATTGTGGGAAAAGGAGAAATAGCTCGTAACAGGCAATTTTTCATTTTCCCACATGGTTTTCTGTTCTTTCTGAAGAATATTGTTCAATTTCATCACATTTTGAAATGTCATTTGCAAACTCTTTCAGTTTGGGACAGTCGAAAATTTGTTGTTTGGGAAAGGGTTAAGACAATAGTATACATTTGTACATGTCAAAAGCTGAGCATCACAGAAGGCTTGATCTTTTTTATGATAATCGAATATTTGTCATCAACTTCTTTATAACTACAGGTTTTATAAGGATATTATATACTATGTACTGGAACACCATGAGACACTCTCTGTCTGATCAATTAAGAATAAGCTTAAATAAACCATTTCTGATAAGGAAAAGGTTTATAAGGACATCATTTAATCTTAATAAAACTTACCAGTTTCAAGTCTGGTACAGCACGACTCAGGGTCCATTCTTGGCTGTTCACAAAGGAATCTGAAAAATATAATAAAGAACATGGTAAAAGAGAGGACACTTTTTCTTTATAATTTTTATTCTCATTAACAATTTGTTCAAACATAATTGTGACAGCAACATTATAAAACCAGTCTTAATTGGAATTTGCAAGCATAGCAAGTTTTCTATTTTACATACAATAACTAAAACTTGTAAATCAGCGCATGAAAAACCTTTGCACAATAGTTAATTTGAAAAACATTTAATTTTGTGACATAACTTTAATAATGTTTTCAATAGTGACAATTAAACTGTTATAACACACTTAAACTAAATGCAGTTGATTCAAATAGAGTAGTAATAGAAAAATCTAAACAGATGAAATGGGGCAATGGTTTAAAGGGCTGTATCAAAGTGTTCGGTTATAATTCATATAAGAATGACTCCATATAAGATCTTACAGTTGAGTCTTGAATATTCCACAGATCACACCTATCTCTAACCCTTTCCCAAACACCAAATTTTCAACTGTCCCAAATTGAAAGAGTTTGCAGACGTTTCAGAATGTGATGAAATTGGAAAATAATCATCTGATAGGGCAGAAAACATTAATTGTGGGAAAAGGAAAGGGCAATTTCTCCTTTTCCCACAATGTTTTCTTAAGTCGTCTGCAACAAAGTGGTCAAATGTTGTTATTGTTTGGGAAAGGGGTAACTGGGTCAAAAGCACTCTTATACAAAGTTAAAAAATTTAATGTGTGGGTTGTTCGGTTATTTGGAAATTGTTTTCAACAGACAGGTTTAAGGCAATTTTGTATGGTGTTTAATGCCTTATCAACAATGTTTCAGTTATACAACAGCTTTCCTGGATCCATCCATACTAGGCTAGGTCTATGAAAATACTTGCCAAAGGCCACTCCCACAGGTTTAATACAAGGTTTTAAATTATCTATCTAATCAGGAAAGAATACCTACATGAGACGTTAGAGCCAAGTAACTAACCATTTGTACCAAATTTTAATATTAAGTCTTTCCCTGGTATACAATTTTGTAATGGGTCAAGATCTAAAGTAACATGAGAAGAAAATCATTGCATATGAAAAATCCAAATTACTTTGTGATGTGGGTAAGAAACTATTGTCACAAATTTGGAAGGAAAAAAATGCTTCAACAAATCTATATCATTTAAAATTCTACTGTAAGGGCCAGTGATAATTTTTGGCCCCAAAAATCTCATAAAATTTCTCAAAAACCCATTACTTTCATTCATTATTATCATTTTTCTATATAAAAACCCATTGATATTTAAGTTTGGGTCAAAAAAGCCCATTGACTTAATTTAGAAAAAAATTGCTGAAGGGCCCAATATAAATTAATGTCTTATATAAATGAGACAAAATACAATCTTCATGCTAGGAGCCAATTCCTGGGAGAATCTTTAATCCAATTTGGACAGTAGCTAACGGTTCTAATTGAGCATTACTTGCACTACCAAAGCCAGTTACTGTGGCAAACATGGGTAACCTACTTAAAAACATGTTCACTTAATCTTGCCCTTTATCAAAAAGCAATATAAGTATCTGAGCATTACTTGCACTATCAAAGCCAGTTACTGTGGCAAACATGGGTAACCTACTTAAAAACATGTTCACTTGATCTTGCCCTTTATCAAAAAGCAATATAAGTATCATATAGCAAGCTACATGACTAATGAATCATTGCAAATGTTGAGTAGTCTTTGTTCAGATATGTTTTTAAAATTGTTGCCAAATACAGACTCCCTTCCCTAATTCAATCCAAAATTCTGGTTGACGTCATGCATTAACACACACTTTCACTGCAGAATATACAAAGACATCAACTTTAAATCCAACCCTTGAACAACATAAAGGAAAAGATCAACAAACAGGATGTCAAGGTTGACTTGCAACAAAAACAACAAAAAAATCAAACACAGTGTTTTGGCTTAAAAATCCAGGTCATCTTTTGTTTTAATACTTTCTTGCTCATATATTTTTGACTGTTGCTAACAATTTCAACATTTTTGAGACTGAAAGTGAAATTAAGGATAACAAACAAAACTCTTTTGGAATACATGGAGTTTTTTAGGCTTCAGATATATATGTCAAATGTTCTGGTGTGATTTGCTATAAGATAAAGTTAAATACATGTTTCTCAAGGGACAAGAGATTAGTAAACTGACAGCTTTCATGTTACTTACGTGAACGACGTTTACCGAAGAAAGAGCTCTCACTGCGAGTCCTACGATAAGGCAGCGAAAGTCTCTTTAAAGTACTGATCATTTTGTCCTTACTTTACGCATTATTTTATATCACACCTGCTCACACTTCATACACCATATCACAGATAGATGGTAATCCAGATCCATTTCATCACTGTTTCACAAAATGGCCTGGATCTTTATTTCATTGTAATGAATGTCATTCAATATAGAAATATTTACTTATCTTCACAAAGTCAATATTTCAATCTAACAAATCAAAAACCATTAAATTTTGAACTAAGTGTTTACAACATAAAAAATTCAAAAATTTAAATATATTCCACAATTAGCAGACAACTAACATAAGCTTTTGTAAGAGACACACAATATTACTAGTCTTAGAAGTTTTCTTTTCCACAATTTATTTAGGTTCACAGAAAACAATTACAATCAGGAATCTTTCAGGGTGAAGTGTTTAATCTATTATCTATGTTGCTGACTAAACACAAGATATTCCAATCTCGCCTATAGACTGTAATGGCTAAGAATACATTCCAATAATGGCAATTATTGCAATCATTTCCCATCTTTCCTATCAACTTCCCTTCACCCATTACCAAACAAAAACGACATTTGACCCTTTATTGCAAAAGGTTCTGGAAGACATTGTGAAAAAAGGAGAAATTGCTCTTACCGATCAATTTCTCCTTTCCCTCAATGTTTTCTGCCCCTATAAGAAGATTATTTTTCAATTTCATCACATTTTGAAATGTCGTCTGCAAACTCTTTCAATTTCATCACAATTTGTAATGTCGTCTGCAAACTCTTTCAATTTGGGACAGTCGGAAATTTGGCGTTTGGTAAGAGTTAACCTAACTTCATCACTTTTGCTGCAAAAAACTTAAGAAACCACTTCTTGTTACCAATGCACAATATTTCCTTTTGTTGCAATGGCTTCTTCCCAATGTCATAGGAAAAATGTATTTTTTCCATTCTATTTTTGTCATCTGTTGTTTCTTTGAATTAGGTAGTTCAATAATTCCCATGTGAGGAATGGTTGAACTTCTTTTACCCTTAGAATGCTGGGTAGTTTTCTAAGAATAGGTCTTTGTGTCATCTGCTTTCCAAAACATGTTAAAATTTATGTTTGCAACTCAAACAGATTCCCTCAACTGATTCAAAGTGAATGCAACACCAGATTACATTTGTAAACAAAGGACAAAATTTGAAATGTATGGTTTAATTCATTGTCTCAACAGAAGATTACTATCTTTAGGATTCTTTTTTTAAAACATTGGACATCATGTATTGCTTACAATAATAAGGCCTGTGAATAAAAGATCTAATGTTTAAAGCTATTATTGCTTTCTTTACAAATAACAAGGTAGAATTCCTCCACAAATTTCTTTCAAGCCTGATGGGTTTCTATGAGAACTGACAGTAATTAGACATAAATTAGACAGAATTCATCTTCAACTCAACACATAAAATTCAATCCATTCCCCCATATTGAGGATTCAATGCAAGACTATAGTAAATCTTTAACTCATTACCAGACAATAACGATATTTGACCAGTTTGTTGCAGGAGACTCTGAAAAACATTGTGGGAAAAGCAATTTATCCTTTTTCCACAATGTTTTCTGCCCTACCAGAAGATTATTTTCCAATTTCATCACATTTTGAAATGTCGTCTCCAAACTCTTTCAATTTGAGATAAAAAAATTTGGTATTTGGTAAAGGGTTTTGGTATTTGGTAAAGGGTTAAATATCATAAAGTAGTTCCCACAGCCAAGCATTGAACCCTCCAAATGGGGATATAAAACGGTGTGGTTCAAAGTGAAAGTGAAATCAGACAAGGGACAAAAACATTACCTTTATGATAATGGTAAAAAGTCAAGATGACAGAACAATGATTTGCAGGTCGAGGGTTCAGTGCAAAACTATAGTAAGTGCTTCATAAACATGAAGCACTTACTATAGTTTTGCACTGAACCCTTGATATTGATTATGGTTTATTGTAGTATATTTTGTCATGATGGGGTTTTAATGCTGTGTGGACAATTTGTTACTTATGTTACAGCATTCCTGGATTCACCAGTACTAGCCTATGGCTCTGCAGCGACCTCCAAATGGACACTCTCACTTTACTGCATATGTTGCAGATGTCTTTCAAAACCACAGCTTCAAAAAGAACAAAAAGGTTTATTGCTCCTAATAGTAAATTCACCCCATCATAACACAGCTAGTGCATTATCATTGTTGTATGTTGTTGGTTTCAATATGAATAATAGACAAGAGAGTAATTAAACTTAGCACCTATTAATGATAGCACAAGTAATAAGATGCAATTTGTAACTCTGACAAAATAATTAATTTATAATGAGCAGTCTTTTTTTCCCTGTGCTTTTGGTTTCATCTATTGTAAAAGTGTTTAAAAGTGTGTTCCTATAAGGGAAAACGTTGATCAATTTCATCACCTGTATATAACCATTCTGGCTTTGGACAATTAATTCCAGCCATGTCAGGCAGGGCAGGATTGATTTCCTATAAGTTCAAAGGAACACCAGACCTCATGTACAGCACTATCTCCTACAATAAATCAATCCTTTTCTAGGCCAGCCAGAATCAGATAATTTGAGATGAAAAATCATAGTGAAATAAAACTAGAAAACTGTTTGAATTTGAGCTTTATGTTTTACTGTTATATTCTCTTGCTGACATTTTGCCAACTTATGCCATACTCCATAGATAAGTTTGTTTTATTATCCTGACACTGCAAATATGAGAAGAAATGGCGAAGAACTGCTTCATCATAGACGCCAGATCTGCTTTTATCTCCTTAGATTCTACCCAATATCACCAAGAAAATGTTGTCCATTGTTAGTTCATAAAAGTCATCCGCTGTTGCTTTCAATTTGAACAAACATTAAGTCTAATAAGCAGGAATAAGGATGATAAATCATA
The DNA here is from genome assembly GCA_947846245.1 of Cerastoderma edule. Taxonomy (NCBI): domain Eukaryota; kingdom Metazoa; phylum Mollusca; class Bivalvia; order Cardiida; family Cardiidae; genus Cerastoderma; species Cerastoderma edule. The sequence continues at coordinate 23,743,293 of OX401409.1, read as the reverse complement.
CAAAAGATTATGATCTAAGTACACAACAGCAGTAGAACAATCAAAATTGTCATATTTGATAATTAGCATCTGTCATCTGTTTATGCTCACATCTAAGGTGGCTTACAAATAATTATTACGAGTCTAAAACTGGGAGTTTGCAGTACAAACTTTTCAAAACAGGCTGATCTTATGGTACATAAGTTAGTTCCTATTCAGACTTTGTCACAGCTTTTTATAAGCTACATAAATTTAATGTACTTTATGTACTGCAGTAGAAGAGTTAAAAGACAATTGTCACAAAAGAAGACAAATCACTTTCTCCTTCATCACATTTTTAAAACTACCAAATATGTTCTTACTAAGTTCTAGTTACTTCTTGTGTTGCTATCAAATTGGAGCAAACCCTAATACGTGGCAATTGGTTACAATATCATTCCTTAGACACAATAAACAAAGAGTTGAAAATATCAGTGAATGAATGATAAATAGCTCGTATCAACCCTTTACCCAACGCAAAATTTTCCACTGTCCCAAATTGAAAGAGTTTGCAGACGACATTTCGAAATATGATGAAATTGAAAAATAACCTTTTTATAGGGCAGAAAACATCATGGAAAAAGGAGAAATTGCATTCACCAAGCAAGTTCTCCTTTTCCCACAATGTTTTCCAGAGTCGTCTGCAACAAAGTTGTTAAATGTTGTTATTGTTTGGTAATATGTTAAGCGATTTCTAACTTAGTGAAAGACTATTCCTTTTATTTTTAAAATGAAAAAGCATTTGAAAATATACAGATATCATGGTAGGCTGCCAATACTTTTGATCCTGCCTAGTAATTACAATTCATTCTGCTGAATTAATCAACACAATTAAGAAAACTTTTAATCACATCTTGTACACACTATTCCAAAATGACTCAACACAGCATCAAAAGTATTTCCAACTTTGCGAAACACACATGAAAATAATTAATTCCAAATCCACTTCTAACTCTATCTAGGTTGAAAATTTGATCACTTTGCCATCAGCAAGTAGCAGAAGACTATTAAACTCTGACTATAAATGATGCAGATTTCCCCCTCAGATTTGATTCATGAACCGTCAGTCCAATATCCAATGCTTCCAAACCTTTCCTTTGTCCCTTTCCCTGATCATCAAACAATTTGAATCCTTTTTCATATCAATCCATATATCATAGTGCCTGCAACAGTCATCACAACAAAACAGTAAACTGTTGCAAGCAATTTTACTTTTTTCACAGAGTTTTTTTCAAATAAAAAAAATGTCATGTATCATATAGAATAAAAGTCATCTTATAGGTAAAATAATAAAATAAGTCATCCCCATTTATGAATGCCTTACTTTAATCTTGCACTGAACACCTGATCAACTTTTGATTTACTATGTTAGGGTTGGTTTAAAAATCCTGGACTGTATGTATCAAGATTAAATTTGAAAATATTGAGACAAAGGAGGACTTGTGTATCATGACTCAATTTTCTTTTATTTTCACTGATTTTAATGTTTATTCATAAAGAATGCATTCATTCATGGATTTCTGTCATCAGAATTTACTTAGAGTGGGGAAATTGTTGTGCCATTATATCCCAATATACATGTACATTGTATATCAATGAACCTGCAACAGAAACTTTTAATAAGAACCATTGACAAGTAATTACTCCTTTGACAACAATTATTTCAATCCTATGGCAAAAATGTTGTTACTCTCAATACCGGAACTTATATTGGACACCTGATGTAACTTCCAAGTAATCTAAACACATTGTTAAACCTTATATGATAGAATTGGTTAATGTTTTACAAGAATATTCATTAATTGTAAGGTTTAAAAGATTTCCAAACTCATAATTATTTTTAATATTTTTAAGCATGTGCTACAACAATTATTAATTATGAACAGAATTACACCAGATCTACTATTAATGACCCTCTCAACTGTTACTAGATACTCAATATTAAAACTATGAGGATTTATTGAAAGAATAAAGAATGTTCATCACAAAAATCTTGCAGAAAACCCTTGACTTGTAGTAATACTTAATGTTATGTTTTGGTTCTTCCAAAAAGAGCAATTTTCAACTTGTCTCATTGATTCACATGGCTGGCTGATGCCATTTGTATTTAGCAAAGATTTTTTCCATGATTAACTGATTTATACAACATCATTATCCATAGCTCATGATGTTACTTCCAAATATATCCAATTAAGATTTGATAAGATATTCCGTATCATATCAAACATGATTTAAAACAAAAGTAACACTCAAAGAAAGGTTCATATTTCAGTCTATGAGGAAGACAGCACAATCAAAACTGAATATTAAATTCTAATTAATTTCCCCAATAAAAGTTTCCAATTTAGAAATGAAATTTTTTGTTGTAACACACTTTAATCTGATAGATCACAGAACACTACTGGCAACAACAGTATTCCCCTCACTAGTATTTAAGATAGGGTATCTCTAGAGTTCAGCAATGTTTCCATTTTCATTCACCAACTGTTTCAATCTTTTTTTACCCCAATATCTCACCAATTACATTTCATTCTATTTAAATTCCTTTTCACCTGAGGAAGACTCCATGCTGATAAAGAGGCCAAAACAGGTGCCATGAATATTAACCCATTACTCTAGTATAATATTGCGTGTTAACCCTTTACCAAATTCCGAATTTTCGACTGTCCCAAATTGAAAGTTTGCAGACGACATTTCAAAATGGGATGAAATTGAAAAATAATCTTCTGATAGGGCAGAAAACATTGTTGGAAAAGGAGAATTTGCTTGTTAAGATTTGTCTGCTACAAACTGGTCAAATGTCGTTATCGGGCCTCCGTGGCTAGTGGTTAGAGTACAGAACTTGAAATCACATGGCCCCTCTTAGCATGGGTTCAAGTCCTGAGAGGGATATGGATTTTCATGAGAGGCAGTCTCCCGACTGACTTACGGAATGCCGATGGTTCTACCCGCCTTGACCAGCCCTTATGGGCAGTTGAGTATGGGGTCTTCCTCCATCATTAAGAGTCGGGCATCGCTACATAACTGAAATAATGTTGGTGTGATGTAAAACCCATATGAAAAAAAAAAAATGTCGTTATTGTTTGGTAATGGGTTAATGTATTTTACCTTATACGAAAATATAGTAACAAAAGAAGTCACTTGCCTAATGTACATGAAACCCTATCCCACTATAAAGTGAACAAATCTTACATATTATTGGATGGAGTAGAATCTATCTTAACAGACAAACTTGTATCCCTATCTGCTCATTTCAATAGAAATCAGTGAAGAACTCAAAAATAGGAAAATGCTGTATCTGAGTTTTACCATGTGCAGTATTCAAGATAAGGGAGAAAGTATTAGGTTCTTTTTTCACAGAATGTATATTTTTTTCAAACTTAGACCTATGAATGTCTTTTACCCAAATAACTTTTGAAATCATTCAACAAATCCTCTTTCTGTTTTGACGAGACAATTCAAATGAGTACACATTAAATAGGATTTCGAGAAACAATGAAGAAATAAGTGAGGCTGCTACGCTTCTTATCTGGACACCATTGCTGGATTTGCACATGGTATATACTTTTCAATGAATTATGAACAGACTACAAACGCAACAATCTAAATTAATGAAGCCTTGCAATTAAAAGGAATAAGGTTTACATCTATCTTAAGCTAAAAAATCTAGAAATGGCAGAAACATTGCGCTCTGAGATGTTTGGACCACTAATCAATGGTGATGAAAGTTCAATCTTGCAATCAGGTAGTGCCCATTTTTTTGGAGGGACTAAGTTTTTTTTTAATGTTGATCCCAAGGAAGTGTGTTTGTATGACAAGTTGACAACTACTTCTCCCTTGATGAAATTCATTTCTGTACCTTACATTGACTTTTCCATTAATTCTACCATTTGAAAATTACACAATACCAACTGCTCTGGCATTATTATATCAACTCCTTTTCTTTGACACACAATACATTTAAATATCAACAGCTTAATAATAGTTATCAGTATAATTTGGGAAATCTTAGCAAGAAATATCACAAAATTCTGTAACCCTTAGAATGCTGGGTAAATTTCTAAATATAGATTTTTGCGTCCTCTGCTTTCCAAAACCTTGTAAATCTACCTAATTTTGATGAGGAAAGATACTCAGAACTCAGAGTAGTAAACAGGTAAGATTACAGGACAGACGCCAATTTACTTGGCGGCTGGCCTGGACCTTACCTGTTTGCATAAGCATGAAGTCGGTTCCAGCACTATAACGGTTAACATATTTCCCAATATGGGAATTTGTGTCTGATCCGAATTTGGTAATAACAGCAAAGGATGTGCCCAACAAGAATATGTATAGGACTTTAAGCAATGGACATCTACCTTTGGTAAGTTTTAAATCACGTCCTCTTCAAACAATTATTCTATCATACTATTTCATCACAATTAAGCCATGTTGGTATCTCAAACAATATGTAGGACAAAATCAAATCTACTGAAAATAGCTTTCAAAGTAACTGCAGGAAAAAGAAGCATCCTTATTCGTCCTTATGGAACCCAAATTGTATGTAAACATAAATCACCCATCCCATTATTTCCGTTTTCATCAGTAAGGTTTTCTTTTAATTAAGAGAATCAAATTGATGTCATTTTGTGTTGAGATCAAACAAAACAATTCATAAATAACAGCATCATAAAGCAAGGATTTATAGGAAACTGTGTCTTGTATAATTACACTGTCTCTGTATCCAACAGAGGGAAATCCAATAAAAGCAGTCTAAATCTAAGACTGTGTCTAAGACGTTCTCCATGTACAGACAAGGGCACATCACTTATACATTAACCCTTTACCAAAAGCAATATTTTCGACTGTCCCAAATTGAAAGAGTTTGCAGACGACATCTCAAAAAGTGATGAAATTGAAAAACAATCTTCTGATAGGGCAGAAAACATTGTGGGAAAAGGAAAAATTGCTCGTAACAAGCAATTTCTCCTTTTCCCACAATGTTTTCTAAACTCGTCTGCAACAAACTGGTCAAATGTTGTTATTGTTTAGTAATGGGTTAAGATACCACTGTGACATAAACCATTTTTTGTTTCTAAACAAAATTATAGCTGTTGCTTACTGCAGTATGTATACATATTGCCAAGTCAGAAAAACAATAATGAATTTCATTATGAGTAAGACATTGGGACAATAATGACAACATCTTCAGAGGCAGAAGCATCCATGGAAACATGTATGAATTCAAAATTGAATTCCAATTAACATTAGTTTACTATTTACATACATGTACCAAAAGGTAAAAAAAAAAACATCTATTTTGGTTTTACATTATTTTAGATTTATTGTTATTCCTGACTCTTAGAGATTGAGGAAGACCCCAATCTTTACTGCCCACAAAGGCTGGTCAAGTATGATAGAACCATCAGCAAATCAAAGGTTTGAACTTGCTTAATAAATTGTTTGGTATTCCACTTTTTTATAAATTATCCTTCTGCGACTTACCTGATGTGATAATGACATCCATGTAGACACAGCAGATCTTGCTAATCATTTTGAATTGATTGATGAAGAACCAACTAGAACTAAACTATCGCTTACTTGCTTAAAAATGTCTTATTATAATTAACACAAAAAAAGTCATATTCCCATACAGTTTCCATATTCACTCACTCTGTCAATAATATGACACAAAACTATCGAGATGAAATTAATAATCAGCTTATCCTTTCGATATATATCCACATCAAAAACCTGACATAATGAAATATTTCATAAGCACATTTAAGCCTTTATAGATCTCAATAACTCTTACTCAATATTCAGTTTTTACTAATCTAACACTGAAAATGATCCCTCCATAGACAATGGACAAAATAGAGTGAATAGAGGGGTCTTTTGCCCTCAGTATTTCTAAAACTTCAGGATAAATTCCTTGTTTGTGGCTTGTCCTGCCAACACAAATCTTAACAGTACCCACAATATAGGATTAAAAAGTCAATGTAGAAGTTATTTTGGGAATCCACCTCTTTTCTTGACCTCTACAAACGCTATCATATTTCAAGTTGGTTAAAACTATCATGTTCAAACAGCTTTTTTGATTTGTAGATGTATTTTAACCTTTTCCTTCAGCTTCAAATTCTTGTCTCAACCCCTTACTTCAAAAAATTATTCAGTGGCAGGAGAATACTCATGAAATTGCAAGAGATTCTACAAAGCATCATATAAAATATATTTTTGATTCTATTTGATTGACATTTGATGTTGCTTTCAACAAAGGTAAGTCAAAATAATCCCACAGATTGGTGCAGTCTACCTCTCTGTTAAATAAATGGTTTCTTGGTACAGCATTAACACAGGGCTTTTTTCAAGTAAGACAGTAGCAGCCTTCATAAGGCACTTCTAAAAAAAATTCAAACTAATAAAATTTTCAACAACAACAAGAAAGAACACTTCCTATTTGGCAAAACAATTTAACAACATTCTTGAAAAAAAAAATGAACTAGGATCACTTTGCGATCAAAAGTAAAAAGTCATTATCTAAACTTGTGTCATCATTCAACTCCCACTCAAGTATTGTCATTACCCATGATCATTTTCTCACCATATCAAAATAGCAGTACCATGCAGAATTATCTGCTACACACTCACTATTCACAAATTGTAACAAGACCAAAAATAACCAGAAACTAATAGTTCTATCCGATGAAATAAATCCCATTTCAGTGAACATGACGTAACAAGTTGCCAAATCAGAAATTCTGTCAACTTCTGTGATAACTTACTTGATAGACAGTTCAGACATCCAGACAAAGGGAATAATTTCTTCCAGAACATACACAAAAACCTTAAAAACCTATCTTGTAGGTTCATAAAGAACTCTTGCATTCAGGAAATTAAACTGTGCAAAAAAAGGACAGGACTTCTAAGTGAATTACAAGGCAATCAGCTGTTACGGTCTCAATTACTCAGTTTATCTGGATCTCCTCTGAAGACACACACACCCCTAAAAATCTCTGACTTCCTATGTATTATTGATCAAAGTGTGACTGCAGGCATAAGAAAACACGTTCTGGATTAATCTGCTGAATATTCAGACATAAGGACAATATTCCACAGAATGGTTCTCTCATTTCCCTTATAAAGCTAGGGACGGCAATCATATAACAGAGCCAATAATCTTTCCAATGTTCTAAGATAAATTACTACAAAAGACATCAAAATCTTTTGTACATAACAACACATCTTGATTAAATAAACATCGTATTCAAGACAAAAGGGGGCAGAATGGTTCTCTCATTTCCCTTATAAAGCTAGGGACGGCAATCATATAACAGAGCCAATAATCTTTCCAATGTTCTAAGATAAATTACTACAAAAGACATCAAAATCTTTTGTACATAACAACACATCTTGATTAAATAAACATCGTATTCAAGACAAAAGGGGGCAGGGATTTCCCCGGCTACTTTGCTCATTTTTTTTCTATAAAACTACTGATGAGGTCCCTTGTCTTCTTTCGCAAAAACACCCTCCTACTATAAATATTAGTGAAACCCCTGGGCTTTGGTTGTAACATGTCTCACTCCCACAAACCAGAGGTGGGCCATCACTTTGATTGAATAAATAACTTCATGAAGCCAGAAGGGTATACAAGTCAAAAGGCAAAATACCTATCCTTTAACTTTCCTATTACTTTCAGTTCAAGAAGACTGATATAATACCATTTAACTGTTTCGTTCATTGAAAGACATGCTTTTTTCAGGAAATTTGAGATATTTTCCCAGGAGAAACAAAGAGGAACTACTCTACCAGAAAAATATATAATCTAAACAGGGTTATCTTATCACAAAGCTCAGTGTGCATTTCATTATAAGGGGCATTATTTCAAACCTTTCCTTCCCTCATGAATATCAAACTTGTTGCACAGACAAAATTGAAAGCAGGACAGTTTCAGACAAAGCATGAAAAGCACAAATCCATATGACAAAATTTTTGATTCATAAACATCTATACTTGGGCTTTGAACTTTCGAGCTGATGCATTTGCAAGTGAAGTAATGAAGGTAAAAATGACTGTTAACATATTTTTTGCTGCAAGAACTAAAGCCAAAAAACAACAATAAAGTTGATCTTGAGTTGAATCACTTTTTTATTGCGTTTCAGAATGACACATATCTATCTGTATGCAAAACCCATTTCCCCCTTTCGGAACTATTGACACCAAAAGTGAAGGCAAATAACGGAGATCTATGTAAGAAAAACGTTTTATCATAGTGGGTAGAAAAGAGACCATTGTGACAAATGAATATTGCGTTCAACAAGGGCAATTATTTCTAAGCAAAGTAGAGTATCAATTTTCTAAATTAGAAGCATTAAAGTCAGGTACTTTAACAAGGACTAATAACAAAGCAACAGTTGGATATGCACCAAGCCCTCCAATCATAATTAGGTCTTAATACATTGAAGCATATGTATAATTGCTATAAATCACTAGTTCCTCATGAGCTGAAATGCTGTGGGCTAAGTTCGAAAAACTAATAAGAAATATATATATATCTGTTGCTGATTTTAAGGCCAGTAAGAAATGATGTGTAAAAGGGTTTGGCCCTCCAATAACTCACTAATAGATGTGTAATCAGAAATTTTATACCATCTTGATACAATGCCAAGCATTGTTTAGAGGTCCAGATAGGATGCTTTTCCTTTGCTTCTTTGTTTTACTTCTTAAACCTATAACATTGGAACTCATGACAATAGCAGCATTGTCAAAATAATGCAAAGGAGAACCAATCGAAATTGTAAATTGTGCATTCAACACATCAAAACTATATAGAGTAGAAAATTAAAATATCTCATCAAATGTAAACTATTCTCTTTATCAGTATTTTGTATCCTCAATGATAAACAAAACAAAATGGATTTGAAAAACTAATTAGTGGGCCTCCGTGGCCTAGTGGTTAGAGTACAGAACTTGAAATCACATGGCCCCTCTCCGCGTGGGTTCAAATCCTGAAAGGGATATGGATTTTCACGAGAGGCAGTCTTCCGACTGACTTACGGAATGCCGATGGTTCTACCCACCTTGACCAGCCCTTATGGGCAGTTTAGTATGGGGTCTTCCTCCATCATTAAGAGTCGGGCATTGCTACATAACTGAAATAATGTTGATGTGATGTAAAACCCATATAAAAAAAAAAAAATTACTTGATGCTTCATAAAGTCATCCTTTCTGTCACACAGGTATTCTTGTTTAAACATACCTGTTAAAATAACTAACCATATGAAGAAAAAGAGCAATTTCATTTTTAGTTAAACAGTTTCAGAATATTTGAAAGGCTGATAATTTTTCATATTTCTTTCTATGGTTTAAAGGTAAACAGCACAATCTCTACTTATAGGAAGATAAAGGATAAAAAACATTTTGATTAAGGATCAACCGAAACCAGAAGAAAACTATCCACTGAAGGTCAGGGAGATATATTACAGCACACAGCCCACATAAACTTTGGGAGAAGGAAGTGTCACATTAAAAATAAACAAAATGTCAAACACCCTACTCCAAATGACCTTATAAGAAAGCATCTGAAAAGGATCTAAAGAAAACACCAAATATTCATTTGTCAAAGTCAATTTCCCAGGGTTCACGCTGGCCTTCGCAAATGGCGCCATTGGCGACAAAATCAAGAAATTGGCGCAAGAAAAACAAATTTGGCGAAAGTGCCTGGCGCCGACTATTTTCCGCGAGAATTTGATGTTTGTTTACCGCATCGTTGCCGATCTCGAGTCAATATCGACTTGTTTTTACTGTAGAGCCGAGAACCATGTATCGATGGTTCCCGTAATCGCAGTACTTTGAATTAGAGCTCGGGAACCAGCTTGTTTATCAAATGCGATTTCCGATACGGGATAATCCTGTTTTCACACTTGTTCAGTTCATTATCTGTTGATTGTCAAGTTTGTTGAAGGTGACACTTTCTTGTGTACACCATTTAGTCATTCGCCAGCCTTTACAACTTCAATTATATGGAAATTATGACTTTGATTACTTTAATTGCTTTTCAATCAAAATGTTTGCCATCTGCTCTTTTTAAAGAAGTTGACATCAAACATCGACGAAGTCAGTTGTGTTGATTGACAAATAAATGAAACTCTTTTATGCATCGAAGTTTTGATATATAAAATCCGCAATTTTAAGTGACACTTAATTCTGATTCAACACAAGAGTGACTATAAATCGATCTTCTCAGTCGTTGAATATGCCTCCCACTAATAATCAAATAAACATCTGACAAGGAGGCCTGGAGGACAGGAAATAGTTGGTTATAATATGACGCCAAGGTGAAAGTCATGTTTCTGATCTGTCCTGTTTCAAATGTTGAGTGTGAGAGAGGATTTAATCCATAATACCTAATGAAAACAGCACATAGAAATAGATAGAACAAACGAACACATGAGAACCTCTTTAGAACTGTAGGTGACCCTAATGAAGGATTTCCCCTTCTAAAAATGAATATTTTGGCTCCAACTTATTGAATTTGGCTCCAATTTTTTTAATTTGGCTCCAACTTTTTCAATTTGGCGCAAGTGTTGGCGCAAAGAAAATTTTAGCCAGAGAGAACCCTGATTTCCACAAACAAGTTCCAGTCATCGACCCTTTTCAAATAATTTAATCCAAACCCTCACATAGGCATTTGCAACAGGTCCAAATGAAGGAAAAATAAATATTAGGTAGACAAGAATGAAGTCATCATTACAAGAAAATCCTTTGGTCTGTGTTGTTGAAATCTAGCACAGCTGATGTGAAAAAATGATGTATCTTTAAGCAAATTGTTATAAGAGATTTATTAATATGACAATGGACAAGTGCTGGGTCCTAGCAATTTGAAGGACAAATGATAAATATTTACTTTCAGCATACAAGAAAAGTACCAACACAATTTATCTAGAGAATATTCAATGTGACATTCAACATGAAAAACGTTAAAGAGTTCTAGAGAATTCCCTCATGAACAAATTCATCATATATTCAGTGTTAATTTTAAAAATGAAAGTTATTGTGTCCTTTTGGACACACATCTTTTGAAAGTATGCGTCCAAGGCAGGGATCAGGAAATCTCCGAATCCCAATCAGTCCAAAAACCCTTCATAGTCATACGTTTTCACCCCCCCCCCCATGCATCTTACAATGGTTTATGTCTCGATGTGATAATATCTAAACACACCTTTTAAATTGGGATAACATTAAGTACAAACTTAATGTTTCAGTATTCTTAGTTTTAATAATCATATTATAAATCGTCAGTTCGAAATGAAAGGTAAACAGAATCTGAGGTCTGTTTGTTTTAAACTCTTCAAGAGTCCCTTCGGTGATTCCCCTGATGTTCTATAAAGTTATTCAATGTTTAAAAATTGTGTTGCGTTGGTGTGGGAGGCAAATTGTCATTATTATCATACTTACACATTAAAACTCTTTGATGTCTCGCAAATAACAAGTTACTTTACACTTCGGACCGAATGTGCTTAATATGATCGGTTTTCGCAGAATAAGGGTGTCACATGTAGTACTAATCAAGCGTGCCATGTTTGTTTACAATTAAACCCCCAATTTAAGACACGCCTCAGGCATTGTTTGACATGGGGATAACAATTAAAGGATTAATTATGTGATTTTGGAGTAATTGTTAGGTATGGTGAGTGTCATATCTGTCTATTATCCGGACCGATTTTTTCACCAAATCTGAACTTGTAACCAGTCCGGTAAAACCAAAATCGGCCCAAAACCGACATTTTCCTGATCCCTGGTCCAAGGGTAAAACTATGCGTCTGAGTACCAATGATCCAAGCTAAAAGATCATGTCAAATAACACTGGTTATTCATGATAATCTTAGCTTAAATGACTCAAAACAATGCAGATTTGATAGAAAGAAAGCATGAGATAGCATGCTTTATGATGTTTACTACATTGTTTACATTACTTGTGCTGATGAGAATGCTTCTGGCTGGACACATATCTTTTGAAATGATGTGTCCCCAGCAATTTTCATGTATATATGACGAGGGACGCAGAGGTAAAATTATCACTGTATATTCTCTTATCTATTGACATCAATGTGAAACAAGTTATTCAAACATATAGATCTTAATCACTCTAGATTCTGCCTCCTTGTACTTAATACCAAAATCAAATGTTGATTAAAGAAAAATTGCATGGTTGACCCGGCTTCTCACATAGTATTAGTATAGTTCATAGTATTCTGAATCAGACACGCCTTACAAGGAGCACTGGCACAGCATTTTATACACCTTAATAATACAGATCATTTAAAGGGACTCTCTCAGAGATTGAGATTCTAAAATAAATTGTCTTCTATTGTAAGAATAACAACATAAAAAAAATATGCAAAGATACATAGAACTAGATTATAAACAGCTTCCCAACCCTACTCATAACTGTACAGAAAAGATAAATATTAAAATCGCCGATATTGCAGACTGTTTACACAGGTTTATTTAGTAAACAATCGAAACTAAAAGAGGTGATTACAGGTATTTTTAGATAGCTTTATCATGTAGGTCTTTCGAAATGTTTACTGCGCATTCCCATTACACGGACAGTGCTTGTTCTAGCAAACGTGGATTACAAAAACTGATGTGGATTTCATGAAGAAAAACAACATCAGAAATGATAAGCCAGATTGTACTTTGGGTCTGACATGGTGTTATAAGTTAAATTGTTGTGAACTATTAATTTTATTCTATAACTATAAGATTAATTAACACGTTAGCTGCCGATTTGCTCACAGAATGAATAATTCTCAGTGCGACATAAATTTATTTTGCCTGATTTTCATAAATATAACATAACATAACCTAAATAGACTGCGGTATAAAGGAAAATCCATCTTGAAACTGCAGGGTGCTGAATCCCAGATAGTCAAGGACTAGTGGCAGTGAAAGAGTTAACTGACCTATATATAGATGTGATTTATTTTCCTTATATGTTTGGAACTGTAAAACAGACCCATTCCCAATAAAACTAACTGACCATTTTTCCCAATAAAGCTTATGTTTGAGTACAACTATTCCTGAAAAATTTCCCAATTTTAGAGAAAAATGCCATGATTTTTCCCAATTTGTCTGGTATGGACCCATTCCCAAAATTTAAAAAAAATCCCTGTCCATACTATGTCTGCCAATACAGATGTTACAACCTGAGCAAAGAGAACATCCAAAGAACAATGCATTAGGTTCTTAAAATTGCATTGACTTTCCATGAATGTTTCTGAACTCCTTCCATTCTAAGACTCATCTGTGTCTTGGCCTGTGGTAAATACAAGGGAAAGGCAACTCCGATAGGAGACAAAGTCTTCATCACATTGCTGCCACCATTGAAATAAACCAAGCAAATTAACCTCTAAAAGACACAGGGAGAAATATCATAATAGACTTTTATTAACACTATATATACACAAGGGAAACAACTTCAAAGAGAAACCAGTTCTGACGTTCCACGCTTATCAGTCCGTAATTCTTTATACGATCGCTAGTCTGTCAATTCTCTATATGTCCCGCATAGCAAAATGATTTCTGCGTCCAACGATACCTCTTTTAACAAGATCGGTCCAGTCAATCCGGAGAAATCTGCGAAGACATGCGATATTTTTTTCGAATTTGGTTCATTGGGAACACAGGGAGAAAAATCATAATAGACCTTTATTAACACTATATATACACAAGGGAAACAACTTCAAAGAGAAACCAGTTCTGACGTTCCGCGCTTATCAGTCCGTATTTTTTTATACGAGCGCTAGTCTGTCAATTCTCTATATGTCCCGCATAGTCAAATGATTTCTGCGTCCAACAATACCACTCTCAACAAGATTGGTCCAGTCAACTCGGAGAAATCTGCGACGACACGCGACATTTTTTTCGAATTTGGTTTTATCGGAACCGATCGTTGAGAACAGAACCAGCCGATCATTCGGCTCGTAATCACCTCAATGAACGTTATTTCAGTGATGGCACTTAACCGGCACATGAAAAAATACTATTGGTAATGATCCAAACAAAAAATTCTAACCTGCACACTATATACAATATGTAATCCACAATTTTTTTTCAATTATTCACTGATTATCGGCTCAACTCCATTTTGACAGTTCCAAAACGAGGCTTGATTGATCCCATCGGCCGTTTGTAAGAAGTGATATCATTGGTTTAAAAATTACAAGGCCAAATCACAGCTTGGTTCCGCGTTTTTCAGATTATTACATAAATAAAGCCTGCCGAGCGTGGTTCACAAAGCGTTACTTCTGTCATTTATCTGTCAATTAGTTTTGGCGGTTAAATTTTTGCGATTTTAATACTGTGTTGTTATTGATGTTGTGCTTTGTGTACATACGAGTATGTGGCAAGAGAAAAAATTGCATGATACAAGCAATTTTGCATTTAAAGAAAAAAAAATCAATCCCATGTATTTACTATAACTACAGTACTCAGAGTAATTAAGATTTTCGTCTGCTGCAAAATAAAATTTATAATCTGCAGGTGGTAAGTATTTTTTTTTATATGGGTTTTACATCACATCAACATTATTTCAGTTATGTAGCGATGCCCGACTCTTAATGATGGAGGAAGACCCCATACTCAACTGCCCATAAGGGCTGGTCAAGGCGGGTAGAACCATCGGAATTCCGTAAGTCAGTCGGGAGACTGCCTCTCATGAAAATCCATATCCCTCTCAGGATTTCAACCCACGCGGAGAGGGGCCTTGTGATTTCAAGTTCACAAGTAGTTTATAGGTGGATTAAACTGATATCATTTCTCATGTTTGAGGGCATGTGTTGTGACACATCAAGTAAGCCGAAGGAAGAGACATGGTTTTGTTCAGGCTGTGACAGTGTTTCAAAAGGAAAACAAATAAGGAAAAATAAAAGAAACTGAATAATTATCAAAACCGAGACTTTATTTTGTTTTTCTATTGCCTCCATTAAATCTTACCAAGTGACAATCATTTTCATCGATTCCAAAATACTTTATTTAGTGCTTGTGTGAGGCTTATTCAATTAGATATTTCTTATTTCTGATCGTGCGCAAGATTCTGTGTGTTTACAATATTGGTACTCGACGCCGCAACGCCCAGCACCTGAAAAACACAAAGCTGGGGAACCAGCACAATTGACCTTCAACCTGTTAATCGTTTATCGTTCAGCCAATCGTAGAGAATGTTACAGTTTAATTAGCATAACAAGATGGAGTCGAGAAGAAGCGGGTTAGCGAGGTCAGTGAATATCGAAAGAAAATTGTGGATTACATGTTGTATATAGTGTGCAGGTTAGAATTTCTAGTTTGGTTCTTACCAGTAGTTGTTTTTCATGTGGCGGTTAAGTGTCATCGCTGAAATAACGTTCATCGAGGTGATTACGAGCCGAATGATCGGCTGGTTCTGTTCTCAACGATCGGTTCCGATAAAACCAAATTCGAAAAAAATGTCGCGTGTCGTCGCAGATTTCTCCGAGTTGACTGGACCGATCTTGTTGAGAGTGGTATTGTTGGACGCAGAAATCATTTGACTATGCGGGACATATAGAGAATTGACAGACTAGCGCTCGTATAAAAAATTACGGACTGATAAGCGCGGAACGTCAGAACTGGTTTCTCTTTGAAGTTGTTTCCCTTGTGTATATATAGTGTTAATAAAGGTCTATTATGATTTTTCTCCCTGTGATTGGGAATAGATCGTTGAGAATAGAACCAGCCGATGTTTCGGCACTAAATCACCTCAATGAAAATTATTTCAATGATAACACTTTACCGGCACTTAAAAAACAACTATTGGTAAGGATCCAAACTAAAAATTCTAACCTGTACACAATACACAACATGTATTTAGAATTATCTTCCACCATCCTCATATCTCTCTAGTCTCTACTCCATCTTGTTATGGTACAATATCTTTCAAGCTCTCTGATTGGCTTAATGTGTAAGGTTGAAGGTTAGTTAGGCTGGTTTCCATCTTTATGTAATTTTAAACGATTAAGTATAAACGGCGCATAGTACCATTCAAAAAGCTGGGAACCATGCTGTATTTCGACATGTTAAATTTAAACCAATCATATCGCTTTGTTCAAATGAATGATGAATATTTAAAGTTGTTGTATAAAATGGCAAAATGGAGTAGACGAGCAAAATGGGAGTGTAGTAAAGGATAATTGTTGGATACATGTTGAACATAGTGCGCAGGTTAGAATTTTTAGTTAGGATCCCTACCAATAGTTGTTTTTTCGCATGCTGGTAAAGTGTCATTGCTGAAATAATGTTCATTGAGGTGATTTAGTGCCGAAACATCGGCTGGTTCTGTTCTCAACGATCTATTCCCAATGAGCCAAATTTGAAAAAAATATTGTGTGTCGTTGCAGATTTCTCTGGTTTGACTGGACCGATCTTGTTGAGAGAGGTATCGTTGGACGCAGTAATCATTTTGCTATGCGGGACATATAGAGAATTGACAGACTAGCGATCGTATAAAAAATTACGGACTAATAAGCACATAATGTCAGAACTGGTTTCTCTTCGAAGTTGTTTCCCTTGTGTATATATAGTGTTAATAAAGGTCTATTATGATATTTCTCCCTGTGCTAAAAGACACAAGCGCATCATATCAATCAGTTAGTGACAAACACAGTTGTGCTATCTATTCATACTCCTGCATGTTTTCTATAAGAGTGCATTACATTCTCAAATGTGCATAAACGTTCAACAAACAAAACGTTACAATAAACACTGAACAATGCTCACAAGTTGGGTGGAATGTCTTGTGGGCCCGTCTTGTGAATCATACTTTACTGGGCAACCCAATTTGGAATCAATGTACAAATGGAGTTCGAGTCCAAATTAGCATTTTGACATTTACATAAATTGCTTCAGAATGTCCTTACCTTCAATACAGACAACGTGTTCCCTGATCTGCTGTTGAATCAAAGGGTCTGGGATGGCATCGATTAAGTCATAGATAGCATAAATACTAGGGTGCACACTTTCGAATCTTTGAATTTCTTGTCTTACGGCAAGAGAGTTACTAAGGTAAGGTTGTATTGGGCTCCTTTGATTCATGATGATAGCAAGTTTGGATCATTTTTCAATCTTAATTGTCATGGTGAAACACAAACCGTGAAATAGTCTCAGAGTTTACAAAATATTTCCTTTCATTTCCAAAATGGCTCATCGAATTTGCGCATGCGCAGTGCTGGAGCACCTGTCATGCGCATAATAAACATACATGACTTCCGGTATACTTCCTGTTTCATTTTTGGGAGTGTCTAGGTATGAATTTTAATTATATGTCACTATGGCTTCTTTGTCTTTATATAAGAAATAATAAGGGTGTTATGGGGTTTAATAGATTATCCAAGAAAAAGAAAATATTGTTCAGTTATCGCTACGCTGAGATTCAAACATAAAACACGAACGATTTGCATGTGTTCTGCCAAGAGAAACGGTAACCGGCTTCTGTGGGTTTTAAGTTCTGTTGGCATGGTCATAACGCCCCTTGTTCCAAGTTGTACTAAAGAATGTTGTCTTCAATTCCTGTGATTTAATTCGTTTTTCAAAACAACATACCGCCGAAGCATATATAGTGAGTTGTATAAAACAAGAAGAGGCATTTTAAAATTGTGATGCTGAAAAAATGTCATCACATATCATTTTAAATCGACATGTAGATACTTGACCAATCCACCCAAGTGCAATTTTTATAATGATTTCTTTGGAAATTTCAACCTCTTTCTTTTCGCAAATTAGGCCGTTATTGATTTATCACACTATTGTCATCAGTGTAGGATGGAAATTGTCTGTTTCTAACACTTGTTTTCTGTAACTAAGTGTATCTGTAATCCCAAAATGTTATTGGTAGAAGATACAGTCATTTAGTCAGTAACTGATAGCTAAGAACATGCCTCTTTAAAATACGGCAAAAGATATGATGCAATGTACATTATCTAAAATATACAATCTTTTCTTTATGTGATCATCTGTTTTCTTACAAGAATGAGTTTTTGACAAACACATATTAGGGCATTACAAAAAAAGGTTTGGGTGTAGCAGATTTTATCACTATCCCCACATTAATTAGGGGATATTCTCAAGCTCTCTAAACATTTGAATTTGACACTTTCAAATCTGATGTTTATTCAGAAGTAAAGTATACGACTGCAAACTATCAATACAAGTGATAACAAAAGGTATTTGTCAACTGATGCCGTTTAAAAGAAAGCCATGGTCCATTGTATTATCGCAGCATAGGTGTTCTTGGTGCAAGAGGGTGGGGGAATTCAATTTTTTTTCGCTTTGTTTCCTTCAAATCTTTTAATTTAAATGAATCACAAGTTTCCCTTGCCAAAAAAAAAATAACTTTGATCCTTTTTGATTTTGACCTCTTGTTATTTATTGTGGTGTCTGATACTTACTTAATCACATTCTGGTTTCCCAAAAACCACAAGTTCACTGCCTAGATAGAGAGATTATATTAAGACAATATATCTTTAACAAGCTGTCATTTAGAGGCATCTTTCGATTGGTCAGTATGGTGAATTTAAGTTATTTATATTATGAATGTTTCATTTTAGGAATTTACTAGGGTCCTACATGGCTCAGTGGTTAAGGTGGTGGACTCATAACATGGGGGTCCCGGGTTTGAGCCCCACCGAGACCACTGGTTTCGCGGGAGTGGCCTTTGGCAAGACACTTCAGAGCCCTAGCCTAGTACTGGTGCATCCAGGTTAGCCGTTTCAGAACTAAAAAATGTAGGAACGGGCCTGACGAAGAGGGCCCATATGGGACCTGTGTCAGGTATTGACTCTAATCTAATGTAATCTAGTAAATCATACAAGCCTAAAAGATTTTCGGGACATGATTTGTATAAATCAAATATACTGAATTTCTGCAAGCATGATAAAGCATTATTTTTTCATTTTATTGTTCATTAGATTTCCAGATTGTGAAATAAGAAATACTTGACTGTCAAAATATAGTGGATGATTCCGGTAAGAGAATATGACACACAAAGAATTCATGAAATATTTTTTGATAAGTTTTTATTATGATCAAATGATGATGAGTTTAAAGACTTGTCAGTAGTAATGAGCACAAAATTAATAAAACAGAATTCAGATTGGAATTGATAATGTTGAAAGGGATATGTAAATGTACTATTGAATTGTTGCAGATAAAGATTCAAGATGAATGTAGATCACGAAGTTGCTCTATTAATTGAGGAAATGAAGAGACTTGGAGAAAAAAGTAGGTTTATTTTAGTTTACCTTACCTTTTTGTTTTACATCGATTGTGAAGGAAGCTTAAAGCTTGTTCAAAGCCACTTTTGATAACTGCTTCCTGGATACTTAACCAGTACTCATACTGATTTGTTGGTTAGTCCCGGAAATTTTCATCACGCCAAACGGGGATTCGGCCTAGTATATCTTTCTTATTTAACCCACAGGGCTTTTCTTTATCAAAGCTGCTAATTTTGGAAAATTGTATTGATTAAAAAGTTGAATAATCAATTGGGAAACCAAAACACTGCTGCACTTTGGATTTGGGGGAAAACTGCTTGATAAATTTCCAATTGGGTAGGTGTCTGATTGGACCCTGTTGAATAACGTGAAAAAAGCTCTGAACCATATTTATCATATTTAGACAAGAAGTTAAAACTTTTATAAAACCTGTTTTAGCTTTTGACTATTTAAAGAATGATTGTGCCATTGCACTCAACATTTTTTTTCATTCTTAGTGTGCCTATTTCAAGATATCACAAATGAGGTAGATTCTCATAAAATGCTGAAGAAAATAGATAAGAGAAGTACTGCGTTTTGGTATGAAATCTGTTTCTGAAAAAGTCAGAAGACAAATATATGAAAATACTTGATTTTGTTTGTAAAGCAATTGTGAGTGACAAAGGACAAAATGTTGCCTTTAAACTATTTCTCCTATTGACATTTGTTTTTTTAGTCTTGACTTTTAACTTTTTTCCCATTACCTTTCTCGCTTTAGATGCAGATGGGAAGTACACTGTGATGTTTGGTGTGTTGTTCAATGATACCCGGTGTGCTAATATATTTGAAGCCCTTGTTGGTACACTGAGAGCGGCCAAGAGGAGAAGGATTGTTGCATTTGAGGGAGAACTTCTTTTACAGGGCGTCCATGACAATGTACCTGTAACTCTTCTCGTGGAAGAACTTTGAAAACAATGCCATCTTACAATGTAGTTAAAACAATTACCAAAGCAGAAATATGGAAGTGATTGCCAGGGTTGAAGATATTCAGTTTGCTGTAAGCTGTTAGAACAGCAAAAAATTTGGAGAAAAAATTGCCAGTGATCTAAGCACTAGTTTGCAATAAGCGTCTAGCATAGCAAGATATATTTGAATAATTGTTATTGAATCGGGCATTTGATATGCAGTCAGCCTTGCAACTAATAAGGAAATGATTGCCAGTGACCTAGTTATTGGGTATTGATTAAACTGAAAGTAAAAATGATGATAAGGAAGTAAATGTCAGGGTATTTTATCTGTGACGAGCATTGCAATATATACAGAAGAAAGTGTAAGGTGCAAGGGGTATTTGGGTATGTGGAAAACAACAAATAAGGAAATATCTGTTTATGATTAAAATCATTGAAATAAATGTCTGACATGACATTTGTTAAGCATTTTTATATCATATTAAACATTCCTTTACTAAATCATGTGTTGTTGGTACTTATAAAGGTTACACACACATATAGTTTAAAGGCAAAGAGAAGCTCCAAGCTAATTGAGTAAGGGGTTAGCAGCCAGATGTGTTGCGGAAGACTTTAAAAACCATTATAGCAAAGGGGTATACTGCACATTATGAGTATTTCAGTAGTTTGCCACAATGATATCTACCAAATAGTACCAGGAATATTTATACCTTTCCTTTGTATTTTGATTCCTCTGTTGTTGCTTTTAAATTGGACCAGTTTTAAAGTTTCCCATGTAAGACAATCTCCTAGACAGTTGGTCTGAAACTTTTTGTTGTGGTTGCTCATTATGACATCTCATCTAATGGTTACCTCTGTCATTCTTATATCTTCTCTTAGCATGACACAATTCCAAATGGTTACCAAAAAAAAAAACTTACAGACTTGTTTTGAGATACTTCATTCAAGCAACTCAGCTATCATGTTACCTGGGGTCCGTCTTACTAAACAAGTTACATAAAATATTTGCGTAAGTCATAATTAATAAACATGGATAGTATCTTCAATGAAAGAACAATATTGTAATGTGACACATCATTGGAAGCGTCTCAGGGAGACGAATCCAATGATGTGTTACTTTGCAACATTGCTTTGCCCAATATGGATAATGGCGGAATTGTTTTTTTAGACTTACGCAAATCTTAAGCGTAAACTGTTTAGTAAAACGGTACCCAGGACCCCAATTATCAATTGCGTAATGGTTAATAATTGAAATCATAGTGGAAAACATAAAATCTTTATGCTATGAGCAATTTCTCATTATTTCACAATGGTTTCTTTAATCTTTTGCAAGTGTGATAGCATGAGATTATGCAAAGGAGAAGGGGCTTAAGAAAATGGTTGACAAGGATTGACTCGATTTACTTCAATCTGATATATTTCATCAGTGCTCATTTAGGGATCTTTGTAAAAAGCAAGGTTGATTCTCCGTAGTGGGGTATCTATACAGAGTGAGATGTCTTTGCGAAATGTTTCATTGTCTAGCCTTGTACCCTATGATTACACAGGGAGTGGTTTACAACTATAACATTGTTGAAACTGGTAAATCAATCTAGCATGATAGTTGTTTATTCACAGGAGCAACAACAATAAAGACACTCTTACTATGTTTTAGACAGAAGTTACAATTGAATTGGAGTGAGTGTACATGTTATCCTTTTTCTACATCTTATTTAATTATTGGTCTCTAATTATTTTACATTGCAGCAGTGTGATCAATATGAATGGCTGGCATGTACTGAGAGTATCCCTTTCAACCCTTGCCATATCGAGGGATCAATGCAAGACTATAGTAAGTGTTTCATGTTTATGAAGTACTTATTTTAGTCTTGCATTGAACCTTTGATATAATGGCTGACATACCTGCACCAGAAAACTTGAGAAACTTTTGTATGAGAAACTATTGTAACAAAACCAGTATTGCTTGTAACTAACAATTAAAGGCACATAAAAGGAGACTAATGCTATATCCAACTATATTATTTGATAAACTTTTGGTCAGATTCAAATAGTTATCACAGGAAAACCCTATCAGCACAACTAAAACGTGAAAGTCAACCAGAAATAACCCAGATTAGCCAGTTTGATAATTCAGATTGTGTGATTTTTTTCACCCCTGATCTTGACAGTTGATACACAAATTTTAGAACCAACCAATCAGAATTCGTTATTTTGAATATGTAAACAAACAGGTTGTTGATAAACATGATTGAATTGGAGACAACTATATTTCAAGCACAAAATAACTTATGTTAAAGGAGTCTATTTAATAGGGTCTCAATGCATTCGTAAATAAATTCTCATGACTTTTATGAACATGCTAAAAGAACTCCATATACTTTTCAGTAATTTATTTGTACTCTTCTCCTTTTATGTGCCTTTAAATATTCTCATTGCAAAATGATTTCCTCCAAAACTTTTTTATTCTTTATAAATTTTGATGTTACATAAATTTACAAATGGGGTTACAGGTAGGCTGATGTCATATCACCATAGAAATGACAGGTATTATTATTCTAGAATGACAATGAACAGTATCCTTTTTCAAATGAAAAGTAAATTAAAACAACTCAATAGTTTTTAATTATTCATCAAGTTTTCTATTAGAGATGTGTTATCCCTTTGTTTGATAATTAGGTGCTAAAATGTGTAGATGCAGAGTTGATAATGTTTCCCAGTATACATGTATGTTGATTATTCTTTGTTGATCATATTCATCTTGATACCTTTGGTGATGTCCTATAATTCACATCTGCTGCCTAGAGTTTACCCAAAATCCAATACATTTATTTCAACAATACCCATGAACCCTTTCACAATCAAACCATTGAACTTGGAGATGTACTTTGAATGACTTGAAATATCTGAGGAAAAAGAAGAATGGTTCACTTCCTACTGTTATATTACCCGTAATACCTGGCAAACAAGATGCACTTGTTCTGTTGTAAATTCCTAAACTGCAACCTATTCTAACCCTATTTTAGAATGTGTTAATTTTTACATGTCTGGATGTGAAAGAATAATAGAAATTAAAGCTGCCCTATGCAATATAACAAATGTAAGATTTTTTGTTTCTGTTATCATACTTTGCTTATATAGGTTGAATTGTTTTGGTTAGGTTTTTATTTATTTTTAGTTTGTTTCAATGAGATTATGATGCTAATTCACGAAATAGATCATTCAAAGTAAAGGTGTGCTCTGTTTACCTTTGTTCTCTCCCTGTTCATGAACAATTCCCTTATCTTTCTATGCTGGTGTCTTCTTTATAATTAGAGAACCACATTCGTTAACCTTGTAATGAGGTAGCTGTCTTCCTTGCTTTTCAAATATACTGAAAATTATTAATTTATGAATGAGTTTAAGATACTCACAATCACTTGGGTACTGTTTTACTGAACATCGTAACAGAAATATTTAAGCAAGTAAAAACTGATAGTATCTTTAATAAAAGTATAATATTGCTATGTGACAAGTCTTGAAAGCGTCTCTGAGAGACGATTCCAATGATGTGTTACTTTTATTTGCAATATTGCTTAGCCAGATATATTGAAATAAAAGGGACTATTGTTTTGAACTTGTGAAATTTTTTAGCATAAAATGTTAAGAGCATACAAGCACAGGGAAAACTGCATAACTGGGTAATATGAGTTTTAAATTACGATCGAATATGTTGAAACATTGTGAAAAACCACAGGGTCATGACAATATAATGCCTGTAATATTTATTATCTATTTTTCAAAGAGCTATTTTCACAAATTTGGTGCCCACCAATTTAACTTCATTGTTTACATTCGAGTAAGATCTAAAAAAGCAAGGAACACTCAGATTATTAAGTGGCGATCACATACTTAGAAAAATTGTTAAACACATGAAAGTACTGTCATTTATCCAATATCAACAACGTTAACATTCAAAATGGAGAATTTTTGGATTTATTGATTCCCAACGTTTCTCAGCTGACCTTGTTTTTTTGCTAATTGGAAACAAAAATAATGGTATTCACTCTTTTAAAAGCATCATATGAACGTGTTACTGTCTCAATTCCTCTCTAAATGGGAATTTAAAGTACTTTTTAAGTTAATTTTCAATTTTTCGAAAAATTTCACAGTTTAATTTAAAATGAGCGCAAGTATGGCTTTAAATAAAACAGTACCCTGTATCTTATTACAGTCAAATCAGAAATGCTTGAAAAAAACTTTTTTGCGTATTTTACCAAGTGTAACGAACCGAGCAAATGAGCCTCTCAAAGACACGAGCACATCCGATCAGTGAAAAACACCGAAATGTCGTTCACTGAGCGGTTGTGTTGTCTATATATATATACCAGCATGTTCTCTTAAACAATGCATTAGGTTCCTAATTTGCATAAACGTTCAACAAACGTTACACAAGTATTAAAGCAGCTTGTTAATAAATGTTCAATGTTTGGAAATGGCCACAGTTCACACATCCATGGTCTCCTGAATGCAAACCAGAACTGTCCATTTTAACCACAGGGATCTATAGTATACTATAGTATTGACCCCAGGATAATTACGAGTATATCCATGTGGTTTTACCTTAACCAATTACCAAACAGTAACGACATTTAACTACTTTGTTGCCGACAACTATGGAAAACATTGTGGGAAAAGGAAAAATTGCTCGTAACGAGCAATATTTCCTTTACCCACATTTTTTCTGCCCTTTCAGAAGTATATTTCAATTTTATCACATTTCGAAATGTCGTCTGCAAACTCTTTCAATTTGGGACGGTCAGAAATTTTATGTTTGGGAAAGGCTTGACTTACCTTATTTGTTTTACATCAATTGTGAAAGAAGCTTAAAGCTTTTTCAAAGCCACTCTTGATGACTGCTTCCTGGATACTAGACTAGTACTCGCGCCGATTTGCGGGTTAGTCCCGGAAATTTTCACCTTGCCTTACAGGGATTCGAACCGGGACCCTGGGTACAATAGGCCGACGCTCTACCTTTGCACCACCGTCGCCCGTTTTGACCTGGAACGGGATGCATTGAATTGATAATACCACTACCATTGGTAGAGTAACACCAGCAATTGGAATGTGACCAGTGTGTACAGTGATGTATGTTATATGGGATTAAATCCTTGGCAACAGTTATTCAGTCATGTTATGAATTTCCTGGTTTTCAAGAGTAGAAGGCTAGTGCTTTGAAGTGTCTTGCCAACAGACACTCCTATGAAACCAGAGGTACTGATGGGACTTCAACCTGTGACCCCCAAGTTCTAAGACTGCCACATTAGCAACTGGACCATGTTAGACTCCCGGTATCACTCTGTATTACATCATAGCTTTTCGTCATAGTCTTTTGAGTATAAAAACAGTAAAAATGAAGTGGACAGTAACTACTGTTACTAAAGAAGTAGTAACAAGTATTGTTGTTGAAAACAGAAACGTTTGTTATAAATGAGACATTAATGATTTTTACTAAAGAAGTAGCAATAAGCAGGGACATAGATAACATTATCTATAGCTCTGCAATAAGTAATAATTTGGATCACAGAAACGTTTTTAACGAATGAGACAGTAATGATAAAAGAAATGTTTGTAACAAATGAGACAGTGTTAATATTTGCTAAAGAAGTAGAAATAAGTAATTATTTCGATTACAGAAACAGATGTAATGAGTGTAATAGTAATCATCTCGAGCAATGGTTGGTAGTATAAAGATACATTTTAGTGACACGCTATGATTTCGATTACAGAGGTATTTCTTACCAATAGAATAGTGGTAATTAAAAGAAGTGGTAAGTATTATATAGATGGTTACAAGTAATGAATGGTTCTAGAAAACAGAAACGATTGTAATGAATTAGAAAGTATCAGTTACAAACAATCAGAAGAAAAATCTAACATGTGATGATTTCGCTTATAGAAGCTTTTGTTCGTATGGGCCAGTGAAAATTGCAAGTAATAATTGGTATTCTAGAAGGGATTATTTAGATAACAGGAAACAGTTTTGATGAATAGGGAAGTTGACAACTCTTTGCAATATTGGAACTTTATAGGTGCATGATATTGTAAGTTGTAAAGAACTAGATTACATTTGTAATGATTGGATAGTGGCAAATACAAATAATGATTTATACTGAAGAAGTTACAGTCAAACGTGTGTTAAGAAGCCAGGCGATGGAACTAAGACAATTGGCTGTTAAGACGGGTTGGCTGTTTAACACAAATTGAGGAACACTTTAAATCCAATAATGGGTCTTTCTGTAGTGGTTGTTTAAGGCAGGTTGGCTGCTTCAAAGAGTAGTTGCTTAACACAAGTTGAACTGTACTAGAAGTTCGTGTATAATGCTTTAATCGGCATCCCAGTGAAACTTAAAATGCATCGGCAATCGTGAAAATATGTTATTCTAAAATGTATTCTGGTATTGTATACAACTAACTCTGCTAGCCGTTACTCCTTGACAAAATGTAGGTTCAACTATTCGGCTGGCGAAGAGGTAGGTAAAATGGGGTATACAAAGACTATGCTTTCATTTAGAAAACAATTCTGGCAAAACCTTTATTGTTGGATGCTTAAATCGTACTTTTATCGAGAAGAATATTATATTTAAAGTACCTACGCTATAGGGTTAAAAAGAAGCATTTAGGGAATTGACGAGTGAATAACTTATCATTTCTAAAGTTATGCAGGCGATATTGGTTTCAGATTTTTTTTGTTGATGAAAATCACTTATTTGTTGATTGAGAATAAACAAAGCGTGTAGTTAAACTGCAAATGATTAATAAACAAGTCGTGCTGTTCCTCTTTCACACTCGTTTCGGTTGTCTTCTGATATCGACGCGTTAAAAGGGTGCTCATGAGGTAAAGATGTTTAGAGTAAACAATGAATACAAATGAGACGCAACATATTGTTGTGTAGCCAGAACTGCTCCTTTGAGCCATTGAACGGAGGTGTCAAAATGGTTCGTCTATTAAGGTGGGTGTCTTATTTCATATGAATTGTAATAATCATTAACCCTTAGAATGCTCGGTGATGTTCTAAAAATTAGTTTTTGTGTTGTCTGCTTTCCGAAACCTTAAATATCTGCTTAATTTTGTTTAGGTAAGATACTCAGAGAAGAAAACAGGTTAGACCACAGGCCAGCCGCCAATTTACTTGGCGACTGGTCTGGATCAAACCTGTTTGCATAAGCATGAAGTCGGTTCCATCACTATGAGGGTTAACGTGATAATGGTCACATCCCATGCATCAAGACAGAAACGATGCATAGTTATTCAAACCGTGGATTCGGATAAACGTGAAGAGCATGAATACATGTTATAATAAACATCGGCAAGGGTTCTCGGTTCACAACTTCATAAAATTAAAATCAACAATTTGAGTGGATTTGTGCATGGTCAAAATGGTACAGTTTGTAACTTGTGTGTGAAAAACGATCATAAGGATATCGCATCAATCTGACAAAAGGATAGACTTTTCCTTCCGCCATCTTGATTTTTTTATATATATTCCGCCACAGCTGTGGATTGAAACAGGACAACATATTACGTGATGGATTGATGTATGGTTGCAAAAGGCTTCACTTCCACCAATACACGCACATTTGAACGCCGTCATGAATCATGGGTGACCATTTTGTTTGTGTTTGACTTAAATGATTATTCGACATTGTCCAATTTCTTAAAGTCATACCAGACCACTTTGTGGAAGATCTTTAGATTGGATCGAATGCTTGATTCAACTCGTTTTGACTGAAAGGTATTCGGGACATTGCTCCAACTTTGAAGAGAAAAGAAGAGACATTGCAAATAGATGCTACTTGTTAAAACAGGTCCTTTTAATTATATAATAATTTAAATCTAGCGGCTACAGAAAATATTTAAGAAATATTATTGACAGAAAATGGATACTGCTAATTATAGGAATTTTGAACAGTCACGAAATTCATCACGGAGGAATTGTAGAGATGAAACTTTATTTGACATTATCAAGTTTTAAAAACGCCTATAAGTTCATTCTCTGTTTCTTAAACTTTGCTCTATACTAGTCTCAATAACGAGTCGTGGGCGAAGATTTTTTCAAACTTGGACATTTATCGTGCTTCAATTAGCAAAAACCTTCGAGACCAGATATCTGGACTATGCTCTATATATGTATCTGATTTACAGTAATTGACTAATCAACTCCTTTCCCATTTTCCCTACAGGCCACGCATGTTTCGCAGAATCGAAGGTGTAGTAGGGATGCAACTTAACTTGACATAAAAAAGTTTATAAGTTCATATTTCTGTTTCTAAATCTTTGCAGCTTTGCTCTATATATGCACCGGTTTGAATCCAATCCAGACACACTTATTGGCTTAAAACACTCCTTTTTCCACAGGCCACGCATGTTTCGCAGGGTCGAAGGTGTGCTGAAGGCATGTATCGTATTGCTCACGATCTCGGCCATCACACTATACCTGATGGACGCCAAGGACTCTAACACGGTGGCCAACCCTGACGACGAGAACAACTCGTACGAGAATTATCTGAAGGCACGGCGGAAAATTGGCGACGACACGGACACCAGTCTACCTGTTTGTGAGATGCCGGCACTTGGTGAGTTCTGTGGGTTTTGTTTGTGCTGTGACCCATTACCAAACAATAACCATATTTGTGCAGTTTGTTGCAAACGGCTCTGGAAAACATTGTGGGAAAAGGAGAAATTGTTCTTAACGAGCAATTTCTCTTTTTCCCACAATGTTTTCTGCCCTATCAGAAGATTGTTTTTCAATTTCATCATATTTTGAAATGTCGTCTACAGACTCATTTAATTTGGGACAGTCGAATATTTAGCGTTTGGTAAAGGGTTACTGGATTCTGAAGTCGGATTATTTTCTTTTGTTAGCGACTGTGGTGCAGTGTTAGAGTGTCGGCCTCTATTTCCAAGGCTCTTTGGTTCGATCCTCGCTAGCAGGGAGTTGAAATTGTCGGGACTACCCCACAAAAGGCTAAAGCACTGGGATGAGATCGTATTATCCTTGAAGCAGTCAGTGAGAGTGAATTCGACAAGCCTCAAGCTTTTCGTCTCAAACGATGTAAAAATATAATCAGTTTAAACTTACTTTTATTTAGCAGCGTACATGAACCATAAAGAGAAGTCTACAATAATTACTGTGGAGTTTTAACAACCATTGTATTTTGTTATTTTGTTTTGTCCGACCAGAGTATCTTCCCAACGCATGGGCCAATCCGGCAGTGTAATGGCTGACCGCCCATGTCCACAGTGTATGTTATACCCGGTTTTTGCGCTGTATTACAGAAATTTTGACACCGAATGACGTTGAACCCTCGTGGGAAGACCTGGATAGTACCGCACCAAGCCTTAACCTACAGAAAGGCGGGCGGTATAAGCCGAAGAACTGCCAGGCAAGGTCTAAGATAGCAGTTCTCGTCCCGTACCGAAATAGGGAGACCAATCTCAAACTGTTTCTACAATACATGCACCCGTTCCTACAGCGACAGTTGATGGACTACGTGATTTATGTGGTCGAGATGGTAAGCATTATATACATGTATACAGTTGACTGTATGACGTTGGCTGTTTACTTTGAACGATTCTAACTTAACCTTTAATTAATTCAATTCCTTACATGGAGTTGTTACATGTACATGTAGTTAAAAGCGAAAGCATCTTTAGTGGACATTGAATTATTATGACTTTTTACGTTCATTTTCGTTGCTGTTGAAACACAATTTATATTTTTTGTCACTGTGGTTAACTTCTTATCTTTGCGTTTAAATTAAATCACTCTTATTTGAAGTAAGAGGGTTACAGTGGTTAACATATTCATATATGTGTATTTGTTAGAATATAGCCTACATGTGTATGGGTCCTCTTCATTTTGGGGTGTAAGGTCAACTTAAAAGCTCTGCCTTCCTTTAAACAGTCTGCCTTTTTCTCTCCGAAAATGTCGGCTTGAAATACGTTATAAAGATATCCTGACATGTTTTCAAGTTAAACTAGACTAGTATGCCTAAAGGAGACAACATAGTTTGATTGAACAGCGACGAAATATATTTCTCACGTTATTTCGCGATATTTCAGGAACCGGAAGGCCGATTCCGGAAGACGGTTATCATGAATGCTGGGTTTCTGGAAGTGGCAAAGATGGAGCCACACAGGTGTATTGTGCTTCACGATGTGGATATGGTACCCATGAATACGCACAACATCTACAAGTGTGATGAGACTATTTACCATCCCGCCATCGCTATCAAACAGTACAACTTCTCGTATGTAAATATTAAACACCATTCCTGGGTATTCGACATTAATAATGAGATATGTTCATTGTTAGATTCTTCATCAAACATGAGCCACGTATGTGCTTCAGGTGAAATATTTTATCTTTTTCATCAGTAATCGAAATTACCGCACCTCAATTAGTCAAATGAAGGGAAATGCATATCACAACACATGCCAATAACTAACATAAAGGCGCATTTCTGAGACTGAAAATTACGCACTTGAATATTGGTGTGTTTTTTTGCGATTTTTTGTGGGAATTTTTATGATTATTTCAATGGAAATATGAAATACAATACTTGTATATGATAATGTTTGAAAGATCACATTATTTTCCATCAGTTTAGACCTAGGTCCAGCTACGTGTCTGACATAGTATCAACTACTCTAAGTGCGTTATTCAATAATAACAGACGACAAATGAATGCTTGATCGCCCATCTTTCTTTCCCACAGGAAGCCGTACGAAACGTATATAGGTGGAGTGTTGGCATTTCCGGAGAAGCATTATCGTGCAGTGAATGGATTCTCCAACTTGTTTAGTGGGTGGGGAGGTGAGGAAGACGACCTTAATGCCAGGTAAAACAATTAACAGTTCAATAGATATAAGGTGTAATAATGTCTGGTAGGAAAGCAAATGTAACGAGAGGAGAAATTGCTCGCTGTTAGTAAGTTCTCCTGTTGAATTATTTTCTCAACGACAAAGTCAACATCCTTCATCAAAATTCTTGCCGTACAATATCGATGTTTCATTCGGGAGCATTGTGAACGGGTGTGAATTGTTTGTTTGTGAATGTAATAGTGAAGTATATGATCGTGCATAGCAGTGCCACCGCATACCTACGTCTGCTTGGTCAACAAGCGCCTTGATAGCACTAACGAATGCTGAACGTATTATCCGTCCGGCCTTGTCCACTGTACAGTCGACCAGCTAAATAGCATTGCATGGTATGGAATATTTCCCAGATGGGGATTCGTCTGTTGGGCAATTACCTATTAAGCTGGGTTTAAAGTTCTTCCAGATAGAAGGGATACAAGTATATCGAATTGGGCAAAGACACGTCTCGAAATACAATCACACCCGTTCAGAGGGAAACATTGTCGCCCACTGCATGGCTATGATGCTCACATGTAACTACATGTTTGCCGTCCGCGAGAGCAATCCTTTTGCAATATGCATTCACAAACGTTACATTATTGCTCGAGTATACAGGGTATAAAACGTTGATTTCGACGATGTACAATTGTAGACTAAGTATAGACCATGAAACTATATCCTTATGAAACAACACGGAAAGCATTGTGACATTCGGAGAAATTGTATGCTTTTTAACGACTTTAGGATTTGTTTAATAAAGAGAGGAAGTTACAATTGCACGAATCCGAATTGGTCATTCATACGTTACACACTCCTGGCTCTTGGCTAAGGAAGATGCACCTGAATGCATTCCATGCAATGCACCCTTTACCATCAAACATATATTGCTCGATTGCATTGATTTTCAAAGAATTCGTGCAAAATATTTCAATGTCAACACTATTTATGAGCTTTTTGACACTGTCAGGATTGAATTAATTCTTTCCTATCTCAAAGAGATTGGAGTTTACAATAGATTGTGATTCCTTACACATTCTAAATATATATA
Source organism: Cerastoderma edule (assembly GCA_947846245.1). Lineage (NCBI taxonomy): Eukaryota > Metazoa > Mollusca > Bivalvia > Cardiida > Cardiidae > Cerastoderma > Cerastoderma edule. The sequence continues at coordinate 23,711,109 of OX401409.1, read as the reverse complement.
CATTTATCAACATCATTTTTTCATCACACACTATTTATTTCATATCACACATTCATTACAAACAATCAACAATCATTAATTTTTTACAAATTTTCTGTCTACTTTTGTTCATTAATTACAAATTCTTATTTATTTTTTCTTTAAACAAATACATTTTAACCTGTTAATATTTTTAATATCCATTCATCCACATCATCATAATGCGCGCTAAATGACCTTAGCTGTCGATGCGCCTTAAAACACCATTCATTCATTCATTCATACTAACACATCGCAACTGTAAAACAAAAAAAGTCGATTCTTCTTCTTTAGGATTTGTTTAACAAATTTTCATGGAGAGGAATACGTATAATATTGGTATCAATGCTACTGTGCAACGAGATCGTGCTTTGTACTAACACATCGCAACTGTAAAACAAAAAAGTCTATTCTTCTTCTTTAGGATTTGTTTAACAAATTTTCATGGAGAGGAATACGTATAATATTGGTATCAATGCTACTGTGCAACGAGATCGTGCTTTGTACTAACACATCGCAACTGTAAAACAAAAAAGTCGATTCTTCTTCGTTCAAGTAGAAGCGAAAACGGCCTCTTGGTTTTAAAGCACTGTTTTTGTGTTGTTCCTTACTCCACCACGACTGCCAGACAAATTAAGAAATTCAACAAAGATATACAAATATGCTGTATGTAAACATGATTTTCAACGACAGTATTGTATTCATACTATTTCTACACTAGAATTGGAGCCATGGGTATACCAATTACCGAGCCGGATCCGGAAATTGGGAAATATGCAACATGGCCACATAGCAGGGAGGATGAACTTGTAAACAGGTACACGATTTTGCCGAATCTAATGCAACAACCTTATATATTGTGTTACCACATGAGAGAGATTCAAATGAAGATGAAAACGTAAATAATATGCTGTCCCGTTTTGGAAGGGTATTGGTTACGTTGAAGCCTTTCAGCTCTCAATGAACTATTCTTTTAGCTCAGTACATCAACGAATACATTATCTATATATTAATTTGTTTTTGTGTGTATACAGAATTCTGTTTTTAGACGAATTCCCTCCCAATTTTGAAACAATGTTTTCTATCATAAGAAAGAAAAATGTTTTGTTGCTTTCGAACACATACATAAAATAGCGTTATGAGGATAAAAATAGTTCGGATTATCTAACCCTTAGACTGCTGTGTAATTTTCTAAAAATATATTTTTGTGTCATCTGCCTTCCAAAACTTTAGATATAAGCTTAATTTTGATGAGGAAAGATACTCAGGGTAGCAAACAGGTCAGATCACAGGCCAGTCGCCAATTCGAACTTTTTGCATAAGCATGAAGACGGTTCATCTGAGGCAGAAGATATGAAAGCAACACAATTTAGGTGTGACGACAAATACTAGTCTTGGATATAACAGATAGTAGGAGAAAAGAAATAACAGCAATTATATGTCACATGAAGTATGTTCTAGATGTCCTATCACCATCATAAGGTAGATACTAATATTTACATTTCAGGAAGATATATGTTGCCACTGCGGTTGATAGAATGCGTGTTGACGGTCTACAGACGGTAAACTACGGTGTGCGCGGTGTGGAAGAACGCCCCATGTACACATGGATAGGGATTCGAACCAATCAGACAGACATGCACTCACACAGATACAAACCGCGATTCAGCGATTGGCTGAGTCAGGTTCATATTCACTTCACCGGATAAATAACATCGAACCGAATCGAATCGAAAATACGAATGACTGGCTTTTATTGAAATCGATGTTAAAACATACTAGGTTGGCCAAACTGTTAATAGACGTTAAACCACAAGTTTTGGGTTTAACAGGCATCGATTTCAAAGATAAGTTGGCTTGATAATTGGTGACCATCAAACGCAAATTTTTAGCTTAATCCATTACCAAACAATAACGGCATTTTACCGCTTTGTTGCAGACAGACGACTCTAGAAAACAATGTGAGAAAGGAAGAAAATACTCGTAACGAACAATTTCTCCTTTTCCCACAATGCTGTTTAACATATCAAAAGATTATTTTCCAATTTCATTACATTTTGAAACGCCGTCTGCAAACTCTTTGAATTTGGGACAGTCGAACATTTGGTTTTGGAAAAGGGTTAATAGACAACGCCCATCATCCATTAATCCATTCTTCTAATCTGATGATTAATACGGTCTTTCTCTCTCATTTCGATAGTTATTTATTACATAACAATTTATAGACCCTTTCAAAATTGTGTTGTCATGTTCGTTGGAATCGGGAGCATAACTACTTTCTATAATGAACACTTACGAAAGACTTAGTAACGATAAAGGAGAAGCATTAACCCTAAAGAATGCTAGGTAAATTTCTAAAAAGTTGATTTTTGTGTCGTCTACTTTCCAAAACCTTAAATATCTGCTAATTTGATGAGGAAAGATACTTAGAGTAGCAAGCAGGTTAAATCACAGGCCAGTCGCCAATTTTACCTGGCGGTTGGCCTGTGATCTAACCTGTATGAATAAGCGTGAAGTCGGTTCCAGCACTATAAGGGTTAACAACAACAACATTCCAAGCTGTTACCTGTTTGTTTATAAAGATGATGTACATGTACGTCTGGATTATTGGTGTTAGACTAAGGAATTAACATCGATAAGACATTGTTTTATCGATTAAATATATCGTGTTCTAACGTTGTATTAAAATGATATTATATACCAATGGACTAATACACATGCATTGTTCATTTCTTTTTATCACTGTCCATTTGGTCTCAATAATTATATTTCGGGAGCAATATTGATATCCTTACTATGTCCCTAACTTTCCGTTCAGTTGCACAATTATCATCCTAACCAACACCTAACGATGTCTCTTGTTCAAAACCCTTACTCCTTTTCTTACTCTTATGTATATGCTGCATAACTCTCTTGGGACGATTTGCTCCTAATGCAACATCTATGTTTGGTCTTCATAAAAAATGTAGTAATACGATGCCATTTTTGACGTTCGCTGTTGCTTTAATTATGGATACGACGTACACATTTATGGAATATCATACAAATGATCTTTAAAAGCGGTTGGGCTCTGACATCGCGACAACAGTTTTAAGCCAATTTGCGACGCATATCTTATAGACGAGAGTGATTCGAAGGGATTTTACTTTTGGTGAAAAAGGGCCTGATGACTTCATGTCCATATATATTACCACTCGGCCAAACGGTCTTTTGTGCTTTTATTCGCGTGAATAGTTGTTCAAATTTTAAGACAATACCTAGAGAAACAATTTACTTGACAACGCTGTTTGTTACATATATATGTGTTTTTGTTCCACGCCGTTTTTTCTTTTTTGCCGGTTTTTTTCCACAGTAACTTCACAGCATTTTCTGAGTGTTAACTTGTATTAAGATGCCCACCCCTTCCGTCCTTAAACTGATGTTTCCATTCAAAACCGCATCACCGCTTATCAAAGTACAGTTAGTCCGACAGTAACGGATTTTAGTGAATAGCGGATAATGATAACTTTGAGCTGAGATAAGACAACCAAAACAAATTATCATAATGTTTTGAGTTTACCATTTGATGAAGTAGTCTTTCAGTTGCAATATTGTGAAATTCGCGTAAACTTGCAATAAAAAAGAGACTGTAATTGACCTAGTTTCCGATCAAGGTCATTTCCGGTTTCGCAATTCAACAACGTATCTGCAACAGGCAGATTTATTTTCATGATCATTTCTTTTTCCAAGAAGATAATCTCACCATTTTTCACTTTGCACCGATGACCAGTTGTCTTTTCTATCACTGCACATGAAGCATGTGCACCAAAACTCTCTATAACTACATGAAAATACAAGTGCATGTGATTCAGCCAGTAACGGATATCAAGAGGACAAAATCAAAAAGGATCAAGTTGGGTCTTTTTTTGCAAGATAAACTCGTCATTTATGTGAAATAAACGATGATAAGGAAATTTGGCGAAAAGAAAGTTTAAAAAAATAACGTTCCCCCCCCATCTTGTCCGAACAACAAGTAAGCTGTGAAAATAGCAAATTTAGAATCTTACCGAACATGGCTTATTTCTTAAAGGCAGAAATTGACAAAATAAACCATTTTTCCCACCCGTAATGAGTTTGCAGACGTATATTTCACTTTTGAATAATTATCAGATTTGAAAAGGTCAAATTCATGAATATACAGTGTTTAGACAGCTTGAGAATATCGCCCTAATATGGGGACAGTGTCAAAATCCGCTACACCCGGATCTATCCGGTAACTGCCGTAAAATGTGTTAGTCGAAAACTCATTTGTATAAGAAAACGGATGATAACACATGAGGAAAGTTTACATATTCTTGAAGAACACATTTTTTTTCTATCAATGGTCAATGTTAGTTTGACTCATTTGCCGTATTTTAAAGACGCATAAAGCGCCAATGTTCTTAGCGATCCGTTACTGCCGGACCAACTGTACTGGTAGGATCAAAATACATATTTAAATCTGAATACAAGGGTTGTTGATGTTTTAACACACAAAACAGCATGTTGTGTAAACATACAACCGTGAAACGCATTTCTGAATGCGGCGTTTGCATCATCTAAAAACCTTTTTTAAAACATTGCTGCTGGTGTTGAATCACGAGAGAAAAGAATTTTCATTTTTTTACTTATAAGTTGCTCAAATCCCGTGAATTTGTTAAATGATTTAAATAATTTAAAGTGACTGTTCGCGCCTGTCAGCACTTCTATTGGGATGATGGTTTATAAAAAGATTCAGGAATTCATTCTGGAACACCTTGCTAATGCCACTCAAGAAGAGCAGTTAAACGTTTCCAAGGACCCATGTGACGATGAGAACTAAAAATAGCACCACTTATACTGAGATTAGCTCATTGTTAACGAAATAAACCCTTTGAAATGGTTTTTAATATCTACAATATAAATGACCTATATCTTTTCTGTACGTTTATAAAAAGGTTTGAGAACATTCAATGATCTAGTGTTATGTAACTTAAGAAATCTAACATTTTATTTTAACTGCTAAATTTGTAGATAGTCCTTTTAAATTTAGACATGTAGGCAGTCTTCATCGAATCAAAAGATTCGCGGTAGTCACCAAACACCGGCAGATAAGACAAAGAGAGTTATAATCCCACCAAACTACTGCTGTCTGCCTATTTTATATCTTCGTAACTTATGTTGGTTGCCCCTCTTTTTTGTTTCGTAATATTTCCATAAAGGGAAGCCATTTTGATGTCTTTGAAATTATTTGACCCGGTTGATATTGCAAGACACCCAACAAAGTAATAAAACTAGGTAGAAAACAAAAATACTTTAATACTTATTACCAAAGGGCCCCATGTACAGTATGAAAAGTTAGAAATTATCAATATGTATATATTTTTTTACATTTCTCTTAACTAATTTTCTTTTTTTCTACATGATATTACCATGGCGGCTTTTCCGTTTATGTTTTACAGCGTTTTTCGATTGACCCGTGTATGTGTTAACACCAGTCGAAATGTAGGTCATCAGGATCACACGTAGGAGGAGCCCAGTTACACATACCTACAACATTCACAGTAAAGATCTCCAAATTGTGAAACACGGTAAAAACCTTGGCGTAACAATTGCTCAAAACCTATCATGGAAACCCCACAAAGAAACCACTGCAAAAAAGGCAAACAAGTCCCTGTCTTTCTTAAGAAGAAACCTGACAAGCTGCCCACAAGATAACAAAGGCACAATCATACAAGTGACTTGTCAGGCCAATCCTTGAGTATACCAGCACTGTATGGGACCCTCATAAAACCAGCTTGAAGCTATCTAACGCAGAGCAGCATGCATCGTCAAAGGCGACGACAAGACGACAAGCAGTGCAAGTCAGATGATTAATCAACTGAACTGGTCCACACTGCAGCAACGCCGATAAAATGTCAAGCTGGTTATGGTATACCGGATAACCTATGCCTTGATTGACATACCAACATCAAAGTATTTTCATCACTTAACGCTTGACGCCATGGTTATGGACACAGATTCCACCTGCCCTATTGCCGCACTGATGTCCTTAAACACGTCTTCTTTCCCTCAGCTATCCGACTGTGGAATCGGCTACCAGAGCACCTAGCAACAGCAAGCAGTCTCGATGCTTTTAAGAGGGGGCTCGTCGTTGTTCCACCGTATGTTTTAATCACGTTTAACTAGCACGCTATTTTCATTCTTTTAAAATGTTATTCGCCGCACATAGCCTTTGTAAGTACACCCTGTACGACTATGCCACAGAGGAGATCTTGTACAGCACTGGAAGAAGAAAAAGAAGAAAACAATTCAGGGTGAAACAATTCATTTTCTTTGAGATATCTGGTAGGAACCATTGTGACAAAAGAAGTAATTGCCAATTTGCAGCAGTTGATCTGCATGGCATAGATGTTTCTAAAGACTTCCACAGAGATACCATTAATGTGAGGTATTATGAAGTACTGGGTCTCACTCTAAATGGGTAAATAAAACAATAAATACCTCCCCGTCCAAGCAAATTACACACCTGTGTTATCCGTTAGTACAACTCTCGTGTTAAACTCGTGCACATTGTATGAGTTACAGGGACCGTGAGTTACAGTTCGAAAAACCGTTATGAACATGAACGATCAAATGTTGTCATACTTGCAAGAAGTGGGTTTTATGACGTACAAGTATAGTCTGAACAGTTCAAACGTTGTATGGATTTATATATCAACAGAAAATAATGTCTTCCAGTCGGTGGAAATGCGTTTTAATTATTGTGATCATCGTGTTTAGCATTCAAATTGTTTTGTCGAAAGGTAGCCTACAATACAGTAAGTAAATATGTCTAAAAGATATTGGTTTTACATATGTAAACATTTGGTTGGTTGGGTTTATATTACCACACATTTGAGACTCAAAGTGCCTTCAATGGCGTATCAATTTAAGCAAATTGGAGAACCTACGTTATGTTATATTGGATATTCATTTACAAACAGGGAGAATTACTGGTATTTGAACTAAATGTTTACATTGATCGGTTATGATTGTGCGTGAAATATTGCTTTGCTCGATTCCTTTCACGTGTATTTCCAAGGAAATGCAAATTGTCATTTTGCCGCAATAATTTTCGTTTATATCAATACTATTATAGATCATTGGATCGTATATAGAGGCTTTTACTAAGCGCACTCCTGGCTAGACCATTATTTCCTTGACATTGAAGGAAATTGGTGCAGCATAGTCGGTTTGTTTCACACCAATGAAATATCGTGATCATGTGGTAGATGCTATTGCTCAGCATATGTTGATAAACAAAAAATCTTTAAAAAAAACTTTTATTTTGATTTTTGCTCAACTCCTAATGTTGACAAAAGATACAAGCATATTGGCGGCTGGCCTATGATTTAACCTGTTTGCTACTCCGTGTATCTTTCCTCACCAACATTAAGCAAATGTTTAAGAAAACAGACTACACAAAAGATATTAAAAAAATACCAAGCATTGTAAAGGCTATTTATATCCATTTTAGAATGTTCCGCTGCCACAGGTGTAATCACCATCACCAATCCGGATCCCTCCACTTACATCTGGGCCCAGGTCAACGCCTCCGACCGTATCTGTAACTCTTCTCTCGTGGGCGATAAAATAGTCGTCTACGATTGTTACGTAAGTTGTATTTATTTGTTATTAAATGTCATTCTGTCAATTGTATCGCAATGATTCTTGTACCCAGTTGAGTATAATCATTGCGATACGTAACTGGTTTCGTCTTTTTTTATTACCGAGAATACCATAGGTAAACAGATTGTGCAGCAAATTTACCCACTTGATAGTTTTGAGTAACATTATTTATCATACAATCATACAATCTATTTCTTTTGACATTAAATAGCAAATTGAATGATATTTTACTGAAATGGTGTAACGGAAGGCCGCATCTTTTGAGTTGCATCGGCGAGGGAAAACTACGAAATCTAAGCCAATTCTACGAGATCAAGACTGGAACTTTTCCCATAGGCGGTTGAATTCAATAAGGGTTGAATCATGTTTTTAGAGTTTTGATTTTTTCTCTGAAAATGCTGGAAACAGCCAAGAAAAGAAATACCTACCTTGAAACACTTTGTTTTGATGCGCAAACGTACTTCCGGAAGAGCGATCACCAGCCGTGATGGAGGGAAGCCAGTGATTTCGTCGATGTGGGAACTTGGTATGGCCCGGTTAGGGAGACCATTTTGTGTTTGTGCTTCGTTTTTCAACTTTTTCTAAATCGTTTTTGATTATTTTGGAGTAGACTTACAACGTTCACGGAACGCCTGCACAAATAAGATAACATAACGCATTGTTATAGAGAACATACAGGTATATTAAAAGACAGAATAACCGATCAGTGGACGACGGTGTTTTTCATCGATCGAATGTAATTGTCTTAAAGAGGTTATTTTTCTCGACCCGTTACAGTAGTAAAAGTCTATAAGCCATTAATATAAGTGAGGGACTTTCTGAAGACATTAAATGTATTTTGATATATGCATCTTTGATCAATGTGTATCTCCTTTCAATTATGTTTTAGTAACGTTTCATATTTCAAAATCTTATTCAAACAGAAGGGTACATTATAACGTCCATTTGTTTTATACAGTTTAAAAAACGCATCTTTGCTTTGAATGGAACTAACATGAATAAAACTCAACTATATTGGGGTCATAGTATTTACTTCGACTTCAGGGGTACTTTTATAGTAATGGACGTTTGAGGTAAAATAATTTGAAAGCATTTTAAATAAATACAAACTCTTGCACATTTGCTCACCAATGGTATAAATGTCAGGATATCTCGACTTCATTTTCAAAACCATCCGCAGACCATGTTGTTCAGTAAAGTCATACTTTTTTCAAAACCAATCATTAACAATGTTGTTTGGTAACGTCATTATATCTCGAATATATTTTTTCAAAACCAATCATTAAAAATATTGTTGGTAACGTCATAATATCTAGAATATATTTTTTCAAAACCAATCATCAACATTGTTGTTTGGTAACGTCATAATATCTCGAATATATTTTTTTTCAAAACCAATCATTAACAATGTTGTTTGGTAATGTCATAATATCTAGAATATATTTTTTTCAAAAGCAATCATTAAAAATTGTTGGTAACGTCATAATATCTAGAATATATTTTTTCAAACCCAATCATTAACAATGTTGTTTGGTAACGTCATAATATCTAGAATATATTTTTTCAAAACCAATCATTAACAATGTTGTTTGGTAACGTCATTATATCTCGAATATATTTTTTCAAAACCAATCATTAACAATGTTGTTTGGTAACGTCATTATATCTCGAATATATTTTTTCAAAACAAATCATTAACAATGTTGTTTGGTAACGTCATTATATCTCGAATGTATTTTTTCAAAACCAATCATTAACAATGTTGTTTGGTAACGTCATAATATCTCGAATATATTTTCAAAACCAATCATTAACAATGTTGTTTGGTAACGTCATAATATATAGAATATATTTTTTCAAAACCAATCATTAACAATGTTGTTTGGTAACGTCATAATATATAGAATATCCTTTTTTCAAAACCAATCATTAACAATGTTGTTTGGTAACGTCATTATATCTCGAATATATACTTTTTTAAAACCAATCATTAACAATAATGTTTGGTTACGTCATGCTATCTCGAATATATTTTCAGAACCAATCGCTGACGATGGTGTTGTGTGACGAGATAGGTTTACCGTTGATCATCACCTCGGTTATCAAGTCCTACAAGCTGATGTGTTCTGCTGCACGCAGGGCGGAAGGCGTGTCCGGGGACGGTGGAAATGACAACCACATCGCACGATTGTAACACAGGCTATTCAGTCATTGAATTGCTCTTTTACCATTTATAGTTTTATTTCATTTGTTCTTTTCTGATTCACTGCCTTTTACAGCTATAAAGGTACCGTTTTACTTATCAACTTACGGAAAATATTTGCGCGAGTCAACACTTATATATGTATGGATACAGTATCTTAAATAAAAGTACAATATTGTAATGCGACACGTCGTTGGAAGCATCTAGGAGAGACAGTTGCAATGACGTGTTACTTTGCAATTTTGTTAAGCCTTATATCATGATAAGAGAGAATGTTGTTTTAAACTTACACAAATTTTTATCAATGAAATGTTTAATAAAATTATATTTATTCACCTACAGCAACTTATCGCATTTCTGTTGCAAGTCGTTGTCACAGATGTTTATGAAGTCGTCTGTAACGGAAGTGCTATATTTGGCATATTGATGAGTAACGGTGGTTAAGGTCAACTTTTATCATTTTTGATACAAAATCCCATACCCACTTTAATTACAGGGAACTGATTATGGTTTAAGCATTTCGATTTATAAGCAGCCCTAGAACTTAATTTATAACACTGGGTTGATCCAAGAAACACAGAGGTTCTACCAGAAATATGATGAAACGTTGTTTAACCATAGCATAATCAGTTTGCAGACAGCAGTGATACTAGAGAAATGATCGACGCTAATTGATCTAAGTTATAAGAACTTTTTTACACAATCGATGTAAACGAAATGACATTATGATAAAAATAGAAAGAGCAATGGCTTCAGAACAGAAGAATCATGGGTGCGATTCGCTTGAGAAGCGTGGTCCATCTTGCAATGTTTCATTGACAACTGAACTGATTAAGTATCCGGAAAGGAGAATCGGAGTGATAAATAAAATATGTTGAAATTGTTACGAAATCGATGAAAACTAAAGGTTTTATATCCGCTGTACTCGTGTGAATGTCTTGTATGTTCTCATGGTTAAGGTGACGGTCTTAGAAGTCGGGGAGTGGGAGGTTCCGGTTGGTTGGGCCCAATCGTAACCTCTAGCCTCGTGAGAGTGTCCATTGACAAGACATTTCAGAGGCTTTAGCCTATTACTGGTGAATCGATGAAAGCCATGACATTACTGAAAGAAAAATTGTTAAGTTCCTTAAACCCTATCTAATCAACACACTAGAATTTGTGTTATTTCAGTTTTACAACAACAGCAGCACCCACAGCATCACCAATAATAGAAATAAACTCAACCATCATAGATCCGGACACTGGGCTAGAAGGTACTGTAGCGACTATTGGTCAACACTTCCTTTGGTATGCTTGGAGTCCAGGTAAATCATTGATTTAATACTTATCTTCGTTTAACTATTATAATGTTATTTCCTAAAAATATATCTTTGTATTGTCTGCTTTCCAAAACCTTAAATAGCTGCATAACTATTTTGAGGAAGGATTCTCAGAGTAGCAAACAGGTTAAATCACAGGCCAGCCGCCAATTTACTTGGCTTGGATCAAACCTGTTTGTATATTCATGTATATCGGACCCAGCAATATAAGTTTGATCTAGCTGTGAGATTTTCTGACAGGTTCATATCAAACTTACTAACCTACACTATCTTTACTTTACCGTTTGTTACGAATGTTATTCATCATTGTCTTTTTGATTTATAATGAAAATGTTTGTTAAGAACTATCCAAGTGCAAGAATGTATGCATGGAAGGATGAAAGCCTTTTTTTTAAAAAATCCCATAATATATACTTGGTCAAACGTAGCAATCTTGCTTACACTCCATGGTACCGTTTTACTAAACAGTTTACGCTTAAGATTTGCGTAAGTCTAAAACAGCAATTCCTCTTATTTCAATACTGGACGAAGCAATATTGCAAAGTGACACATTATTGGAATCGTCTCTCCGAGACGCTTCCAATGAAGTGCCACATTGCAACATTGTACTTTCATTGAAGATACTATCCATGTTTATCAATTATGACTTACGCAAACATTTTCCGTAAGTTGTTTAGTAAAACGGGCCCCATGTGCTTCTGACAACTTTATCTCAAGGTCATAAAATCTATAACATGCTTATGCATAGACAATTATTGACTATCGTTTGTTATATGCCATTATTCGATATAATTGAATACTCGCAAATGATAAATGAATCCTTGTTACTTCCTTTCTCCTTTATCATGAGCTAACAGTTTTATATCCTTGCTCCCAGATAAGTCCAGATCATGCATGACAAGGAACCGTAAAGAACAAAACCTCTAAACACGTCGAGACTTAAAGTAAGCCTAGGTAATACGGCTATGGTTCAATACAAATCATCATTCCATTTCCAATTGTGAAAATTATAATAATAAACTCTAAGAGCACAAACCAACTGATTTGTTAATATATAACAGGCAAACACGTCTCGTATCTGGCGATCTTAATTGACATTGATCAAAATTCCATAAAATATAGCTTTATCTTTAAAATAGATGAAAATGGGGCCATTCGTGCACAAAGCTCATATACCGAATCACTACGTAATTCTTTCAACGACTTACGGAAAATATAAGCGCAAGTCAAAACTGATAAAAATGAATATGCTCTTCAACTTAACCCATTAATGAAATAAGAGCGACTGGTATTTTGAAATTACGCAAACTTTAAGCGTGAAAGGTTTAGTTAAACAGTACCCTGGTTCTTTCTAGGCTTGTTGTATTGTTGTCTTGCAGAAGAATACATGATACTACCCGAATACTGTACAACGTGTACGGACCCATTGCACGACTTGACGGTGTATTCTGTTGACACGCATATAGATGGGTATGTTTTCGTTTGACCATCTTTCTCAAGTCGAAATAATGATATATACTCTTGATGTTATATACTCAATCAATAGAAATGACCTCTTCTCTTACTTGGACTTTACGATAGATTGTGTACAGCAGTCCTTTGGGCTTTAATATTGGATTTCTAATACGTGAGAGGTATTTTGTTGATCGAAGTCATACTTGCGAAGTATAACTGGAAAGGAATAAAGAAATAACAATCAAGCGTTATAGTTGTCATGTTGTCGGTGAATTTCGATCGAATTATCAACTTGCTAGAATTTGATATACGGCATTAAAAACACTGCAATGTGAAAATCTAAATCTAAAAGCTGATGCTTCAAAGATCAAAATCTATTTCAGACAAATTTGTAAGCCACTATAAAAGTTAGATAGACTAGAGGTCATGGGCTATTTTTTCCTTTTTCATATTGATGAATGAATAATTTTCACCTTGCTTTACATTGCGATGATCCGGGAAAATAAACCAGAAAGCTTAAATTGGCACGATGCAATCAAACATTCCAGGTGCACCTATGACGACTCCTTGGTTTCCAACTTCCGGTACGAAAATGCTTCCAAACATCTGCTGGTGGCGGATCTGTATGCGTTCCGGTTTCCCTACAGTGACCAGATTTATTTACAGTGTACTGTACGGGGATGTCCGGAGGGCTCGAAGGCCTGTGATCTTGTAAGAATATCTTTATGTGATCCTTTCAACTCTTGATTGGAAAGAAGTTAGACCTAGTGGTTAAGATGTAACGACAACGAGCATATTGATGGTTCGGTGCAAGACTATAGAAAGTCTTTTGAGGGGATTAAATACAGACTTCCTTTGACCCCTCGAAAAAGTTCAAATAATAACATGTCCGTTTTTTGCCTTTATGAAATCGCCTAAGTAATATATTGAAAATTAATGGAGTTTATACGCATTTTCTTAAAAGATTATTTTCTCATTACATGTATAAATATGATTTGGCTGCTTCAAGATATGCGTTATCTGAAGTCCCCAAGTCTTATAGCTGTTGCGGAAAAGAGTTACCAATTTTGACTTTGAGATTGTAGTAACCTATAGCTTGATAATCAATTATGTAGACGTTATTTAGTACTTTCTATACATTACATTCAGCACAAACTTGGATTGCTTTCTTCACTCTGCAAAACATTATATGAATTAATGAAATGCTGAAAAAATGAAAACCAATTATTCAAAGTGTGTCATAGATTTCGTATATGTAACAGTTTAGCCCAACAATATTTATGCCTCATCTTTTATCTAAACTTTAATCAGAGGACGTCTTCCTGCTATATGAAGAAAAGTCGACGGTGGTCTAAGAGGCTTTAGCCGATACCTTGGCCAACCAAGCGTACCATAAGTTATTTGATAATTTATAAGTCGGTCTCTTAATATAACTGAAAGAGAAACCTATTGCGAAAACCTACTTTTGTTGTAACTCAATTTGTTTTTACATCGTACCAATGTAAAACCAAATTGAATAACAAGAAAAGTAGGCTTTCCCAACCTTTAAGTTAAAGAAAAGTGGAAAGCTTATCTGATGCACTTCCTTATTTCGACCTCTAGCACAAAGCATATAGGTATAATCAGTCAATCGGGGTTCTGTAACCATCTAGTGTCTATATGTATCTCTGCTCTGTATTTTAGAATTGTCCTTCCAATACAGGAAGAAAGAAACGTACGACCAAGACCACGACAGAAAATGTCGTTCCCAAAACACCCGGTCCATCAATACAGGACTTAACAGGAACCTCACCTTACCCAGATCCAATCGAATCAACTAAAGAGAAAAGAAGCCGAGCAGGTCTCCGTCGAGGAAAGTTTCAAGTTTCCCTGACTGTCAGTGGTCGGCCTAATATTGCGATTGATGATTTATTCACGGGTATGTATGTACACATGACGATAAACTTTGCTTTAGCTGTTTTCCTTAGCCCTTAGAATGCTGGTAATCTTCTAAAAATAGATTATTTTTAGTGCCGTCTGTTTCCCAAACCTTAATCATCTGCTTGATTTTGATGAGAAAAGATACTCGGAGTAGCAAACTTGGCGAATGGCCTGTATCTAACCTATTTGCATAAGCATGAACTCGGTTTCAGCGCCATAAGGGTTAGATATATTTGCTTCTATTATATTAACCAATCGAATAATCAATTGTCATATCTAAACAAAGTTGTCTTTATTTAATATGTCATAAAGGTGTTTCTCACTGTTTCGGAACGTATGAAATTACTATAAACTATCAAAGGATTGAAAGCTCTGCCTGGTTGATATCGAAAGCGGTAACGATAATGCAACAGTTCAAACATCGCAAAGTATTATTAGATATCTTAAATTTCCGTGCGTTGTAAATGCCGTCAATTTTTTATTTCACTTAGTTGAATTACAGCATTATTAATGATAGCCGTAATAGATTTAAGATTTCTTTCATGTTCATTGTAAAAGCATACATAAACGTATAATATAGACGTAACTTGTCATCATTTGGTACCATTTCGTTTTAATTATCCTGATATTGACATCCTCCTTAGCATTAGACACTTACATCTGCAAAAGTCATTTTCGAAAGTTGTCAGAAAAAACTTTAAAATTTACTCTGATTTCAGCGGCCTGTCTTGGTTTCCATGGTGGTGATGCCCTTTTGCCGACGTTACTGATTTTTCTGACAGTGTTTCTGTGCCATACGTGATAAAGACAGATTGAGCAGAGATGTTTGTTATATAAGCCATGATTATCGTACATAATTACAAAGAAGGAATGTAGTAAATGAAACTCGATTAGTTGGTGTTTTTGAGCAGGCAATACTTAACATTATTGTGACAAAAACGAATTGTTATTCAATTCTCATTTTCTTACATTAGTGTTTCTAAAATGTTATAACGTATACAATATTTCCATTGCCATTAGTTGGATCTATTAACACATGTCTTTTTCTCAAAACGGGGTCTAAAACCATATTGATATAACAGTGCCTTTGGTGAAGCACTTTCGAAAGCGCTTGTGATTAGTCCAATATCAAAGCAGTTTATGACGATAGAAGAAAAGTTAATACGACCTTTTCGTTTGGTAAGAAACAATTGTGAAAAATGGTAAATTGCTTATGCGAAGTAACTTGTCTTTTCCGCACACTGGACATTAACTTCTCCTGTACAAGGGGTGTGGTAAAGTGAGGTAGTTTGGAGTAAGGAGTAAAAGGAACGTGTAACCACCTCATCACAGGAATGTCTTGGGATAAACTCAAACGAGAAAAATGACTAAAACCGGTAAAGTGCATGTTGCTATATATACTGTACATTTGGTTCTGTTATTACAATCTGAACTCATCGGGTTTATTCAATAAATTTCTCAGATTACGAAATTCCAGAGTAGTTACGATTGCTGTTGTAACTCTCAATATTAACTAGTCGCCGAATTTCCCTGTGGCAGCCTCCTTTTATTAAGAATGATTCGTATGGACCGAGAACGGCTATCATTGGTGGATATATTACACCAAGTCTCGGGGAATCATTCATTCATACACGTATTTAGAATAATCAAAACGATTGTAAGTGGTTGTTTAAGCCACAGGGGCTTGAATCAATGTACATGTTTACCTCACAAACCTCTTTCTATATACTCTACCTTATTTAGTATATATAGCATGAATTCGGAGAATGCATTAATTCAAGGGGTTAGCCACTGTGGTTTAGGAGTGGAAATGCAAATTCTTTGAATTGTACTTGTTCATATTAAGATGTACATAAATGTCAATAAAAGTTTAGTTATTTGTTACGGTGACTATCGAATTATATGCACGTTTAGATGTTCTTCACTAACGCCTTTAGTAATAAAGGAGTAAAGGAGATGATTGTGAACTGTAGGCTACATGTTTATATTTAGGTGTACAAAAATGTCAATAAAAGTTTGGTTATTTGTTACGGTGACTTATCGAATTATATGCACGTTTAGATGTTCTTCACTAACGCCTTTAGTAATAAAGGAGTAAAGAAGATGATTGTGAACTGTAGGATACATGTTTATATTTTGGTGTACAAAAATGTCGATAAAAGTTTGGTTATTTGTTACGGTGACTTATCGAATTATATGTACGTTTAGATGTTCTTCACTAACGCCTTTAGTAATAAAGGAGTAAAGGAGATGATTGTGAACTGTAGGATACATGTTTATATTTTGGTGTACAAAAATGTCAATAAAAGTTTGGTTATTTGTTACGGTGACTTATCGAATTATATGTACGTTTAGATGTTCTTCACTAACGCCTTTAGTAATAAAGGAGTAAAGGAGATGATTGTGAACTGTAGGCTACATGTTTATATTTAGGTGTACAAAAATGTCAATAAAAGTTTGGTTATTTGTTACGGTGACTATCGAATTATATGCACGTTTAGATGTTCTTCACTAACGCCTTTAGTAATAAAGGAGTAAAGGAGATGATTGTGAACTGTAGGCTACATGTTTATATTTAGGTGTACAAAAATGTCAATAAAAGTTTGGTTATTTGTTACGGTGACTATCGAATTATATGCACGTTTAGATGTTCTTCACTAACGCCTTTAGTAATAAAGGAGTAAAGGAGATGATTGTGAACTGTAGGCTACATCAGAGACATAGATAACAGAGATTGGCAACTCCGGAATTATCGCCAAACTCTCGCGTGCCGCGAGGTTCTGCGAGATAAGGAAAGTGCTTACCTGTTTATCTGTTGTCACGGGAGATGTCAAGCGAAATTGATACTTCTTTATTACAGTAAAATAGCTATGTTTTGGTTATCTGAAACAACTTCAGGACATTTTGTTTTATTTTCATTTTATTAAATTGATTTTATGTTAAAAACATAACATAAAGTTCCAGTAGGCCTTCTTTTTCAATGACAGGCTTGATTACCATGCAATTCAGAATTGTACTTATAACGACAATGTCTTTCAAGCAAAGGTTTGAATAATATTTTGTAACAAATCAAGTGACTCTATTTAGTTGTAGTTAATTACCAAAGCATGAACTTTCCACTAAGACAAGATAGTTTTCGTCAATACTAAAAGATTGCTTTCTCACTTCATTTCATTTATTCTGTGTCGTAAAACTGTTTACAGTGCTAATTTTGTCAAAACAAAACACATTTTTCATCATGACATTATTTCAAGCCAAATGTTTCAATTTAAGAAAATTAAAAGTATTTCATGATGTTAAAATGCATGTGATGAGAATTTTTGTAAAAGTGGTTTTAGTAAACGAAAGGACACGTAAGAAAAAACTGACGTGCAAAGTTTTTCAATACACCTTTTACCGCAGATTCCTCTAATATTGATTGCAAATCAATAAGTACATACTTATTCTTAAACATGTAAGGGTCTGGTCACACATGATGCTGACCGAAATGATTTTAGAAAAAAGAAATGTGAGCTTTTTGAATGTTAAGCTTAAGCAAATAGTGTGTCTTGCACCTTCGTTTTCATTATCATTTCTCAACGAGAAATTAAGTAAAAGCACACTACTTTTAAAACCAGACAGACGCTTTAAACAGAACAAATCCTCCCTATTTTGTTTTCGGGATCTTTAGGTCATTAAATTTGAATGAGGTGTCAGAGAGTGGACACAGGGTAAGCGCCACACACTTCTTGTGTAATCGCCCTAGAATCAAAAGGTTTTATGACATCAAACTACATATTTTATGGGGTGGCAATTTACAATCATAGCCTGTATTGTCCACTACCGTGATTGATTCTATCACCCTTCGTTCTTCAAATGACACATTTCACTTGACATATTTGCAAGCGATCGGAATTAAGAAGAAGTATGACGAAAAAGGAAATATCGTGGTGTTTCTGATTAAGAAGATCTATCCATTCTCTTTTGTCCATTAATTGAATGGATTTTCTTCTTCTTATATAGGAATAACACTTTGAAAATACGGGAAACTATAAAACTTAGTCAGCATTTAATACGGGATCATATCAAACTCAATCAGACGTTTTCAGTAGTAACACGTTTGATAAAATCCAAGTCACACAGTTTAAGTTTTAATTGATGCAAAAATGAAAGATTTTGATTGAAAATAAAATGGCTGAAATCATGATTATGCTTGTGTGGTAAAGCAAACCTGGTATAACTTCGTAATGGAAGCGAAGATTACTATAAAAATGCGGGCAACCATAAAACAAATATAACACTTCAGGAAAATGTCAAGTATGATATGATCCAGTGCAGTATTTTTTAGTTTTACTGTGCACAACTTTGTTAGTTTTTGGTTGGAAATCAAGATGGCTGAACTCATTAAGGTAGTAAATGGGATATATTTAATACGCAATAACTTCTAAATGACAAAGAATATCAAACTGAAAATTTGGAAACCGACAAAATCATATTAACCCATTAAAATGGACACAAATTAGAAATGTTTGAATAAACCTCCATGAAAACATTTTACTTTGTACAAGTATGAAATATTTTGGTTGAAAATAAAATGGCCGAAATAATGATCATGCTTGTGTGGTTAAGTAAACCTGGCATAACTTCGTTATGGAAGCGAAGATTACTATAAAAATGCGGGCAACCATAAAACAAATATAACACTTCAGGAAAATGTCAAGTATGATATGATTCAGTGCATAGTTTTTTAGTTTTACTGTGCACAACTTTGTTAATTTTTGGTTGGAAATCAAGATGGCTGAACTCATTAAGGTAGTAAATGGGATATATTTAGTACGCAATAACTTCTAAATGACAAAGAATATCAAACTGAAAATTTGGAAACCGACAAAATCATATTAACCCATTAAAATGGACACAAATTAGAAATGTTCGAATAAACCTCCATTAAAACATTTTACTTTGTACAAGTATGAAATATTTTGGTTGAAAATAAAATGGCCGAAATCATGATCATGCTTGTGTGGTTAAGTAAACCTGGCATAACTTCGTTATGGAGGCGAATATTACTATAAAAATGCGGGCAACCATAAAACAAAAATAACACTTCAGGAAAATGTCAAGTATGATATGATCCAGTGCGTAGTTTTTTAGTTTTACTGTGCACAACTTTGTTAATTTTTGCTTGTAAATCAAGATGGTTAAACTCATTAGGGTCGTAAAATGGACATATTCAGTACGGAATAACTTCTAAATGACAAGGAATATCAAACTGAAAATTTGGAAATGTAGAAAAACAAACCCTTTCTTTAAAATGGACTTGAATTGGAAATGTTTGAAAAACCCTCCTTTAGAACAGTTTGAATCTAAAACTACTCAATTATCACGTTTATCGCACCAAACCACGAAATTGCGAACAATTCAATCAAGTTTGTCGCAGTTTGCCATGTTTATTTCTTTGATAATCGCTTGCTGATCGGTCTTGTTGGATGGAGAAACTTTCTAACAATAACAATATAGTAAATTCGGTAAGAAAATAATTTAATTATGACTTAAAACACGCTTAAATGCGTGTTGCCTATTTCGCATTTAGTTGAAAATTGCGTCGATAGACAGATCTCGAAAGGTCTCGCTAAATAACGCGTCATGCGAGATATCGCAGAAACCGGCTATAGGTAAAGAAGGAGTTGCCAATCTCTGTTATCTATGTCTCTGGCTACATGTTTATATTTAGGTGTACAAAAATGTCAATAAAAGTTTGGTTATTTGTTACGGTGACTTATCGAATGATATGCACGTTCCGCTGTTCTTCATTACCGCCGCATATATCATATAGAAAGACACTTGGAAACTTCACGACAAACTTTACTCATTGCAACAACAATGGAAAAAGAAAGTGTTGTTATTTCCTTCTTCGGTGAAAATAGAATGTATTGCCTGTTGCAGTCTTATAGAGTAAATTAAATTCTATGAGGGATCAGTATGAAACCCTAGCCAGAGCTTTGCCCTGGACTTACCAGGGGCAATAGCGACCACCTGGACCCAATCTTATTTTGCGCCCCAACCAAAGAACCCTGGATTCGCTCCTGTACACTGACGTATACATGCTTCACATCCGAGTAACGGACGACAACTCTGAAAGGGAGATTAAGTGAAATTGTATGTGATTTACCTCCCTTTGATAATTGAAAGCAATCAACAAAAAGCTTAATCCGCCTGGGGTTCACAGGTAATATTTATATATTTAAAACGTTAAAAATGATGTGATATAGAACACCGATATAAGTGTCGCCATTCGTACGGCTCAAGCGATTGCCAGATTTATTTGAAAGTCACCCTTGAACTCGAGTACTGATTGAACTCGTAACGATTTCCTTTAACTAGTTAACGTGTATTCGGACAGTCGCATTTTCGGATTAGATATAAATTAAAGACTAAACGGGTTATTTTGTTTCTCATCCAAGGATCGTACCCTTGAATATCGTTTTATAGCGCGGTTAATGTGTTATCCACAGAATTGTTTAGTATATTTTTGTCTATAACCTGTATGACTTGTCCGTGCAATATTGACTTTAAAGCAGTGCATGTATACTTTAGTTTGGGTTTTAGGTTTTGTGTTGTCTGCTAGGAAATTAGGTTTTGTATTGTCTGCTGGGAAAGGAAATTTTTTACTGTAAAGTAAAATTGATAAAACTTGCATAAAACTAAATTATTGATGATATTAAATCCTCAGGGACCAATGTCGTTAACAATTTCTTGTTTTTTTATCTATCTGTATTAATTTTATAAGTGACTTTGAATCATAATTTATCTTAATTTACTTTATTGTTTTACAATGATTGTGAAATATAAGTTAGAGGCTAGATAGTGAAATTTAAACAATATAGAAACCCCAAGGAAGGAGCAATAGCGACTGACGGGGTTTCTATATCGTTTATATTTCACTATTTAGCCTCTAAATAATTCAGCGTTTAACCTACATTTCCATAGAGCGCTCTATTAGACGCAGGCAAACCATGCCTCTACGGGTATGATCGGTGAATGGCATTAAACTGCTGCTCAGTATTTTGAAATTCGACATAAACCACGCCCTCCGTGGCTGTCAATTGCATGCCAAGAATCTGCCGTACCATATTTGGAAGAAAACTGCACTACCCAGTGATGTAGATTGCAATGTATTTTTTTTACGTCACATATTATCAACTTGATAGCATTCAGTTTATATGTTTGAGTTTTGTTTATCAGTGATTTAGACTAGTTTTGAGTTTAACCTGTTACTCCATAATTTGTTCCTCACCTACAGCAGAAAACTTGAGAAGCCCTTGTCACAATATTTTCTTTTCAATTTCAAAAAGAAACTGTGTTTTTTCATAATGTATATATGTCTTGTCTGTTGATGCTTTCAATTTGTACCCGTCACATTATTCCTAATGTGGTAAAAGGTTAACATAGTCCAGTTTCTTTTTTTCTCAACGATGTTAGGATAAAGGATTTAACCCTATAACCCAGTTAATTGTAATTCCTTTTTGTTTATTTCTATGTTTATTTCTCCCCCGCGATGTCACAGCGATCTTTCAATCACTACCGTAGGCTAGGCTTACACGTGTCATTGATTTGGAGGTGGAGCCTAAAACTACCTATTTATGCGCATGTGTGATACCAGAGTAATAGTCTCATAGAGCCCAGATAGAACACTCGAATAGTAGTTTATGGAAAATAAACCAACAAAAAATTTCAAATTGACGCATTCTCATTGGATGAAAATGTAGGTTAAACACTAAGAGAGCTTAAAGCTTGTTCAAAGCCACTCTTGATGACTGCTTTTTGGATGCTCAACCAGTACTCACGCCTATTTGTGGGTTAGTCGGGTAAATTTTCACCTCGCCTAATGGAGACTCAAACCCAGGACACTTGGTATAACAGGCTGACACTCTACCTCTGCACCACTGTCACCAATTACAATCTCTCACAAAGATCAAAGTTAGAAGCACAAGGATATGTTTTTCTTGTGAGTTATCTAGATCTTCATCAATCTAGTCTGCAATTCAAAAACCTTTTCTTTAAAAGACCATTATTTGTATGTGTCTGTGACAGATCAGAAAAGTATTAAAACTTTGTCTCTTTTTGTCTTTAAATAGGCTATGATATGCAGGGTTGTGTTGAAGGATCGACACAAGAAAGGACACACCTCAGACAAATGGATAGGCAGGTTGATGAAAACTCCTACTACACAAACTTTCAAGATAAATCATTTAGTTCACGATACCTATCTCACAGTATTGAACAGATTGTGGAGAATGCATCTCGTCAAAGCCATGGCATGGAGCACATAGTAGAAAATGCTTCACGACACAGCCATAGTATTGAACAGATGGTGGAGAATGGTCCACGCCACAGTCACTGTATTGAACAACTTGTTGATAATGTTGCTCGACACAGGCACAGTATTGAGCAGATAGTAGATAATGCATCAAGACACAACCATGGTATAGAACAACTGGTGAACACTGTATCCCGACATAGCCATGGTATAGAACAGATTGTGGATGGTGGACCGCGGCACAATCATGGTATTGACCAGATAGTAGATGGCGGACCCAGGCATAATATGGATCAGATTATAGATAATGTGTCCAGGCAAAACAACAACCAGCAGTGCTTGACAAATATTACCTACCAGCAACAACATCATCTTAAAGAAAGTTCTGTCAATGATATTCAATTTTATAGTACAGATGGTTCAAAGCCAACATCTTTGACCATGCTAGGCTATCCATTGGTCAATGCCATTGAAAAACATAATAACACTAGAGAGATACAGGGAATTAACTTTGAACCTCTGCTGAACCTTTCAGCTTATCCTTCTATTGGACTTAACACATCAAATGATTATACTGCAATGAAGAGTGTGATGTTGACATCAGTGGATGGTTCAACCAATGCTCCAGAGTTCAAGGTTAAAGATACCGGTCTAACAATGCTCAGTAACCTTGCACAAAGTAGAAGTCCAATTACTGAACAAGCTGAGGAGAAAAGAGCAGAAGGCCAGAATTCAGTACAGTTTTCAAGTCCGGACTTTCATAGTACATGTATACCAGATTCAAACGTTCCTCTAGTATTAGATAGTCATATGATCATAAAAAATCCGGAAAATAAAAGTGTTGAAACTACCAATTTGCAAATAATTGAATGTAGTTTATCTCATGATAATCAACCAATTCTCAGTAAACAACATAGATTAAACAATGAAGTTTTACATGTTTCATTGGAGCAACAACATAGATTAAGCCATGACGTATTAGATGTTTCATTGGAGCCAGTTCCATACTTAAGTAAAGACAGCTCAATCCTATGCAAAGGACCACTGACTGATGACAAAGTCAAACAACTAAAGCTTGACACCCATGACAGAAGGACCATTGATACATGTGAAGAGGAACACAACTTCTTTGACATGTTCCATTGTGGTGCCTGTCCCCTGCTGTTTGGAACACTCTGCAACCTACATTCCCATCTGGAACGTCAACACTGTGATGGATCTTATGTCTATGACAGGGCCACGAAAACAGCTTACCCTAAATATAAAGTAGTCAATGTTGGTATACAGACAAGCAGTGAGGAGGCTGATGAAGATGAAATGTTTAACATGGACAGAGAGGAATGCTCTGATGCTCTTCCTAGTGGTCATGTATTAAATCCTGAAAGTGTAGAAGCTTTAAGTACCTGTGCAACTTCTTCTGCTGTTTATACAGTGTCTCAGCAAACTTTTTCTGACAGTGCAGTTACTGCTGTAGTGGTTGATGATGGATATAAATATGATGTGAATGGGATTGATGAAGAAGTTGAGCATGACAAGACTGATGAACACATTAATGAGAAATCTGAGGAAGAACTATGTAATATAAATGGGTCTATAGAGGACATTGTTGAGCCTGATAATTGTAAAGAGTTTACAGAATCTCTATCTGAAACTGATGTTGATGATAAAGAAAAAGATTTCTCACCATCAATTAAGAAAAGGAAATTGTTATCAAAAGTAGGGAAATGTGAAGAAAGCAATACGAAAATGATTGTAAAGAAAGAAGCTAAAAATCAATTAGAGTTATCTAAGCAAATAAACAAAAAGGTGCCCCATCCTTCAAAAAGAAAGTCACTTGGCACTTCAAAATTAAAATCGGCAAGTTTGGATAAAAAGAAAAATGAACCAAAGCTCCAATTTTCTTGTTCATTGTGTGGGAAAAGCTTCACTCTTGCTTTTCATTTAAAGACACATTCGGAGAAAGTTCATGGTATACAGAAAAGCTATTCTTGCAAGACATGCTCAACTAGTTATAAGAGCTTGGAAGAATTAAAGGAACACCGTTTACTACATAAGAAGCAGATCCATCAATGTGACATTTGTGAGAAAGTTGTGTCCACAGCTGCCAGTTTGAGAGATCATCGTAATTTCCATATGGGTGTTAAACCACACAAGTGTAAGTTATGCAGTAAACAATTCAGGTACGTATAATTTCACCAACTTTCATTTATTTGAATTTTTTTCAGACTGATCTAAATTGAAAGCAAAAGCAGGCAACAGTTGATATCTTTTAACCCTTTACCAAACACCAACTTTTTGACTGTCCCAAATTGATATAGATTGCAGACGACATCTCAAAATGTGATGAAACTGGAAAATAATCGTCTGATAGGGCAGAAAATATTGTGAGAAAAGGAAAAATTGCTGGTCATGAGCAATTTCTCCTTTTCCCACAATGTTTTCCAGAGTCGTCTGCAACTAAGTGGTTAAAAGTCTTCATTGTTTGGGAAAGGGTTAAATGAATAGGAATTGTGATATTGAACCTGTATAAACATTTTTAACAGACAGAAATTGCTTGCCATGCTATAAACCATTCCTTCATTTGCTAGATTGGTCTTGAGAATCTGCCTCTAATTGGATTTAAATGTAGAAATATGTCACATCTGAAGGACTTTTAAAACGAGCCAGGTAAATAATTGATGTAATGGTATGAATGGATTGGAGTATAACTACATTTCAAGTTTGAGGTGCTTGTTTTAAAGATGTTAGGAAATTTAGAATTTAAAAATGTAATGTTTTAAAACTGTACAACAGCTGTTTGGTTATATGATACGCACTGAAGCATAGTCATTGGAAGTTAATCATTCCTCCACATGAGAATTTTTCATTGTCCAAACTAAATGCAACATAAATGGCATAAAAATACATTTGTTAGATCATACTGTAAACAAATTATTGTGAAGAAAGGATATATTGCTCATTAAAATGAATAAATCCTTTGTCAAAGTTGTTTCGAAAGTTATTTTCAGCAGATGACGCAAAGCAAAGTTCATGTATGATGAAGTAAGCAATTCAACTGTCCATGTTTCAACTTGACATAAGAATTTGACCCTTTTATAAAGTATGAGAACCAACTTTAATCTTATACAAGCATGTAACTTGGCAGCTGGCCTGTGATCTAACCTGTTTGCTTCTCTGAGTATCTTTCCTCAACAAAATTAAGCAGATATTTATGGTTTTATAAAGCAGATGACACAAAAATCTATTTTTTAGAAAATTACCCAGCATTGCAAGGGTTAAGAAGTAGTATTTATTAATCAGCCTTTTAACTATTTCCATTACAGAACAACTGGTCAGCTGAATGCCCATATTCGTGAAAAGCACGAGTCTGACTTTAATCAACAGTGTGAGGTGTGTGGGAAAACATTCACGAGTCGTTATAGGATGAGGGAGCACAAAAAACAATGTCAAGGTAGTGTCTGCTTATTTCTTTATTGAAGTTAACTCTTTACCACCTACAGACGGCATTTTTATTTAATTGAAGCAGACGACTTAAGAAAAGCTTTGTAAACATGTGAACACCTTTCAGGTCTGCTGTTGTGATATGTGAATAGATTAAAAAAGCATTGTGGGAAACAGAGAAATTGCTTGTGACAAGCAATTTCACCTTTCGCCACAATGTTTTCTGAAAAACGTCTGCTGCAAGACAAAAACATGTGCCATTAGGTGGTAATGTGTTAACACCCTTTTAGACTTATATTAGTTTTTTATTGCTTACTTGGTAGCATATTTAAACGAGGGATGTATAAAGTGCCTTTTCTATTCACGGGAGACTCTTCATTGAAATGAATTGCCACTATCTAGAATCAAACCTTAGTCTTCCAGTCTCAAATATTTGACTTTTTATACTTATGCGGGTCATATAAGCTAGTACCTCATTTTGGTATTATTTCTTGTTTTACTATGTTTTATATGGCATCAACAAGTTTTCAGTTCTATTGAGATGGCAGGCTTATTGGTGATAGATTAACTGAACTATTTACCAGGGCGGCATCTTATCAACAGTCGTAAGATTTAAAGAAAATTGTTATACAATCTTACATCTCCGACCCTAGTGTTCATTACAAGCCTTTTATCCTTTTGTCCCAAATGTATTGAGTCAGGAGTTAACTGAAATTATTATCATTAAAAAAATGAGTGTTTTTAGATACATGTATATCTTATATTATTGAAATTTAATAAGTTTTAATCAAGGAAGGAATTTTCAGACTTAGTTTGGATTTTGTTGTAGAAATCAAGCCTCATAGATGTGGGTTCTATGGTAAAATATTCAACAATTACTAATGGACCTTCTTTTGATTTGTTTGTAAATATAAAGCCACATTTACGTGAACTCTGTGATAAAAGGTTCATCACTAACTGATGAACTTTATTTTGATTTGTTTGTATATGCCAAGCATCATAAATGTGAATTCTGCTGTAAAATGTTCATCAATTATTGATGGACTTTAATTGGATATGTTTATGAATATCAAGCCTCATAAACATGCATTCTATGGTAAAAGATCCATCATTTATTTGTTTGATGATATCAAGTCAAATAAAATCAATGTGAGTTCTATGGTAAAGGGTTCATCAGGTTCTAATGTACTTTGATTGGATCAGTTGGTCGATTTCAAGCCACATCAATGTGAATTTTACGCTAAGTTGTTCATCAGTCATTGAATTATTACGATTTGTCAAGCCCATTGTTTGGATTTGTCTGTAGATATTCCTATTATTTTGATTTGTTTATCAAGCCCATTGTTTGGATTTGTTTATCAAGTCAATTGTTCGGATTTGTTTATCAAGCCCATTATTTTGATTTGTTTATCAAACACATTTTTTTGATTTGTTTATTAAGCACATTGTTTGGATTTGTTTATTAAGCGTATGGTTTGATTTGTCTGTGGATATGCCCATTGTTTTGATTTGTCTGTGGATATGCCCATTGTTTTGATTTGTTTATCAAGCCCATTGTTTTGATTTGTTGATCAAGCACATTGTTTTGATTTGTTTATCAAGTCAATTGTTTGGATTTGTTTATCAAGCCCATTATTTTGATTTATTTATCCAGCCCATTATTTTGATTTGTTTATCAAGCACACTGTTTGGATTTGTTTATCAAGCACATTTTTTTTTATTTGTTTATCAAGCCCACTGGTTTGATTTGTCTGTAGATATGCCCATTGTTTTGATTTGTTTATCATGCCCATAGGTTTGATTTGTTTATAAAACACATTGTTTTGATTTGTTTATCATGTACATTATTTTGATTTGTTTATCAAGCCCACTGGTTTGATTTGTCTGTAGATATGCCCATTGATTTGATTTGTTTGTAGATATGCCCATTGTTTTAACTTGTCTGTAAATATTAAGCCCATTCTTATGATTTGTCCATAGATATTATGCCCATTGTCATTTATCGTTTGTAGATATCAAGCCCCATAAATGCGAGTTTTGTGATAAAAGGTTCATCCGGACGACCCAGTTACGTGTACATGTCCGGACCCACACAGGGGAGAAACCCTATGTCTGTGACATCTGTGGGTGTGCCCTGACCAACTATTCCTCCCTCATCAAACACAAGAGAATACATACAGGTGAAAAACCATACAAATGTGACCAGTGCTCTCAGGTAAGTCTCTCTACCTATCGTTTTCTTAACCTTTAACCCTTTACCAAATGCCAAATTTCCGAATGTCCCAATTCAAAGAGTTTGCAGACAACATTTCAAAATGTGATGAATTGAACAATAATCTTCTAGAAGGGCAGAAAACATTGTGGGAAAAGGAGAAATTGCTCTTATAAACAAACTGACAAACTGTAACACAGCGATAAACCCTATATAAACAAACTGAGAAACTGTTGACACAGTGATAAACCCTATATAAACAAACTGACAAACTGTTGACACAGCGACAAACCCTTTATAAACAAACTGACAAACTGTTGACACAGCATTAAACCCTATATAAACAAATTGTTGACAGCGATAAACCCTATATAAACAAACTGACTAACTGTTGACACAGCGATAAACCCTATATAAACAAACTGTTGACACAGCGATAAACCCCATATAAACAAACTGTTGACACAGCATTAAACCCTATATAAACAAACTGACAAACTGTTGACACAGCATTAAACCCTATATAGACAAACTGTTGACACAGCGATAAACCCTATATAAACAAACTGACAAACTGTTGACGCAGCGATAAACCCTATATAAGCAAACTGACAAACTGTTGACACAGCAATAAACCCTATATTCACAAACTGACAAACTGTTGACACAGCGATAAACCCTATATAAACAAACTGACAAACTGTTGACACAGCGATAAACCCTATATAAACAAACTGACAAACTGTTGACACAGCGATAAACCCTATATAAGCAAACTGACAAACTGTTGACACAGTGACAAACCCTATATAAACAAACTGACAAACTGTTGACACAGCATTAAATCCTATATAAACAAACTGTTGACACAGCGATAAACCCTATGTAAACAAACTGACTAACTGTTGACACAGCATGAAACCCTATATAAACAAACTGTTGACACAGCGATAAACCCTATATAAACAAACTGTTGACACAGCATTAAACCCTATATAAACAAACTGACAAACTGTTGACACAGCATTAAACCCTATATAAACAAACTGACAAACTGTTGACACAGAGACAAACCCTATATAAACAAACTGACAAACTCTTTCCAGGATTCCCTGTAGTCTTACCCTCATCATGCCAAGGAAATAATACATGTACATCATCAACATGTGACTTGAGGATGATAAGGATTTGATATGTGTGAAACATTTTTTTTCTAGGTGATATGACGGAGAAATTATTTTTAAAAATGAAAAAAGCTTATTTCTTAATTTTCTGCTGAATGTGCATATGAATTGAGTTTATTTGAGGGTTAATTACGGGCCAAGACAGAATAAATCAATCTGTGTGTATAATTAGTTGTTTAATATAGTGCACATATTTTTTAACCCAGTATGGGAATTTGTAAATGATCAAAATTGAAAGCAAATGCCAAAACAAAGCCAGATATTGATACATTTTCCTATGAAACAATGCAGAAATCATTGTGAAAAAGGTTGCATTGCTCTTTGCGAGCAATTTATCTTTTTATCATAGTAGTTTCTAAGTGTTCAGCAACAGGTGCCTCAAATTTAACTACCAGTGAGAGGCTAAATAAAGTATGGCATCATTTTTTTTCACAGGCTTTCACTGCAAAGACCACTTTGAATGATCACAAGAGGATTCACACACAAGACAAACGTTTCCAGTGTATACATTGTGACCGATCGTTCATAAAGAAATGGAACCTTAAGACACATCTTAGGCAGCATACAGGGGAAACCCCATACACATGTACCATATGTGGTCAGGGCTATAAACAAAACGTTCTACTGAAAACACACATGCAGACCCATAATAAGGATGAGTTGATGGAAGGAGGTGTGGAAGATCAGATACAAGCAGTGAACCATATTGAGATGATGTAGTTAAAGGTGCTTGTTCACAGAAGAGAAAATTGGAAAGTCAAAATAAAATGTGGTTGAAAAATAGAGTTTTTGTACAGTTGTTAGGTATACAATTAAAAGTAGCTATTGACAGGTAATTCAGGAAGCATCAGTTTATCTAAATATGTATAGTTTACATGTAGTAGATCACAAAAGCGATGTCATGCTTTTGGTTTGAAATACGTGTTAATTCACTGTATACACACTTTAAAGAATTAAAAATGATCTAATTTTGCTTTCAATCACTACTCTACAGTGCGTATCATATACTAGTACAGCTGTAGTGCAGTTTTAAAGAATTTTATTTTTTAACTTCCAAATTTTTGTGAACAGACACCTTCGAAATAATTTGATACACTCTTTATAACTATTTTCCCATATCTAGATAAATTGACTACATGGTTGATTTTCTTTTTACAAGATGTCATATTTCATAAGAGATAAGCCATAAGAGCAATTTTGATATTTTATTTAGAGATTATCTTCTATATGACCTTATGTAATTAGTGTTTACTCTATGTGATTGTCTAGAAAATTATCCTAAACAACTTCCGTTGCATCCTTCTTTCATTTCTATTTTTTGCTAAGGACGCTTTTTAGTTTTAAATGAATAGAAAAAAGTATATGAGCTATCATTATCCACAAATGGTTGTTCTTGGATAAAGTTTTGTAATAAGTCCTCTACAAATCAAATGATTAAGTGATGGTTGAATGTTTTATAAGATATCTGTGTTTTACATATTTTACTTGTTATATTTAGTCAGTGTATTTGTTAAATGAGTGAGTGAGATGAGAGCAAAGCATGCACATGATCCATATGTTAGAATACTTGAATATTTTTCTATTAAAAAGATTTAAAAAGCCATCTGCAGGACAAAGAAAGTATTCGACTTTTTGTGATAAAAGCCTTCACTTGTATTTCAGATCGGTCAATACAATTTTTTATTGCATATAAAGGCCTGTGGCCCATTACACAGGTAACATACAAAAACACATTAAAAATACCTTTAAACCTTTCCCAAACAATAACGACATATGACGACTTTGTTGCAGATTACTTCAGAAAACATTGTGGGAAAAGGAGAAATTGCTTGTAATGAGCAATTTTTCATTTTCCCTCAAGGTTTTCTGCTCTTTCCGAAGAATATTGTTCAATTTCATCACATTTTGAAATGTTGTCTGCAAACTCTTTCAATTTGGGAGAGTCGAAAATTAAACGACACTGCAATAGAGCTACCATATGTTCATGTTAAATGAATAATGTTTTATTTCCATTTCAAAATTGAAATTCAACAAAGTATTTTTTGCATGCATATAGGTAGATCTATATTATTGACAAAATGGTTTTACATGCCTTATGAATTAAGTTATTGGTTAGGTCATTAGAATTTTAGAATTTGTTTCTCCAATTTGTTTAGCATAGAGAAGAGGATTTAATATAAGTATGTTTGTGTTTTTGAGATCAAATTGTTAGAGACTTAAAAACAACATTTTTCATTAATTCAGCATTAGATTTCATTGCTACAGTTATATACATGTATTGTCAGATCAATGATACAAATTTGTTGAAATATATATTAAAGCATATTTTTACTGAAGAAAAAACCCAACACATTGTCTGTCTTATGAACTGTCCTAGATAGAATAGTAAATCATCCCTTAGATAAATAAATGATGAGATTTTATTTTTTCCTAATTCAAGCACCATTTGCAGCTAACAGGTTTTGCAGCAAGCATTTTGTTTAAATCATTTATTTCTGAACAAAAATGTCCATTTATACATGGTTACCAGCTTTGACAGACCAGTTTCTCTGTTTATGAGTCGAAAATTAATTTCATTTCCTTTGGATTTATTACATCAAACTTGATGTTAGATATCAATGGTTATGTGTACAGTGTATGCCAAGCTAGGGATATTAACCCTTTCCCAAACAATAACAACATTTGACCACTTTGTTGCAGACGGCTTTAGAAAACATTGTGGGAAAAGGAGAAATTGCTTGTAACAAGCAATTCTTCCTTTTCCTACGATGTTTTCTGCCCTATCAGAAGATTATTTTCCAATTTCATCACATATTGAAATGTCGCCTACAAACCCTTTCAATTTGGGACAGTCGAAAATTTGTTGTTTGGGAAAGGGTTAAGCTACAATACACACCAATATACTTGGATGATATAGCCATGCTGTCCCTAATCATCACTTCTTGTATGAATGCTATCTCTGAATATATGTTATATGGCAATTCCAAGTGACAAGACACTGTTCTAAAAACTTGAAGAACAACTCAAAGAAATGTTATCTTGACAATATGGGCAAGACAGAATATCATGGAGAACTAGTGTTAGAAATTCTAGTCCCCTTGCTCACTTTTTTTTTTTTTTTTTATATGGGTTTTACATCACATCAACATTATTTCAGTTATGTAGCGATGCCGGACTCTTAATGATGGAGGAAGACCCCATACTCAACTGCCCATAGGGGCTGGTTAAGGTGGGTAGAACCATCGGCATTTTGTAAGTCAGTCGGGAGACTGCCTCTCATGAAAATCCATATCCCTCTCAGGATTTGAACCCACGCGGAGAGGGGCCATGTGATTTCAAGTTCTGTACTCTAACCACTAGGCCACGGAGACCCCCCCCCCCTTGCTCACTGCTAGGGTTCATATACAGTCCAATAGCTGCTTTCACAGCAGTATAAACATAAAGTTATTTATTCAGCCAGATTTAGTTTTAACTTGCCTATTTTACAACAATTGTGAAACTAGTTCTTTCAACTTAGATTAATCACTCTCAATTCTGCTTCCTTTATCATAACCAGTAACTTGCTGAATGTGGATAAATGAAAGGTCGCAAGGCAGAACCTGCATCTCACGAGATTCAAACCCAAGACCCTCGTGTCCAGAGGCTGACACTCTACCTCTGTCCTCCACTACAGTTAGTCATCAGGTTGAACTCCCAGAGGAATGCCCTCTTCCTTCTAACATAGAATATGTGAAATACATTTTGGCAAACGAATATATTACATATTATATATGTAAGTTTACTAATCAAATACACAGGACTTTAATAGTCACTTGGGTTCCTGGTTGAATCTCACATTCAACAATGCACTTTTTGCACATGAAATAGGACTAATGTCTTTATGAAATATGGTGACAAAAGGATAAATTACTCAAAACCAAAAGATTTGCCTTTGGCACAAAATCCACAATGTTATTTTCTATGCAAATTTTTTGTCTGCTGGAGCTTTTTTACTTGACCAAATTTCGACCACATCAAATCTGATATCCATAGATTAGCCTTAAACCGTAAAATGCAGGGTTATTTTCTATCAATGGATTTTGTGTCGTCTGCTTCCCAAAACCTTAAATATCTGCTTAATTTTGACGAGGAAAGATACTCAGAGTAGCAAACAAGTTAAATCAAAGGTTAGCCGCCAAATTACACTGCGGCTGCCCTGGATCTAGCCTGTTTGCATAAGCATGAAGTCGGTTCCAGCACTGAAAGGGTCAATTACATCAGGAAAATGCAACGCTTGATGAATTAAAACCCAAATTGTAGTGGCAAAAGGAGATGGGGGACATGTTCATGAAGAGCAAAACAATACATCAATTTAATATGTAGTTTTTCACATTTTCTATAAGTGTCAGTTCAGGTGTCCGTGGCTGTTGGATGAGTTCTGGTGTTACTTTATTCAAAAGTGAACTGATAGTGTTAAAATATTCTGTACATGGTGAATAATCATAAAAGAAACAATTTTGTTTGTTTTATATATTTTATTGATATCGTAACAATACCATATATCATATAATATAGGTCATATTTTATTGAAATTTTCACCAACATTAGACCAGTCAGATGAAATAAACTTACCAATTTGACATAAAGGGATCACCAATATATATCTGTTTAGGAAAGATACCCAGAGTAGCAAACAAGTTAGATCACAGGCCAGCCGCCAATTTATGTGGCAGCTGGCCTGGATCTAACCCGATTGTATAAGCATGAAATCAGTTGCAGCACTATAAGGGTTAAAATGTGAATCAGCCATAATGACAAGCTAAGCACCTATCATTTGAGAGGTATATCTTCATATTCAATTATAATACCAATTGTAATTCAAGAACCCTTGTTGTCTTTTTTTAAGTACTGGTAAATGATTGTTACCAATGATTTAATTTCTCAAATTCTAGGGACAAAGGTATCTTAAATCCGTTCAAGACAAATTAAATTATGTCCATGTGGACTAAAGGGTTAAATTATATAAAAGTCCCACAATTTTATTTTAATTGAAGCCAATTTTTTTCAAAATTATTGACCATTACTTTCTTTGTCTTTCTATCAACTGACCAAATGTTGGTGATCTTATAACCATAAACATATAATGAGCATAATATCTATACATCATATATTAAAAAAACAAAACTGTAGGAATGTCTAAAATGTTCATCACCCAACAACTATTTAGTTCGGACCCTTTCAATGTACTTTTCCATGGCTTGGTATAAAACTATTAGTAGTCATCAATTTGTTTAACTAAAATTCCCTTAAACTAAACGAATTATCCAAAATTGAAAACAAAAGCAGATCACAACTATTATGAAATGAAAAAAATGTCTATGCATATATTGGATTATAATCCAAAATAACAAAAATAAAACTTTTTTGTCACATTCTTTCCTGTGAGTATCTGCTTTAGGTGTTCATAAACTCTATTTAAAGTGTATAATCCATGATAAGTAGAACAAATTTCATGACAAATTTATGTGCATCAGAGGACATATATACCAAATGAAAAAATGACAAAGTTATTGTTTAACCTTAAAATCCTGGGTAATTTTCTAAAAATACATTTTTGAGTGTCCACTTTCCAAAACCTTTTTTTTCTTCTTTATTTTGTTGAAAAAAAGACACTAAAAGTAGCAAACAGCTTAGACCACAAGCTAGGCGCCAATTTACTTGGCAGCTGGCCTGGATCTAACATGTTAGCATATGCTTGAAGTGGGTTCCTGTACTTTAAGAGTTTTAACCCCATCTGATCTATAAACATTAAAAGCTTCAAGACTGATGGAAATCAGTCAAATTGTCCTTTTGTAAGAATGGTTTGTTATGGGACACTCAATAATGTATGTAGATTTTTCATGGATACATCCGTCACTAATATAAATGATTTTATATGTTATCTGCAAAAAATAACGTTTGCAAGGAATGTATAAAACCAGCGGCACCATTTAGATACATGATAAGCAATTTCAACTACCACAAAGTCACTTGCGTTTCTGCTTTACTTTTCAAAAATTCAGTATCAATAAGTCACAATAAATATGAAAAGTAGCATCTTCAGAGGGAATTCGGACAGCAAACATTTTGTTCTTCTTCCAGTGTGTTATAACAAGTAACTATGAAGTAATGCACCTACTTAATGTTTCACATTTCAACAAATCCTTAGCGAATTACTGAAGTAAAGATCTGGTATTGATTGCTAATCAAAATATCTTTACTAATTGTCCTTTTATCAATAATTTGATTAGCAGCATATTTTATTGCAACTCTCCCAATAAATGCTTTACCCTAATAATAATCTGAACTACATCATTCTGTATCGAATGGAAGACTTGAGTTGAATCTAGAATTTCTAACAATATTTTTATATAATCCCTATGTGATAAATAGTTGTTGTTTTTTTAAATGCAGATGTTTGCAATATAATGTAATGAAATAAACTTGGACACCCCAAGTGTAATTCATTTTTGATATACAGAGAAAGAAGTTGATTTATATAATTTCACAATTTTTTGCACTCTTATCTGAGAATAGGAGAAATACTTCAACATGTACATTAGTTATACGACATATTTCATTGTAATTCAATGATGGCTTCTTAAATTGTTTTGTTTGTTTGTATGGTGTTTAACGCTGTATCAACAGTTTTTTAGCTAGGTAATGGCTTTCCTGGATCAACCAGTACCAGGCTAGGGCTCTTAAGTGACTTGCTAATGGTTACTCCCATGAAACCAGAGGTGTCCGTTGGGATCGAACCCAGGACCCCCAAGTTCCAAGTCCGCGGCCTTAACCACAGGGCCACGCAGGACCCTTTTAAATGTTTTAAATGTTACCTGCTGACGATTATTTGGACCAGTAAAAATACTAGTCTTCATGCTTTATTGTATCAAATATCTCAACTGCAATATCTCCATTTAAACAATTTACTGGCGCTCGAATGAATATTCTAAAATCATCGCAAGTCAAAATAATTAGATTAAAATATAGATAAAAGGCTTAATGGTTGTGAATACCTTGGCACATGTATTGCTGATAAACCAATCAAAAATGTTAACAGAAGCAACCTTAAGGAAAAAATGTCAAATTTCACATATATTCAAACATGACACCAAAATAAGAGAGTATTATAGCTTTAAATAAGTTTATAAAAAAGTCTATATTTATCATATTTCCTATATAAGTCATTTACTACCTGTACATACTGGCTTTCCTTTAAATAATACAAAATAAAACAATCCATAAGACTTTCAGTAGCTTATAAACATCTACAGTCAATCATGTACAAAATACATGTAATCATCCTGAATACCTGTCCCCATCTGCATTGGTTTTGTTACAGTGTTTCTGTCTGATGTCTTCAAGATGTTTCACAGAATCCATTTGGTGTTATGGTTTAATCAAGGTCTTAATTTCTTGACAAGGGAATGTCTTGGAAAAATAAGAAAATAAGACAATAACTTGCAAAAATTCTAAATCATGGAAGACTACTTGTAAGAACACAAATACTAAAATTAATTTGGAATCGGGTATCAAATGCACCCCCAAAACATCATATAAAGAGAACCAAACAAACATCAAAGTCATCATTTGTTAAAAAATAAATGATTGAAAGGTACCTTAACTGGCTATAAGTATTAGTTAAAGGCTAGATAGCGAAATTTAAAGATATAGAAACCCCAAGGAAGGAGCGATAGCGACTGACGGGGTTTTCTATATCGTTTAAATTTCACTATCTAGACTCTAAATAACTTAGTGTTTAACCTACATTTCCATAGAGCGCTCTATCTTGCACTGGTAAACCACGCCTCTCCGGGTATGATCGGCGAATGGCATAAAACTGCTGTTCAGTATTTTGAAATTCGAAATAAACCACGCCTTCCGTGGCTGTCAATTGCATGCCAACAATCTGCCATACCATATTTAGAAGAAGAAAACTGCACTACCCAGTGATGTAGATTAAAACGTCTTTTTTTTTTACGTCACATATTAGCTTGCTTTCAATTTGTACCTGTCACATTATTCCTAATGGGGTAAAAGGTTAATAGAGTTCAGTTTCTTTTTTTTTACAACGATGTAAGGATAAAGGATTATACCCTATAACCTAGTTGATTGTAATTCCTTTAAATTTATTTCTGTGTCATAAAGCTTTTTAAAGCATTGTGACGAAAGGGGAAATTGTCCGCGACAAACGGGATCTCCTTTTATCACAATGTTTTAACATTTCACTTGTTATAAAGAGTTCAAATAACCCTTTATTCTCCCCTGCGATATCACAGCGATCTTTCAATTGCTACCGTAGGCTAGGCTTACATGTGTCATTGAATTGGAGGTGGAGCCTAAAACTACCTATTTATGCGCATGCATGATACCAGAGTAATAGTCTCATAGAGCCCAGATAGAACACTCGAATAGTAGTTTATGGAAAATAAACCAACAAAAAATTCAAATTAACGCATTCTCAATGGATGAAAATGTAGGTTAAACACTAATAATCAATAAGTACCAAAATCACTGCATAAACTTATTGGAAGACAAAAAACCGTAGCTTTGATCCAGCAATTTTCTCAAAATGGAATCAAAACGTACTGTGCCCTAACAGGAAGGTGGTTTAGGAATGTAGGAAATACATCATCAATAAAATGTTATAAAAAATATAAAACTTGTAAATGAATTATTGAACATTACACAAAGCATTATTTGCCATTCTTACTTGAACAACCATTATTTATACCTATTCATTGTTATTAATGCTAAAACCACACACATACTCATTTTCACCACATACACAGAATATTCATTTTGCCACACACATCAAAAAGGTTTTGAACATAAGTGGTCAATTTCCTTTTGCCTCAAAGTTTTATTTAACCATATACATTTAAAATAAAATAAAAATACAGAACTAAAACATGTCAACATTTTGACTAAAAAACTGGTCCCTATTTGCCAACAGCAAACTATTCCCTTTTAAAATGTTCTATTGCCCTTTCCTTTAACCCTTTACCAAACAATAAATTTTCGGCTGTCCCAAATTGAAGAGTTTGCAGACAACATTTCAAAATGTGATGAAATTGGAAAATAATCTTCTGATAGGGCAGAAAACATTGTGGGAAAAGGAGAAGTTTCTCTTTACAAGCAATTTCTCTTTTTCCCACAATGATTTCCAGAGTTGTCCAATAATGGAAGGAATGAAGAGCCGCTATGTGCTAACACGCAGACACATTACCTATGTGTAGATACATTAACTCAAGATTTCCTGCCTAAAGTAAACAAATGGCACCATTATAAAACACAATAGTTCCTTCAATCAAGAAGTATAACCAACAAAATCCCTGGCATGAGTGTTTTTAACAAAACAAGGCATTTGTATTTCATTCTATACATTTATACACTATACACATATATTTATATATTTAATATTCATTTTTGCCTTTTGTTCTTTTAATGAATAT
Organism: Cerastoderma edule; assembly: GCA_947846245.1. NCBI lineage: Eukaryota > Metazoa > Mollusca > Bivalvia > Cardiida > Cardiidae > Cerastoderma > Cerastoderma edule. The sequence continues at coordinate 23,671,917 of OX401409.1, read as the reverse complement.
AAAGTAAATGCAACTGTGGTTTGGATACTACTTGGCACATCCAGTCATATGATCTTTTATGTGAAACTCTAGACGGGTTAGATTTCATTCAAAGCAATAATATCATGTACAATAAACACTTCCCTCTTGTATCCTATCTTGTATCTATGTTTTAAAACTGGATATTAAACTTCTATTGCAAACAACATTTTGTAACTTTACCAAGATACTGATAATATCAATGACCATTACTTGTGAACTTCTTAACTGCTGAAATAATCCTTTACTCTGCCCTGTGCGAATATGCCTATAGTCTTAAATAGAAACCTTTACTCTAAGAATTGTCTTTGCACTATAACATTTCTTCTTCAACAAAGGTCCAAAACAAACCAGACCTTTCCAAAAAAAATGTGTATATACTACTACCGTAACTCACACAAACCACTGTCGCGTTTCTTGTCAATGTCTAAGTGCACAACTAATGTTGGCATTGCTCAAAACAATTACTTTGAATAATAACTTTAAATATGTAAATATTGAATACAAATAATAACAATACTTTATATCAATTTTTGAACCACTCAGAAATCAAGGGTACAACATAAGAATGTAATAGGTCTTTCAATTTGGGGGAAGGAAATTTTATAAAGTTGTGTGTTGAACCCCCGATATATATTAAGAGCTGGTGGCCAAATCTTATTGATTGAAAAATAATACAATTTACCAATGTCGAATAGTTCGTGCTTATGTCATATGTATATGTTTTGATACTATGTTAAAATTTATCAATTGGTCTATCATTGATTACATATTGTTTTGTACATATTCTATACATAATGTATAAATGTTATAGGATTTTATATTAACCAATCCAAATATTTTCAAAATTCTTTCAACCCTCCAAAATGTTAAAAAACTTATTATTTTTAACATAACATCATCATTTCTAATGAATAAACAACTGAACTAGACAGAAATATGTGTATATCAACAATTAATTCTCTGCATAATCTCAACCAACTCAAACATATATGACCACATTTGTAAGTAGGCACATACTGTACACTGTATACAAACATTGAGTATAGAACTCCATTGCGTAGTTCTGTCATTCATGAGTATCATAACTTGACTATCTTACTAAACACATTAGAACAGCATGTAACTCAGGATCAATACCCATTTCCATTTTCTAGAAGTGTTGTTTTGCATATGCAGATGCAGCTTAATGCCAATTGCAAGTGTATGGTATCTATTTTCATAAATATACACTGACTCACCCTGCATATCTTGCTAACTTGTTTAACCCTTTACCAAACACCAATTTTTGACTGTTCCATATTGAAAGAGTTTGCAGAGGACTCTTCAAGATGTAAATAAACTGAAAAACCATCTTTTGATAGGGCAGAAAACATTGTGGGAAAATGAGAAATTGCTTGTTAAGAGCAATTTCTCTTTTTCCAACGATGTTTTACAGAGCTGTCTGCAAAACAGTGGTAAAATGTTAATGTTTAGTAATCGGTTAAGTAATAGTGAATTTATAACCTAATTTTCAAAGCAACAATGCCTAAAAGAATAAATGTTTTAAGAGAACACAGAAACAAAGCATACCCTACTTAATAAAATCTGCAGCAGTAAAAACCTTTATATGTGAACAAAAAAGGAAAGGCTCTAGAAAAAACTTCAAGCAATTGAATGACGTAAAAACATGTTAAAACCATGAAGAAATTGCTTGGAACTCCGAATCACTGCTCCGGCCATCATAAAACAACAGGCTATAGCATGGAATGTCAGGCCATTCAAATGTCAAAAACAAACAGTACAGATGTGACTCCATCATTCTATAGTAGATCACTTTTTCCATTGTGTTCCTCAGCGATTGGACAATCAGGGCCAGAAAATATTCCAACCCCAACGATTGCAAAATCCTTTGCTGCTCAGATGTTCAATTTGTCAGCTCATCACGCAGTATTTGACTGGTCAGATAGCACAGGCTTTGTAAAGTTTTCTGGAAACACGCCACACACTTGATCTGACTTTCTCATTCCCATCAACCAGCCAGGGTCCTGTGTAAATAGAAAACATATAGTTAACTCAGGTAAGCCGTTTTCACCATGGCTTCAGAATTCACCTCAATTATTTCCAGCTGACAACATTAAAAACAGTTCCCAGGATGTAAGAGGCAATAATAAATCGAGAAATAGTGCAAATGACATTGAATTACAAGAGCAAAATGAGAATTTGGTTGGTATACCAATTCTCCTTTTGTTGAAATAATTTTAAATATCAACTACTGTATTACTTGTATCAGTCTACAAAAATAAAGATATTAATCTAAAAAGAAAGAAGACACATACATGTAGTTGTATATTGAAACAAGGACACAACAATGTTTGCTAATAGATGTGAAGTCCTCATGATATGTTTTTTGGGCCAGAGGCCTTTATGTACCAATTAAACATTCTTAGTTCTTAGTATCAGGAAAACATAAATAAAGTAACATTTGTATGTATCAAGATGTTTATTCAACTCTAATATTGCTATAACCAGCTTCATGCTTATGCAAACAGGGTTAGAGCCAGGCCAGCTCCTAAATAAATTGGTGACTAGCCTGTGATCTAACCTGATTGCTACTCTGAGTATCTTTCCTCAACAAAATTAAGCAGATGTTTAAGGGTTTTGGAAAGCAGACGACACAAACATCTTTTTTTAAGAAAATTACCCAGCATTCTAAGGGATACAGTTTGTCTTATCTCAAGGACCATCATAATGAGGCCAATAACATTCATGAAGAATGTACTTGGTAGTTGTAGCTCAACATTATCCTAAACACAATTAAAATGTCTGCAGTTGACAAAATTTGAAAGCAGTGTGACAAAAGAACAATTCTTATGACGAGAAAATTCTTGGTTCACATTGATAGTTTCAATATTCACCTATCAGTCATGTGAATTTTGAGCGTCATTTTTTGTCGTTTTGTACATTGCCTCCAATATCATCTGCAACAAGTCATTTAGAACAGGAAAGATTTACAAAAAAAAGCTTGTTATGTGGGTGGTTTCTTTATGTCCAGCTTACTTAGGTAAAATGTCATTTCTAGGAGTATTCATTACAAAACCTGTAACTCAATCAATTCTTACTAAGACACATTTGCAACAGAAACTTCTCGGAGAGAAAAATTGAAAAACTTGTCCAATTTTTAAATTTGTATACAATGGTTTCTCCAAAATGAAGATGTTGATTGTTTGTTTTCATGCTATTGTTGTCTGCCCATGCTTTGATTTTGAATTATTTCTTAACTCTAATTTGGGAGAATGGATTAACTAAATCACAAAACAATAGTTTTCTCGTTACTCTTCACCATATAGCAAAAGAGAAAGTTTACAGAAGGGAGTAAAAAAAAAGTTCATGCACAACAAAGTTTTTTTTTCATTGGCATTATTCTTGCTTCCTCTTGCTCTTAATTTTCTTGAGACTGATGATTGCTAGTTCAAAATGCATTCTTATCAACCATTCATGTCAATAAATGATAAAAAGGTAACAATACATGTATATAGTTTATACATGCATTTTTTCAATTTATGAAACATGCTTTACTCATTTTGCTTTACCCCATTACCCTTACTAATGGAGATTTGAAAATTGGCTGAATTGAATGCGCGGAAGAAATTCAAAATGAAAGTTTCAAGAGGTATTTCACAAGTGATATATCCTTTGTCTAAATGCTTTCTATTAAGGTAACCTGCTGAAGTTGCTCAATGACCATGTACATAAATATCGTGAAATGATTAACAATCATTTTTTTAGGGCATCACCCTGGTTCACTCAAAGTAACATTTGATTGGTCAATGTGAAAAGGCTCATTTTACAAACTATTTCATTTTTCTACAATGGTTTCTTAATCTTGTGCAAGAAGTTAATTTGTTTTTATGATATCATCAATCCTATGAAAAATACATTTAACATTCCAACCCAAACAATGACCACCAAAAACAAAGCATGAGAAAAAAAAAGACAAATCTTTCAAGTAGATGAGGCTTGTTATTTTGTCTTTGAGTTTCTTGGTGTATGCCTCACATCAACAATAACAACAGTCAATCTCATCTAGTAAGAAACTGGTCTAGAAGGAATATTCATTCTAAAGGTGATTTCTTGTTTTTCATAATAATTCAATTTAAGTCAGCAATGGATGAAAAATTCAGGGATTGTTATAAGAATCTAATTAAGAATAGACAAGAGATACAGAAGCATTGAAAGAGTCCAGACATAGGATGCTAGTCTATTGTATCAGATTATGTTTACATGTATATGGTAAAAACATGCTTACAAAACGTGCATTCTACTTGGAAATGTCATTCAGAAGCAAGCTTGAGTCCCTGTGACTACATTAGGATTTTCATGAGAGTCAGTCTTTTGAATGACTTACAGAGTGTCGATGGTTCTACCCGGCTTGACCAGCCCTAATTGGCAGTTGAGAAAAGGTTCTTCCTCCATCATGATGTGTTGGGTATCAAAACATAATTGAAATAATGTTGATGCCATGCAAAACACAATGAAATAATGAAATTATCCGAGATAAAGATGGGCGCATGCATTTGGGAGTCTTTTAAAAGCAGTATTTCAAAAAACTATTCAAGAAATCCTATTTTGTGGAAACTCAACTTAATCTTATCAAAGAGACAAGACAGTTGAAATGATTATTTATATAATATGGTTTAGAGGGGAATAAAGAAGATTCATTTATTTGTTAAGTTTTTACATCGATTCAACACTACTTCTGTCATATTGCATCATGACCTGCATGGTTCTGGGTACTGTTTTACTAAACAGGTTAATGAAAATGTTTGCGTAAGTCAAAAATGATAAACATGGATAGTACCTGAAATGAGTGTACAATATTGTAATGCGACACATAACGGTAATTGGAAGTGTCTAGAAAAGACACTTCCAATGATGTGTTACAATGCGATATTGCTTAGTCCAGTATTGAAATAAGAGGGAACTTTAGTAAATATTAAGCATAAACTGTTAAGGAAAACGGTACCCAGGAGTCAAGGTGGTGGACTTGAATCCAGCAGCCCAGGGATCAAGCCAAATTTACATAAATGGCTTTCACAGAGGTTGTTTAACAACAAACTTCAGAGTCCTAGCCTAGAACTGGTGAATACCAGCAAGACAATTTAACATAAGATAGCTAAAATTGTTGGTTTAACCCCATACAAAAAAAACACAAAAACCTACTTGGTAAGGAATTAACATAAGAAAAAGGAGAATTTGTAAGAAAGAAAAGATCAATTGAAATAACTCTTGAAATAAAGTCATTCAAAAATCACACTGTAAATAAATCCTAAGTTTCAAGCAAACAAGGCGCATTCAAGATTTATTTTGTAAGTTTTGTCAGCAACCCTTTACAAACTGGAAATCTAATCTACTTATCAACAAAAAAATACTTTCTCCAAACTCATCTATAACCTGTATATCAACCTGTATGGGGAAAAAGGTACATTAGTATTGTCAAAATTAAGTAGAGTAATCAACCCTTTACCAAAGGCAAAATTTTCGTCTGTCCCAAATTGAAAGAATTTGCAGATGACAATTCAAAATGTGATGAAACAGAAAAATAATCTTTTGATAGGGCAGAAAACATTGCGGGAGCAATTTCTCCTTTTCCTAAAATATTTCCGGAGTGGTCTGCAATAAACTGGACAAATCATGTGGTTATTGTTTGGTAATGGGTTAAAACCTGTCCGAAATCATCACGCATATAGGATTTAATGAAAGGTCCAAATTGAGGGCTTCATAAGATGACAGAATAAAAAGACCATTAAAAATTGAATTTTCTCCGTAATATTAAAAAAGAATTACATTTTCCTCATGATATTTAGCAGAAACCATAGAACTCATTTACTCAATTGTGATACAGACAATTGGTTTCCCCAAGCCCTTGCTGCAAGTGTCTTGGCTCTAAAATCAGACCAGCCTTTTCCTATCAAACAAACAAGGATAGGTAGGTTTGCAAGGAGCATAAAATAGCTATATAAAAACACATTAATTTCATTTACTAGTTATGTATCCAGAAAGCAGAATCAAGAGTGATAAGATTTAATATCAGTTATATACAAACTTGTATCAAAATTGATGTAAAATAAATCAGTTTAAACCAAGATAACCAAAAGACTATTGAATGAGTTGAAGTCAAAATATCCCTATAAGGAAATAATCATTTACAGGACCTTACACTGCATCAATAATTTCTCAGTAATACAGCATTCTTACCCTCAATAGTAAAACAGGAGTACCAATTTACTGAACTGCCCAACATGATCAAGAACTTGTGAAGAAAGATCCATCTTTAGTAAGTAAACTGGTAGACTTCCACTTATAAAAATCTGAGACGGTCATAAAATTGGTGTAACAACTTTTTTTATGTATTTTGACAAAATAAACTGAGCATATTTTACTGCTCACACAACAGTACTTAAGAAAAAAAAACTATTGAAGGTTCCATACAAGATTGACTAATACTATTCCTTTAAAAAAAAAAAGGAATGGTTTAGTATGGCCTCATACAGAACTCTCAATGTGATGATATAATTATATTACTTCAAGTGAGAAAGTCACATGTTAAAGTGAGGCGAGGATGTGATTGAATATATGTATAGCATTACATAGATAAAACTTTCCTTCATTATATTCGTATCAATGCACAGATATCAAAAGATTTAAGTAACCATTGTGACAGAAGGAGAAATTGCTAATGAAGAGCATTTTCCCTCTTTATTCAAAAGATTCTTTTACCATATATCAGAAAGAAGCTGTATTTTTCTCATACTCTCTTAATTGCTAGTATTGCTATTAATTTTGGTCTTTTACAAAAGCCCCTTTCATGGTAATTCGACCAGACTATATCAACAATTCAAAAGTACAATAGCATCCAAAACATATATCACTGTAAGTCCCTAAACGCCTCCTCAATTGTTACATTACTTTATACATAATTATGAATTAAATGAGAATTCAAACTGAAGTGATTTTGTTGAAACATTATTCCAAACAATAAATATCTAAAAAAGACAGAAAAGAAGAAAGAATAAATATGACTTTCTTGTCACAAAAGTTTTTTTAGTTCAGTCACAATGGTTTCTTAAATGCAGGTGACTGAATATGTGCTGACATTTTCATCAGAAATTCATCAAAAATCCATGAACATTTGTTTTTTTAATTTGTAATAAACAGATCCAAAATGTCTTGGAAACAAAACAACACCATCTAAATTAAGTATTAGTTTGTTAATTTAGGTGCTACTGAGGGTGTCGTGCCTGCCAACAAATTACAGCCTGTTTTTTGTACAAGCAGTCTTTTATTTTATTGTTTCTCTTCTTCACATTTGTCGATGTGAGTTAATGTGAGTTAAAGGCATGTACAATGTACTGAGCTTACAAAACAATTATGTCAGTATTTGGTCACAATCTCAAAGAACAAGCAATAAGCAATTTCACCTTTTGTTGTAATGGCTTTGGATCCATTCTAAAACGAATTGTGTCATCAATCCTTACCTGAAGATTTTGTAATTGCCTTGATATATTTTTTGCAGCTAGGTAGCTATGATTGAATCACCATTTAGTTTGAATTCTCATTGGTTGTGGTACAGGATATAAATATGTATTATATTTCACTTAAACTCACATCCTCCGATTTTTTCTTCTTTTCATTCATTTTTTTCTGTAAGGATTTTCCCAAATTAAGTTATGAGTTACAGTATTTGTTTTATGTTATCATCCCATTAGTAGATACGAACAATCTAGTTTCAATTAATAAGATTATTTCAATTTTAGTACAAGAAGAAATTATTCTTCCTTAAAACAATAAAAGCATTAGTATGATCCCTAAAACCTTTGCTTGAATTACTAAAAATAATAACATATGATTTGAATTTAACCCTTTTCATCTGATCATATCTATACAATCAGAGTATAGTTTGGTATATGAGTAAACAAATTGTAATTTCACATATCAGATTCTTAGTTTACTCATAGATGTCTAATAGTCCATAGTCATGAACTTGTCTTCTAGTAACTCATTTAAAATGAAATTTGATAAATCGTTTTGGTCACAAGATAAACTTCTAAATAAAAAAAAAAAGAAAAATCAATATTTGATCACATATCAACATAAAGATGCCTAAAGACAAAATTGCAAAAAATAAGGATGGGTCTAGAGGAACTACAGGAAAGGATTGTTTCAGATTGATGAAAAATCGTGTGAGAAAAGGCAAAAATTCATGGTGAAAGCATCAGGAAACAGCAATTATAATTACAGCATAAATATAATTGGACCAACTATTCAATTATAGTGAAGCAGAGTTAAAACACTTGCGACAAAGTGTAAACTTCTTTGCCACTAGCAATTCCATCCTTGTCACAATTGTTCCTGAAGTCGACAGTTGCAAGTACAGTTGATGATTTAACAGCAATTGCTTCAATCAATACCTTCATACACCATCATTCTTGCATTTGGAATACAAACTTTATTGCTTTAAAGTTTTGGAGGGAAAAGAATGGCTATATCAGGAACAATGCTATCTACAGAAAGCCTAGGACAACATTGACATCAAAGCAGCACCCACAGAAGACATTCTGACAAGCTACATGTAGGTATCTGTGGGCAAAAAGGGCAGATTGGAAAGGTAGAGTGATGAAGGTAAAATGCAATGCTCCCTAGAATCCGAAATAGATAAGGAATAAGTCAGGGGTGGTTTTGATTTTTACCCATTCCACACACAGTCACATTTGTGACTGATCCAAAAGTGGGGAAAACAATTACGTTTTCCTTGTGATCTCGGTAAGAAACCATAGCAGCAAAAGGATATCTTGCAATCATTAGTATTCTTAATTCTTTTTCCACAGTGGTTTCCAAAGACTTCTTAAGTAAATGTGTCAAAGTGAGGTATAATTGAGTAAGTTCATCCATAAAAATTTGATAAACCTTTATAATATCATATTTGGTAGTAATCATAAACGTCACAACAGAATGATTTTGATGAATACCAAACATCAGAAATAGAAGCTTTTACAAAGGATGTAAAAAGCATTCCCACGCCAGGCTTTTCCTTGACCCCAAACATGTGTAGTAAATGACCCCCAATTCCTGAATATGAATCTAAAGATTGTAATATGTTCCCAATTAATTCCACAATATATGTGGTCAAAAGTCCCCCGAATTAGCATAATTTAAGCTGTCAAGGGAAAACCCTGCCTCTTTATCTAGGACACTGGGGCTAATATTGCCCACTTAACCCTTTACCAAACGCCAAACTTTCGACTGTCCCAAATTGAAAGAGGTCACAGATGACATTTCAAAATGTGATGAAATTAAAAAATAATCTTCTGATATGGCAGAATATATTGTGTGAAAAGGGGAAATTGCTCCTCACAAGCAATTTCTCCTTTTCCCACATTTTTTTCCCGAGTCGTCTGCAACAAACTGGTGAAATGTCGTTAGTGTTTGGTAATGGTTTAAGTATATGAGCAGTAGGATTATGTCCGCTATTTTGCTCTCACCTGCTCTTCAGGATCATCATACTTCATGACGTAGATTATCTCATGACTATCGAAACTGAGCTCATCTTCGTCCTCACCCTTGTAGCTATGGGTGGCGACAACCTGAAACATAATAATTTGCTTTCAAGGAGCAATTCATGATGACGATGACAGATGAAAATTTAAAACAATTCGAAATCCTTAAACCTCTAGTTCCAAATCCAGAAAAAAGGTAATATTGGTATACAGTGGACCCGCGATAGTCCGAACGTCGTTTATCCGGATTATTCACCATCCAAACAGAATTTTTAGGGGACGGTTCTAACCTTCATTAATTTAACTGTTTAATGCGGAAAATCCGCGTTCCGGAACCGGACAAAAAAAATCGGGAACCAACAGTCACTTTTCATAGTATATGCGTAAGGCTAGTCCGGAAACCAGTAAAATTGTTTATTTTGCGGTTACAGTTGCGAATGAAGTGATCGGTCTTCTGTTGTAAACGGCATTCACACGTTTTGCAAACTGGCATGTATGATTGACCATAACATGTCACCTAGTGTAGTGTACTGGAAGGTGTTGATTGTTTGTTAATCGGTCATTTTGTCAGTTGATTGGTCTTACATAATTGTAATTACTGTCGCATGTCGATAGTCGAGTTTGTAAAAGGTGTTGATTGGCTGATTGGCTGCTTAGACAGCGATCAGGAGACAATGTCTGGCAATCATTTTCAATTATTACTCAATCAATATGCTCCTTTTCCCTATAAATAAACTCTCGACAATCCCACCCTAGCTCATTTATCGATATTGAAATAAGAATATACAACTTGAAGATGTCTACACCAACAGCCAAAAGAAGACGTGTCGAAATACCGCTTCAAATTGTCATTTTTTTAAAATCCGTTTTGACCAAATAAACACTTCCTAAACACAATTTATATTTCCCTCCAAAAAAAACCAATAATTGTGTATTTCTCACTTCATAATTATTATCATGATACACCGACACCGTGTAAAGGTAAACATTTCGCTGTAACTCGCATATTCTCTATTCCGGAAAATTCGTTAATACGAACATTTCTCCTAGGAACCAAAGTGTTCGGATAAACGAGGGTCGACTGTATTCTATATATCAAGACAAAAATTCTCAAAATCATGAGTAAATTAATCCATGGATAATGAATACCATAAATACACATTCATTTGCTTGATAAATGGTCTTTACCTGTTAACAAGCAATTCCTTCCAATGTACTTTTTTCTAATCATATAAATGTTATAGTGTATCAACAACGAAAACAATTTATGCAATTGCTTACAGTGTATAGGTAGTTTGCTGGCAAGAAATTATCAATGGGTTTGGCTGGTGGGGGTACTTGATACAGTTCTTCATCATGAACTGAAATATAGAGAAAACCATTAATTATCTTAATTATTCAACTTAACTATTAGAACTTATCGTCATAGCTGAAATATAATGCTTATTATAGAAAATACTTGAGAGTAATTTGAGTTTAAAGTGATTCAAATTATCACATATCATTTGTCTGCCCCCAATAGTAGGTAAAGGAGGTAAGAAACATTAGTATTCTGTTTATCAGCGAGAAGATTACCTTTCAGTAAGATTTGTAAAAACCAAAGACCCTAAAATGATGATAGAAATGGATTAACTAAATGGTAATCTAGGTAATAATGAAAACAATATGATAGTTGGTAAATGCATTATTTAGAATAGTTAATTGTAATTGCTATTCTCATAGAAATTTTAACATTATTTCAGTTATGTTCAACGCATGGCTCATAATTATGGAAGAAGACCCCAAACTTTACTGACCATAAAGGCTGGGCAAGCAGGTAGAACCATCAGCATTTAGTCAGCCAGCCCGGACACTATATTGTTCTAGAAGATCAACACAGAATAATCTAGGACCATGTCAAACTAGGTTAGTACTTGTTTGAAACCTGGCATCATCACAATGCGACTGAAAAATTGTTAAAAATGGAGGTACAATCTCAAACAGAATCAACATACTTCCATCTGGGGTATCCTTATCTTCCTCTGGGGGTGGGGAAGCCGGTACAGGGGGTGGGGCACTGGTGGGGCCGTCAGAGTCCTTCAGATCACCTGCTTCTCCGTTAACCATCGGCTTAACCTCATCTGTCACCGCCTTCTTCACTTCTTCCTTCACTACCTCCTTCACTTGCTCCTTAATGTCTTCCTTCACCACATCACCCTACAACAACATGAACGCTTCAGATCAGACAGGAGATAGGTGAATAGTTATTTATTGCTTAGCAAAATATCCTGAATCTAACGGTTCTAAGACTTATGACTCAATAGGTATAACCCATTACCAAACAATAACGACATTATAACAGTTTGTTACAGACAACTCTATAAAACATTGTGGGAAAAGGAGAAATTGCTCTTAAGAAGCAATTTCTTCTTTTCCCACAATGTTTTCTGACGTATCAGAAGATTATTTTTCAATTTCATCACATTACATAATGTCATCTGTAAACTCTTCTAATTTGGGACAGTCTAAAATTTGGCATTTAGTAAAAGGTTTAGTCACTTGAACTGATAAAACTTTTCTTTATTTGTACTGTGCATCAATTCTTTCAATGGTATTGAATAGTAAAAAGTTACTAGAGGGCATAAATAAAAATTTCCTTGAAATCTCATGTAAATATGATTCTCAGATAGTCTTAACAATTTCAATCTTAACAAATAAATTATGCAACTGTTCATAGGAAATGTAATCATATACATGTATGTAATTGGTTTATATATTTTTTCTACAGCAACTTATGCATATAAGAGAAATGTTTTAGTAAATTTGAGTTCATCAAAGATAAAGCTAAAGTACTGTGTTATGAAACCTTTTAGATATTTAATTCTATAGACAAAATAATAATAAATAAGAATCATACATTTCAAGCAATTATGAAAACCAACAGCATAGGATTTTGAGGGAAGGAAATAAAAAAAAGAAAGTTGAGAAATATCCACTTTTGATTTCTTAAAAAATCAATTTAGATGAATAAAGTGAATACAGATGATGCCACATATATTAATCTTAATAATACTAGATAAATGTTTTAAATAAATTTTGTAAAAAAATGAGATTTCTTGTAAACGAATTTCTTAAAGATGTCCATTAACTTGATGCGCATTAAGATATGATGAAATAAGAAATGGTCTTAAACTTTTATAAAAAAGAACAAATCTTAATAAGCACGAAGATCTCCAAAAAGAAATTGTAATCAAAGAAAACCTTTGCTCATCTCAAGACATTCTTTAATCACATTAGTTTGTCACATTATGTGCAAATCCATCAGCCAAAAAACAAGCAGTTTCTATCAATACAATGTTTATCTTTTTACAAGCAATCCAAAGACAAATGATAATAATAAAAAAAAATGTTAAATTTAAATGCTTTCTACATGTTAAGAATACTTTATAAAAACAATTCTAAAGAATAACTATGTATAAGAAATATCCATTATTGCTAAAGACAGAAACATAAAAATAAAAGTTTTTATATTAAGGTATTGGTGATTACTTAATTCAATTTTCATCAATGATATCAATGATCCCTTTGTTTACTACGAACATCTAAAGAATTCCTTACACCAAAGAATATTTCATGAGAAAAAAAACAACACATTTTGACAAGATAGAATTTTTCATTAACACTGAAATCTTTATGGACAGTCATGAAGTATCATGTGGGTATTTTTGGTTATTTCATAATTGTATGAAGAGCCATAGACATACATTTTCTCCAGAACAGCAACTCAAAACTATCCTCTGTTACATGATTAAATAGATTCCAACTTGGGTGGAGTTGTCAGTTAGTGGTGTATACCAAAACATCACACAGTGAATATCTTGTCCATTATGACTAACCAATGCAATGGAAAACCCCTTTTTATGTCCTCATACTTGGACTTTTCATTCAACCAAATTAACCCTTATAGTGCTGGAACCGTCTTCATGCTTATGCAAACAGGTTAGATACAGGCAAGACCCCAAGTAAATGGGTGTCTGACCTATGATCTAGACTGATTGCTACTCTGACTATCTTTCCTCATCAAAATCAAGCAGATATTAAAGATTTTTGAAAGCAGAACATCTATTTTTTAGAAAATTACCCAGCATTCTAAGGGTTAATGCCAATACCATGGTCAAACAGTTTTTAACATCATTTCCATCATCACACATTGAAGTCACCTTGTTGTACGCCATCCAATGCAAAAGACAAATGGCCCAGCCAAAATCAACACACAACAACCAATACAATACACAAATAGATCATGACCTTGCCTAAATCTTCAAACAATGACCTTCAGAGTTTATTGCTTTTGTTTCCTTTCTATGATACAAAATGCATAATCAGAACGGAAGTTGTGCTTGTGTGTAAAATCATAACCAAAAGGAAAGAGGTTAACTCTTTTGTGCCACCTAATTTGCCCAAAATTCATATCTAAAGCGGATGCAATCATTTCAAAAGAAATTTGATCATATCAAAACAAGTGGGCCATCATGGCCCTCTATTGCTCATCTGATCAACTTAAACTGTTGACCTTTGGGCTATGTCTGATCTTTGACCCTAGGGTATAATTTTGTAAAAGATCTCTTTATGAAACTTCATCCAAAATGGGATAATATTTTACCTGGTGTCCAATATCTTTTTTCAAAAAATATTTAGTAAACTAAACCAAGTGACCTAAATAATCATCAGAGTGGAACCATTATAAGGACCTTTGTAGGGACCGATATGTATCTTTAAATTATCATGAAATTTGGTAGAATTCCATTAAGCATAAGTTGTTTAAAGAAACTTTTGAAGATGGAATAACTGAAGGACTGTCTGAGAAAAGATGCCAGTTATATCCTAAAAGCTTACCTTGAGCATGTTTTGCTCAGGTGAACTAAAAAGTAAAGTCAGGTTTCAAAGAGAAATAAGATTTCATGAACATTTTCTGATTAATTATGAGTAATTTCAGTATTCTAACAATTAGTAGATCTAATTTTTAAGACTTGCATACAAATAAATCAATTATAGCATTGAGCTATTCAAAGGTTCAGTGAAACTTTGTGAACAGTCCAACAGAAATTTAAGCAATTTCTTCTTTTGTCACAATAGTTTCTTGGATCCTCCGGTACAGGTGATTTTAACCACAAATACAGTAAAATCTGTGTACAACAGCCAGTTAAGGGAAGTACCCAAAGTGGCCGCTGTGCGCAGACTGGCTGTTGTTCACAATATTAGCCCTCCATTTTATACACATTTGTATGTCAAAAAAGATTAAATCAGATAGAAGTGAGTACATAAATCATTTCAACTACAGGTACGCAATTAGACTCAAAAGCAACTATCGGTATATATTTTGAATGGATCTCTGTTATATTAGTCCCAAGACCGTTTTGCACAGACACACAATACCTGCCACACAGCATTATCAACATTTGCTTTATCCCTTACATGTGCCCTGAAGTGGTCAGCCTTCCACAGAGCATCATATTGTCCATGTCCAACGAAGAAGTCATCATGCCATTTGGAGATACCTAAAACTTCATCTTTTAGATCATTAGCATCATCCGATAATTCTGAATCAGAACCACTAAGATCTGCATGCTTTAACGATGTGTGTAAATTACGACGAAGCTGCTCCGCATCAAAAACAAAATTTATATCGGGTTCCAATTTAATGTAAGCTGTGGATTTTACAGTTGGACTAGAGAACTTTACCTTTTCTCCAACATTAGCTTGATCTGTTTCAATCTGTTTAACTTCAGCTTCGTTGTTCTGAACAGCACTGTCACCAGTTGCTTTAATGTCAATGCTGGTTTTACTCTCTCTATTTGCCTTAGAGTCTCCATTTACTTTAGCATCATCAATGACCTCTTTAAGAACAACAGCAGGTTCAGTTTTCATTTCAGCCATCTCATAGGCAGAATCTGAAATTACAGTATGGTTGATGACTGTGAAAACTGGTATATTCAAGACAAGCCCATCTCATTTAATTGCTTTTAACCCTTTACAAAACGCCATATTTTCAACTGACCCAAATTGAAAGAGTTTACAGTTGGAAATTATAATCTTATGAAAGTGGAGAAAACATTGTAGAAAAAGGAGACATTGCTCACTCAGTCGTCTGCAACAAATAGGTCAAATGTCGTTATTGTTTGGTAATGGGTTAACTCTTAGCTAACTACCATCATGAGTGGCAGATATATCCTTGGAACATACTGCACCTCATTTGATGGTTGATTTTGGTCTGCGTTTTAGACTGATGTATATTTCCAGTAATGTTCAATATGGATGATTTAGTTTTCTGGCCTGTGATCTACCCTGTTTGCTACTCCGAATATCTCTCCTCAACAAAATTAAGCAGATATCTATGGTTTTGGAAAGCAGACGATACAAAAATCTATCTTAATAAATACCCAGCACTATCAGTGTCAATATGCGACAAAGCACAAATACTGGCTTCATAATAAGACGTCATACCATCAAAGCTATCCTTGCTTGTATCGGCGTTTCCGTTGCGTACAGGTTCGTTGGTGGAGGGTGAAGTTGCGGGGGAGGTCGGTGTGGAGGTACTTGGACTCTCGATGTCAGTACTACTCTGGTTGTGACCATTGGTAAGATCTACATCGTTGTCTCTATACACGAGGAAAAACAACAGATATTAACCCTGTCCATCATATACAAAACACACTGGCAGACAGCTTTACCCATTCCACAATACAGGAATTAATGACTTTGGTCAAGTTGAAGGGAAAAAATATCAAATTATGCAAAACAACAAACAAATAACAATTGAAATTTGATAATATACATTAACATTTGAAAGAAAATATTTCTGTAGAAAAAATCATGCCTGTTTGCCTATAATTTTATTTTCTACTTAAATAATTTCAACAGCAGACAGTAAAAAGGGCTTAATTGCTCACTATGTAGGAGTAATTAGTTGTTCATAAGTCTTCAGCGGCCGATGCTTCAAAATAAGGTTTAATCTAACAAGGGGTTAAGACACAAGAAGGACAAAATAAAAAAATTACTCATTGTAGGCCATTTCTCCTTTCAGCAAGATGATTTCTCTCCAATATCACAAGTATAATGTCCTTCTGTAAGTCTATGAGTGTGGACTACATTTCCATTCAATATGGAACAGTCACAGAACCAATCCAACTTTAGGCAATTTCTTAGTCATCAACTCCTGCATACAGCTTATAACATCATTCTTGTGTTTGTTCACAGATGTGAGGAAATTTGGATGTTAAAGCTTTATTTCTTTAAAACTGATCAATAGCCATACTATTATATGACACACACTTAAGGATGGACATTGGAAGCAAAATTAGATTGTCTTACAATCTTCAAGGTGTGTATACAGTGAATTAAGTTTAACATGTATTTTAATCCAAAAGGGTGACCATGCTTTTGAGATCTTCCATAATATAAACTGTAATACTTAGATAAATTGATGCTGCCTTAATTAACCATGCTTTCAATTAATGGCTTCTATCAATTGTCTATCAAACAACAATACAAAAACTGTATTGTTTCAACATTTTATTTTGATTTTTCAAATTTTATCTTCTGTAAACGAGCACTTTTAAGAAGCTTCTATGACCTAATGAGTTTATGTAATGATTTATACATTTTATGCCTTTTCACATTTAAATTTTTTATTTATTGCTTCTGTCAAAGCAAAGATTTTTTTTTTTTAAGATTTCAAGGATGTTTTTAATATGAATAAATAATATATAAACAATACTAAATTTAAAAGTAATCAAACCAAGTAATAGATAGCAATTGAAACAATAATGAATAATAACTACATCTTTTATATATTTACAAAAAAAAATAATAAATTCAAGATGCAGCATGCATGTAGCATTCATGTGTAAGCCATTATCTATCTGTGGGACATGCAATCCAAACATGTCATGCCAAGAATGTATCCCAATGTGTGAGCATACAGCCATTCTCCTAAATAACTATAAAAAACAACTTTTTATTTTCTCATGCGCATCTGATCCAAGGGCTATTCCAAGTCAGCCTGCAAATTTCTCAATTTTAGAAAGAAAATAAAAAACTATTAACATAAATGATAAGAGTGTATCATAATCATCAGCTTATTGGAAGACTATTAAAGTTGCGCACATTCTCCTTCAGTAGTGGTTAAAATTAAAAAAAATCTATTGTTGAGCGAGAAGGGCAATTATGATTCTATCAAATTTTCTTTGACATTTTTAGCGAATTGGTAATTTGTTAGAACAACTTGTTTTATGTTTTTATGCCCTTTAACAGTGCTTCAGTCATATCACTTCAGTAAGCAGACTAGTCTAATTCATGCCTCTCATATCTCCTCATAAGAAATGCACATTACTCTTTACAAGGCACCGATGGCTTCACCACATGAATGTTTTTCATCAATGGTGGGAAACAAATATATCACATCCCACTGACATGTCTATTGTCTAAAAGAATACTAGATCTTAGACTCATTACCCCTGTAATTAAAGTAAAGCTTATTAAACTCATATTGAGGGAAAGGCTCATTATGGTCCTGCAGGTAAACATTTTTGTTTATTAAAAAAATCTGTGTCTCCCATGTAAGTTTAATTAAAATGGCTGTATTCATATGTGCATTTCATTTTATTGACTATTACTATGAGCCTTACATATGTACCATGATTATACAAAATGCCGATGCACTTGCAGCAACTGACTGAATACTAGTATTGAAAAGATAATCAAAGGTCATAGCAACCTTCAGTCATAAACGTAATCAAGATTAAACTCTTTGTGCTTATCTATTGATGTGTTTTTGTTGAAGAACAATAGATAGACTGTTCATCATGATAATCTCATGAAAAACTGTTGAAAATAGGGCATTTCTAAAATTCAAACCACCACTTTTAAAATTTACATAAATCTTTTCTTCTTTTTTATCTCAGATCTTATTGTTTGAACTTGTTATTGTCAACTTGGAATTAAGCTACATTATTTCAAAATAATTCAGAGACAAGAAACTGTTGAAAATTTCAAGTAAAACAATAAAATATTTGGCAGATTGATTTCATTAAACCATCTCTTATATTGGAGATCAGAGGGTAGTTTAAGAGTATTTGGGAAATATCAAAATGACAAAAAAGAAAAATAATAAACAAACAGAAAACAAAGACTATAAAAAGAATATTCTAAACATAATAAGCTGACTCTTCTATGTGTTAACCCTTTTACCTGCACTATCTATACTTTGTGTGACTCAAGATTGTGGTCTTCATACCATTTTGTTTGTTGTTGTTTTTCCAAATCATTTTCAGCATTTCCTGGATACCAACCAGTGCTACCCTTCATGATCTGGAACTTGCCTCCCAGTCATAATACTTTCCTGGTTACCCAGAATGTCATGGGGGAATTTAACATTGGATGCATTTTCAATCGGATTCATGTTCAGATTGACAAATGCCAGCTTGAATATCATGGGCCATTTTAAGCGCCTTAATCAAAATAATGCAACATTCACTGATTGTGTAATAGATCAGACTTTAATCAGAACGCATACATAAGCAGGCCCATCCAAGTCATCTCATGTTTGGTATTCTTCAGCTGCAGTGCCAAGGGTTAAAAGCCACAACATTTAAACAAATAACAATAATGTGTTTTACCTATATGGATTTTTACTACCACGAAAATTAAATGGAGATCCTCTAAAATGGTAGAAACATAAATATGAGAGTGAAGAAATTATGTAGAAGAGTAGGAGTATAATTAACTCTCTAACAAGAACAAGTAAAAGCATAAATTCTTGTAAAGATGAAAAAATTGAAAGCTCTTACAAGCTGTACATTTATGTCAAAATAGAATGAGATCATTATCTGGAAGGATAGAAATTATTGCTTGAACAAAACAAAAGTTGTTGAAAAACTCTTTTCCAACTGTTATTATTAACAAATATTAAAATATTTCTGACAAATTGAGTATAGACATATGATGGCATCTTCTCATTTTTTTTTAATTCTTGTTTTTTTTCAAGGGCAGCTATGTTGGAAAACGAGTTAACAAAGTAAATAAAGCAGAAGTTGGTTGTAGAGACATCCAATGAAAGGCAAGAAAATTGAAGTCTTCTGTTAATGATTGACCCAAATATCACTTGAATTATTCTCATTCAAACATACTTTAATTTATCTTTGGGAATAATGAGACACAGGATGCAATTTCTTCTTTAACCAATTACCAAACAATAACGACATATGACCTCTTTTATGCAGATGACCCTGAAAACGTTGTGGGAAAAGGAGATATTGCTCATTTCTCCTTTTCCCACAATTTTTTCTACCCTATCAAGACTATTTTCCAATTCCATCACTTTTTGAAATGTCGTCTGCAAACTGTTTCGTTTTGGGGCAGTCGAAAATTTGGCGTTTGGTAAAGGGTTAAATGTCTGCTTTCAGAAAAAGGACTGCCAATATAAATAAAAATTGTATCTTGTACAACAGATGAAGTTACTTGATTCTCAATTTAGGACTCATACAATGATTTCACATTTGGTTAGCGTTAAAAGACAGTTTGTTATATCAGTATTGTTACAATTACACCCTCTTAATTATACAGTAGACAACAAAAAAAATAAAACTTGCAAGAAGCAACTGCTCTTTACCATTTATATCATATATTTGCATTCTAATACAATTGTAGAAAAAACCTCAAAAACAACTATGAAGTCAGGAGAAATTGCTCAACATGGGCAAATTCTTCTTTAATCAAAATAGTTTTAAAGGCCCATAAAAGGAGATTAATGATAAATCAAACTATATCATTTGGTAAACTTTTGGCCAGATTCAAATAGTTATCACCAGAAAACACCATCAGCACAACTTAAATGTGAAAGTAAACCAGAAACAACCAAGATTAGTGAGTTTTATGAATCCCGGAATAAACCCCCGCCGGAATAAACCCCCACCCTAAAAAACGGCATAGCGGAATAAACCCCCACTCCCTTATTGCATACACGGAAGAAACCCCCACGCTTGTATTGCATACACGGAAGAAACCCCCACGCTTGTTTTGCATACACAGAAGAAACCCCCACTTTGTTTTCCGATAGGCGGAATAAACCCCCACGTAATATGATTCTGAATTTTCAAAGTTTAAGCAATAATTGCATAATTCAAGTTGATTAATATTGATCAAACATGCTCATCATAGTATCTCACCATGATAACAGTAGCGAGATAATTGACTATTTGAAAAACAGGAGTGAGAATGATTATTAATGAGGACTGAAATAGACAACAACATATTAATAAATAATTAATAATAGTAAAGCACATGTTGAAGCACATAGTTGGTGAAAAAAAAAATGTTTTGACACCAGTTGTCACAATCATAAAAAGTACTAATGCTGTCGTCAGTTGGTGTTATTGAAGCCGAATGTTGTGGCCAATGGCATGTAAGAACTCGCGGATGGTCTTCTTCTTACTAGCGTACTGCTCGCATAGAGTGAGTAAGGTGTTCTGTTTATATTTTCTTTTTATAAAAACAAATACTAATTAAAATCAATGCTATTGAATTATTGGGCCATTACAAGCAATTATCTGTGTTACTTAGTACAATATGCAAGGGTCCGCTTTTAAAGGGACTATGAATGTTTGCAACCATGAAAGGTAATTTACCGGTCACCAATGCAAACAATCACCTGTGATTTCCACAGTTAGTACAGAACGAAAGGAATGTGCTGTTAAGGGATTATACATGTTTGCATCCAATTGCCATCGAAGAAAGGTAATTATAGTAGCTATCAAATTAATTAGCTATGAATTAACGCTTCATCAAAACAAACAGATTACATTCATTGCTCACTATAATATACCAAATAGATATGAGTGGGGGTTTATTCCGCCTATCTGAAAACGAAGTGGGGGTTTCTTCCGTGTCTGCAAAACAAGCGTAGGGGTTTCTTCTGTGTATGCAATAAGGGAGTGGGGGTTTATTCGGCTATGCCGTTTTTCGGGGTGGGGGTTTATTCCGGCGGGGGTTTATCCGTACACCGAGTTTTATTATTCAGATTTCCTGATTATTCACCTCTGACCTTGACAGTTGATACACATATTTTTGAACTGACCAATCAGAATTTGTTATTTTGAATATGTAAACAAACAGGTTGTTGATAAACATGATTGAATTAAAGACAACTATATTTCAAGCACAAAATAACTTATTCTAAATGAGTCTATTTAATAGGGTCTCAATGTGTTCCTAAACTAGTTCTCATGACTTTTATGAACATAATGAAAGAACTCCATATATTTTTTCAGTAATTTATTTGTGCTCCTCTCCTTTGATGTGCCTTTAATGCAATTTTGTAAAGAAAACATTCTTTATGAGAAATTTATTAAGCTGTCTGCTGCTGCTCTCTTAATGAAACAGGCACAAAGTCCCACATGAAGGAGTTGGTTAACCCAGACAAAGATAACTACAAAAACAGGTGCCAGAGAGATAGGGATTATCATGAGTTTGGTTAATGTTTAAAGACCCTCGCGCTCACACGTGCTTAAGTCATATATATATCCATATTAATAATATTAAATAATTAAGGTAAAATGGCAGTGTCCATAAACTCTACCCCAACTCAAACTCAATGCTATCAATGAATTAATAGGATGATTCCAATCCACAATACAATCTCCTAAAACTGCAACATTTATCTATATAAGGATTGACTCAAGCTGCTGTGCTCAAATTGATGACATTGTGTGTTTGTAAAAACGCAATGCAGATAAGTAAACAATAATCATTTACGACCCATTCAAATTAAAAGCAGTTATAAATGAACGACTCAAAATATTTTAATCATTCAAGTTTTTTGTTTCAATGATTTTTAACATCACGCCAACAGCATTTCTGTTATAGTCCATCAAGATTGAGTCAAGCTGAATAAAACCATTGGCATTTCATTAATCAACCTGTTGACTATCTCTCATAAAGGGGTTCAAACCAACAGAGAGAGAGGGAGACCATTATTGTAAGTTCCTCAGATAGACTGTAAGCCACTCCAGAGGCCTACCACACTTAAACAAGGATATCAGAATGAAATGTGAGAGACAAGTTGTGTTTAGTACGGTAAAATGTCCCCAAATCATCCCAATTTCTCACCTATAGTCTAAACTCATAGAATGACGAAAAAAGAAAGGAACTTTAGAGTTTTCACTTCTCTTTTCTGTGTCCCTGTATCAAAAGCAAAATTTATGTGAAGATTTTTTTTTTAAATATTTTCAAAAGCTTAACTATAACCATATTTATTTTAAATATAAATATACATCATGTATACATTTGCTGGCTATGCGCTGAAGACCCTACAAATTGTGTAGACAAAAATTAGAATTTGCTCACAAGTTGTTTCTTCTTTTCTACAATATTGCTTCTACCCAATATCACTTTTAAATGTGACTTTTTACTTCATAACTGTTTGCTCATCAAGTCTTTGATTTGGCAACATAATATTTTCAATATTTATCAGGAACCCCAAAATAGTAAGCCTTGGCACTTATATGGAAAAATTGATAAAAGTACAAACATACAACAACACAGACAGAAGTAATATAATACAAGATACTCAAGTAATTGTACACATTTAAACATTGTAAAAAAATGTCAAAATATGCATGTCTTTCTGCATGAAACAAGCTAAAAGTACTACAAGACATCTTCAATACAAGCCATTTTGACAAGCTTATCCAATCTAATAAATCATTATAATATCCTTAGAGCATTTGCATCACAAGTCAACCAATCAAAGGAATTTACTAAAAGAAAAGGTGAATAATTAAACTGCAAGTCATATCAATTGTACCCTAAAATTCATTTGATACCCAGCCTCTTTAATGAATAAATATATAAACTCACATTATAAACAAGCACAGCATCTCAACCTATTACTTAATGCAGAACTATCGACTGTCCCAAATTGAAAGAGTTTGCAGACGACATTTCAAAATGTAATGAAATTGAAAAGTTATCTTCTGATAGAGTAGAAAACATTGTGGGAAAAGGAGAAATTGCTCCCAACAAAGTGGTCAAATGTTGTTATTGTTTGGTAATGGGTTAAAGCACAGTTGGTTGCCAATAACAGTAGGTTGATAAATAGTAAGCCATCAAGGAATCAGTGCAATACTATAATAAGTCCTTTATGTTAGTCTTGCACTGAATCCTTGACAAGTAGATGGATAAGACGAAGGACAATTTTTTTCTGAATGCACTAAAAAACTTATACAAGATGCAAACGTAACACCGTAATGGCAAACTAGATTCCCTTCGTGCATACTCAGCATTGGCATACACATTTGTACAATGTGCAAACATTTCTTTTATGATGTTTGGTTAAAAAACATTGTGAATATAAAAGATTTTGACAAAAGGAAAAAAAGGCACTGTTTTGAATTGTTGCTTTTCTGTAGAAGTTGCATTAAAATGAGTACAAAGGAAGAAATGAGTAATTCAGCATTGAAAAGATAGTGTTGACTATATTGTATGTCATTACAAACCAAACATCTAAATGCCAAGGGAAAACATTATGTAAATAGATAAATGGCAATCAGGTGGTTAATCTAGAATATAAAGTAGTCATATACTCTTATAATTTATTACCAGCAGGCAAAACTTTTGTTTTCTCCAATGAAGCACATTATATTCTCTTTGTGCATCATGAATTATATAATGCCCATATGCAAACATCCTACAGTTGATTAATTATCAAACAAGTGCACACAATGAAATAATTAACTGATTCTTAAAAATAAAACATGAATAACAGTCACTACTCTCTACTAATGAGCTGTGACCAATGACTTCATGTTGACTCTACTGAAGCTGAAAACTTAACCAAAAGCTCCATATAAGAATTTGTGGCGGATCTTAATTGTAAGCAATAGCAGAAAACTAAAATTAGCAATCAAAATGACAGTTTCCTTGTATTGGGAAGAAACTGTTGTGACAAAGAGGTGAATTGCTCTTTGTATGTAACCTATCTTTTTGTCATAATGGTTTCTAATATCTTATGAAGCAATGTATTATGGAGAATGGTTTTAAGTAATAGTTTAAAAATGAAAAAAATCCTCCTATGAGTAATACAACCTTAATTCCAACAAAATTATCTTATCATGAGCCTTGGGTTAATTCACTTGTTATCATTTGACTATAGTTTTCATAAAAAACACCCTTTCCTTTTCTAATCCTATATCAAACACAACCTTTGATATCAGTGCTTAAAGTAAAAAATCCTCATACACAAGAATAATTGAGAAAAAAATAAATAAATAATAATTACATAAATAAAAATACCTTAAGCAAATAGAGGCCTTATCTATTGACTTTCTGGTTCTTCGAATTCTGTCAGATTATAAACAGATTGGTTTGCAAGTTTTTTGTTAGTTGTTACATCTTTTTCAACATTTCTTAAGGATTAAATTAAAATCCAGGATTCACCATCATAGAGCCGTCATAATGACCTCTTCTCAGAAATATGAGACACCTATCAAAGTTGTATCAAAGTCATTTCAAATTTTGCGACAGGTTTCATATGAATGCAAAAACACATAACAACCAAACTAATGAAGAAATTATAAAATAATAATGATTTCTCCCCAAGTGAAATGGCAATTTTCTCTTATTTCAATGTCAATCTAAATTGCGAATTCTATATGTCAAAGGTTTTATGCAAGACTATAGCAAGTCCCTTTGAAAAAAGTAAAGGACTTACTGAAGTCATGCACCAAACTCTCAATGCGTAGAAGTTCTATTTTCCATACTTACATGACAATTGTGTTCCTCAGGTTTTTGCGTGGTGTGTATGTGTTCTGTGCGTTAGCAGCACTCAGTTTGCGGGCAACCTCTTCCACCTTCTCTGCTCCCTACAAATAATTTGTTGAGAAAGTTTACAAACATTCAGGTATCATACATGTGTAAGAAAGTTCATTATAGTGGTCTTATTTCTGCTCCATAAACCTTATAGTGCTGGAACTGACTTCATGCTTATGCAAACAGGTTAGATC
Organism: Cerastoderma edule; assembly: GCA_947846245.1. Lineage (NCBI taxonomy): Eukaryota > Metazoa > Mollusca > Bivalvia > Cardiida > Cardiidae > Cerastoderma > Cerastoderma edule. Next base: position 23,646,326 of record OX401409.1, on the reverse strand, counting down.
CAGGCCAGCCAGTAAATTGGCAGCTGGCTGGTGATCAAACCTGTTTGCTACATTGGGTATTTTTCCTCATAAAGATTAAGCAGATATTCAAGGTTTTGAAAAGCAGACAACACTAAATTCTAATTTTTAGAAAATTACCCAGCATTCTAAGGGATAGAGATCACTCTACTTACTCAATTGCCATTTTGGAGAGAGAATCCAAAATAGTGAGCAAAAAACATGATGTTGTTTCAAACTTTTAAAAAAGATGTTTTTTGTATGGTGTCAACGCTTTTTCAGTTATCTAACAGCTTTCCTTGATTTACCATTACTAGGCCAGGCCTCTGAAGTGACTTGCCAAAGGTCATTCCAATGAAACCAGATGTGTTGGTAGGGCTCAACCCGAGACCCGACTGCTAAGCCTGCCATCTTAACCACTGAACCAAGCAGGACCCCTTTTGGTTTCCTAAGGCATAAGTCATCTCTTAAATAAGCAAAAGAGGAAGTAACCAGTTAAAAAGTCATGGAAAGGAAATGTCCAGCTGATGTATTATTCAACATTTCAGCAGACGTCTACCCATACTCTTGAAAACAGTTAAAGAAAATTGTCTGTTATGAAAAACGTTTTTTGTAAAGTATCAATGAAACATTAAACTTAAAACAATTAGATAAATGGAGATAATTAATATCTATGTTTAATGAATCTTGCTGTCCAATGTCTGCTACAGCATCATGACTATAGTTACACTTAAAAAAAGTCCTGTATATAATACTTTTTCTCTTTGCACTTTCCTGGAATCACAAATGGAGATCAAATGTAGGAACCCTCCTTTAATTAACCCATTACCAAACAATAACGACATTTAACCACTTTGTTGCAGACGACTCATGATGAGCAATTTATCTTTTCCCCACATTATGTTTTCTGCCTTATCAGAAGGATATTTTCCAATTTCATCACATTTTGAAATGTTGTCTGCAAACTCTTTCAACTTGGGACAGTCTAAAATTTGACGTTTGGTAAAGGGTTAACACATGGTCTGGGTGCTTGACATACAATGAATATGTCCCTCTCTTGTAGTCAGGGTTCAATGCCTGACATGAGCAGGTTTTGATTTTCTATGATACCAAACATACAAGCAAAAGGTTGAAGGTTGTACTTGGATGATTCATTCACCCTTTATGGATTGAGGATTCCAGCCCTCATCTATATAAAAGCTTGGTATCAGGAGATAACTAAAATACTGTTGAATAGAAACTAAAACCGCATTGAATCAATCCACTGATAAGTCTGTAAAGTTGGGTGATACAAGAAAGCTGTCACAAATAAATCCAAGATCAAAGCCCCCTCAATTATGGTTATATGTATCTAGACAAAGAAAGCAACATAATGCTAGTGAAACATTCTCATGCATTTAAAGCAAGATGTGACATTGAAGCAACAGTACATAATGAAGCTTTATATACTGTTAAACCTGATTCCCCATTAGGGAATTTGTGAGTGGTCCAAATTGAAAGTAAAAGCAGACATACAATAAAACAACATGAAAAATACATTTTCTTGACAGTTTTAGGTATAAGCCATATTAAAAAGTTGATCAATTGCTTATGACTAGCAATCATTCAATTTGGCACAATGTTTTCAAAGGATTTCTGCAGCAGAAGACATGTAGAACATCTCTTAGTACTATAGCTTTTTTTAAGAATAATGCATGATAACATTCTGTCTTAATATTCTTATAGAATGTACTGCTATCAAAGTTACAATTGTAAACATAAGAGGCCTAGTTATCATAAAACAACATTGAATTCATCAAAATAAAAGGAGAGCAAAATCTCCTTTCATAACAAATTGTTTAACATCATCTACAATAAGAGCATGTAAAACAGTTTGTTTCAGGACAAGGATTAAATGCAATCAACATAAAGTCTGGAGTAAGAAGACATGCAACCATATCCCTGTCTTAAATAAGGTCAGGGGAACTATAATCAAACAACCTAATACAGACAATCTTGTTTTAAGCAAAAACTCTAAAACAGTGTGTGAGAGATTATTTAGTCTATTTTTTTTTTTATATGGGTTTTACATCACATCAACATTATTTCAGTTATGTAGCGATGCCCGACTCTTAATGATGGAGGAAGACCCCATACTCAACTGCCCACAAGGGCTGGTCAAGGCGGGTAGAACCATCGGCATTCCGTAAGTCAGTCGGGAGACTGCCTCTCATGATATTTAGTCTATACCTATCTTATATCTGAATGCAGGACAAAAGTCATTCAAAAAGCTTCTACTGCAGCTCTCTGAATGACTGGTATCCACCTTAACCCATTACCAAACAATAATGGCATTTTACCACATTGTTTCAGACCATACTGGAAAACATTGTGGGAAAGGAAGAAATTGTTTGTAACGAGAAATTTGTCCTTTTCTATCTTATCAGAAGATTATTTTCCAATTTCATCAATTCTAAAGATGATGTCTGCAATCTCTTTCAATTAAAAGATTTGGCGATTGGTAAAGGGTTAAGCCCTAAGTTGTCTTATACGCCATGATACTGGCTACTATTACTCCTTATTTCGTCACTTAAAACAAGTTTACCTGTACCCTGAACAAAGTTTTTCAGACTTAGTTAAAACTATTTTTTTCAAGACATGTAGCATTCAAAATCCCTTATATCAAGATTTCCTACATGGCTTTCATCTAACCATCTAGGCTCTTCTCCTAGGCAAACTGTAAAAAGATTACAAGTATACTAAGGTCAATCTATCATAGCTACTGGTTCCAAAAACAGACAAATAAAGTGGTTGGAAAGGGAAATAAAGAACTATGGAGAAAGGAAAGATTTCCCACATCTCAGGATCCATGCTGCTTCATTCATGATGAAATAACAAAGAAAAAGTAAGGATGCATTTTTAACTTGGGGGTGCCCTGAGCTTGAATGGTTTCAAAACCATCTAAGTAAAGATTATAAATATATACATGTAATACGAGTTGTCTCACTTTAAAACCAACAAAACTTCTTTATTCGGCAATTATGCTGGATAATTTTCTAAAAATAGATTTTGTGTCATCTACTTTCCCAAACCTTATGTATCTGCTTAACTTTGATGACGAAAGATACTCAGAGAAGCAAACAGGTTAGATGAAAGGCCAGCTGCCGATTTACTTAGCACTGACCTGGATCCATCCTGTTTGCGTTAGCATGAAGTTGGTTCCAGCACTATAAAGGTTAAGCCAACTTTGCAGTAGTAATGCTATGCCCATTACACTCAATGCAATGATGAAACGGCATTATTAAAAGCACTGTATATTGAGGGCACAGTAGAACACTATAGTAAATCCTTCACAAAGGTGAAGCAATTACAACAATATTGGACTGAACAATCAATATGAAGGTTAACAGTCTGATAAGAAAAGAACCATCAACACTGTTTGAGTCAAAAGTATTCAAGATGAAGCCTTGATTAGAACGAACAGAAGTTGTTTTGTTTGTTTTACCCACCTGTTCCTCATATAGAATTTTGTCACTGGTCCTAATTGAAAATATACACAGATCATAGCCAAACAATATGAAAATGTTAGACTTTCTTTAGCTAAAAACCATTGTGACAAAAGAAGAAATTGCTCATCATGAGTAACTTCCTCTTTTGTTACAATGGTTTCTAACATAATCTGCCACAGATGTGTTTATAGAGAGAATTATATGAAGAGAGCAGGTATTCAGTGTCAACTCATATTGGCAAGGTGCGGCTGAATTATACCTTTGGTTACCAATATGTCTGTCAAGATTCCATTTACCAACTAGAAACAATTGCAGCAGTTAATTTCTGAAAACTACACTTGTTCAAAAAGATAGTTTCTTTTGCAATGATGTTTCCATTAAATGTTTATATCTAAATCAGCAAAACTTCTTCTTTATAAATGTTTATTTGTTTATGACTTGTATCTGTAATTTAGGACCTTAACATAGAGATTCTTCAGACAATTGTTTCTAAACAAGTTTTGTCTGAACCTTTAACATCCGTTGCAACATTCAATTAAAAGTTAGTTAAAACTGGAGTTTATCGAGCAATTTCCAAAGCTGCTCGTTCGCAACAGGTAATGAATCCTTGATTTATCATTTATACAGTATTTAATTGAAAACTCCAGAAAAGTAATGGGTATGAATCAGAACAGAGTGTAACCTCAGACATAATTTCAAAATTTCCCAGATATCATTACATTCCAGATAAGGTGATAGTTTTAAATGCAAATAAGTTATCCTGATTGAAATTATTTTTTGTTTTCAACAGAATCGTCTTACCAAGACGACTCTAATGATTACATGATTCGAGGTTCTTCAAAACTGTTTGTTCATTTACATTGGGTTTGACATCATGTTAACAATTTTCCAGTGCTGTTACTTCTTTCCTGGATTCACCAGTACTAGGCAAGGGCTCTGAAGCGTTTCTTCATAAATATTGATTTGCACCTTGAATATCTATCTAATAGTCTTGTATTAATATCTGAATAGTAACTGCTCCTAACCCTTGTCCTTTATATTGATTTTTGAGAGATACCCAAATTGTGAGCATCAACTGATGAAATTCATAAAATAAATAGTGATACTCTTTAGAGAAATTGAAATAAACTAAAAGAAACCTCTGTGCCAAAGGAAGAAATTGCCCATGTTGAGCAATTTCTTCTTTTCTCACAGATGTTTCTAAAATCATCTCCTTCAGAAGTGCTAATGTGAATTTAACAGAACAGTACAAAACAGATGTTTATTTCATGACTTGAACACATAAGGTTCTTCGTCATATATTTACTAAAGAAAGAGTTAAAATCAATATAAAATGCGCAAACTGGTTTAGAATCCAGGAACAATGGTTAATCTCTCAAAATAAGAAAGTATGTAACACGAAGATGTATATTCTTTTGTAATATAGACAACTCTTACAATTTCGTATATTTTTGCATGTAAATTGTACTATGGGCCAGAAGCCTTTGACTGAATAAACTTATTGTATCATATTGTATAGTATTATCCATTCACCGTATCTGGAACACTGCTAACTTACCATGAGAGGAAAATCACAAGAGGGAGCAGCCTCCCACACCTAGTACACAAGACATCACATTTTATCAAAACCATTATCAAAAATTGTTTATCAAAGATTATTTTACTCAACAATGGTTTGGGGGACAATTCTACATGGCTTATTCTTATCTAAATACTATTAGGACTCTAAATACAAATTAGGTGACTGTTTTCTATAGGTTTGAAAAATAGATCTTCTCGTTTCTTTGTTAACTTAAATAAAGAGGAAAGGAGTCCTCTCAAAAAGCATTAACTAGGATGTGAATGAAACAAGAGTCCTATCTATGAATCTGTGTTGCACTTATATACACATTCATATTTTCATTCACAAAAAACAAATCTACAATATTTCCAAGAAAACATATTATTCTTTTGTGTATTTAAAAGGGAATCTTTGCTAAAACATCCATCTTTCACGTTGTGAAAACATGATACCAAGGTTGGAGCACTTCTTGAAATATTTGGGTGAAATGTCAATATGTTTGTAACGGTGTCATATACATAGAAATATGGTACAAAAGGTAAACATCAAAAAAAAAAGTTACAATAGCAAAGTTTTCTCATTATGATTAGCCATTTCTTTTAGTCACAATAATTCTAAGATATCATATAATGCAGAAAAAGTCAGAGGGTTCATTGTGAGACAGAAGTGAAACCTTCACATACCAAAAGTGAAGGACATACTTAAGTCTTGCATAGAACCCTAAATACATGTATATAAACCATCTGTTAAAAGAGAGAGGGGGTTAAATAGCAATACCCAACCCTAAAAAGGAGCCTACCTTTCCAGACTCTGTATGAAACCTGTTCTCTGCCTCAAACAGCTCCTTGAATAACTCCCCATAGAACGAAACTCGGCTGAAGAAGATGATAGGAAAGAGCTGATTTTAACATATAATCCAGTGAGTGTTCTTTCTTCAATATTATGATATATTTTGTTGTTTACATAGCTTAATCATTTCTTTAGCTAAATTGAAATGTCAAGTTCTATGAAATAAGACCCACAAGGCTTTACTGCAAATGCTGGTTCAAGATTGGTAGAACCATTGTCATTTCACAAGTAAGCCTGGATCGAAACACTATGTTTAATCACATCAAAGTAATAATAAGATCAAATTCATCTCAAAAATTTAACATTTGACTAAATACATGATATAGTTTGCAGTGTGACAACCACAAATAAAAATATGTTTTGCAATAATTATTTCAAAAACTATTTTTTCATTGCAATTCCATTTGTTACAATTTAGTTTTCCTTGACATTAACTTTCACTCCAATCATAAGTTTTGATATCTACTGAAAAATTACTCAGGACTGAAAATGGCTAAGTTTGAGACCATAAGTTGTAAGCTAAGAAACAATTTGAAAAATATATTTTAAATAATTTTGATAAATGGGGTAAGAGGTATGCAATGGTACCTTCTGTAGAATTCTGGCAGCTCTTGGTGGACATCGTTGTTCAGACCTTCGTAAATCTTTTTGGCATGTTCTAAATCTTCTTTAGCCTGGAATGTCAATATGTATAAACTGTGCATATTGTACCTCTAGATTTGTAAATGGTGTGTCAAAACAGCTTTTAAGGTGTTTTGAAAGTTGCCAGAAATGAAAACAAGAGCAGACCACAAACCAAATTAATCTGGATTCAGCAGTACATTGCTAGCATTTTTTCCTTTAGTTGCACTTTTTAAGAATAGTTTCTGTAAAGCTATTAAATGTTTTATAATGCAGGAACCTCATATTCAAAGAGGGTTTCAATTTCCTCATATGTATCGGTAATTTTAAGACTTGTCAATGGTGAAAGCAACAGCAGAGGACAAAAAGTAAAAAAATTAAAAGATTTTCCTTATGTATGTTTCATAATGCATTATCTTGCTATGTGATAATATCTTATCGAGTGGTACCTGATAAACCTGATTATGATCAAATAAATCTATCAGAACTCACCTTGGTTATTTTGGCATCATCTTTCTTTTTAGCATTTTCATGAACCTCAAGGTTATGTTTGGCATCATCATAATCAATCAACTTTCTTCTACTTTTGGCAACTCTAGCCTGAAAACAAGGCAACAATATTGTTTAAAACCACATAAAGAAATCCCTCCACAAGTTTGAGACAGGTCCAAATTAGAGCAACAATAGGTGACACATAAAAGATAAATGAAGCATTTTGTTCTAAAACTCTGCAAAAATCATTGTGACAGTAGAAGAAATTATTCACAAAGAGCAGTTCTTCTTTGTCAGAATTGTTTCATGAGTTGTTTGCAACATATATTTTACAAATCATAAATACAAATGAGTCATTTACATGGGTTTTACATTGTGTCAACATTATTTCCATTATATTGTGATGCCCTACTCTTATGATGGAGGAAGACACTGTACTCAACTGTCCATAAGGACTGGTCAAGCTTGATAGAACCATTGGCACTCTGTAGGTCAGTCAGTAGACTACCTCTAATGCTTATCTTAATCCTCACAGTTTACTACATGCATATTTCATCATATTGTAAGCATTGCGTTTAAATATAACTAATTTACATTCAGTTCTTTTTTGCATTCAGTGACTTTTGCAATGATGGCAATTATGAGGTAGTATCAATTAAGAGGTTGGAGACAAAAGCTACTGGAATGTGCTTCATACATTTTGACTAAAATCTGTCATTCAAGAGAGTATAGAAGATGATCATATCCAAATACTAGATTTAATGGTCAGATCTAGACAACTTGACATTTGACCAGTTTGTTGCAGACAACTCTGGAAAACATTATGGGGAAAGGAGAAATTGCTCATAACAAGCAATTCCTCCTTTTCCCACAATGTTTTTCCACTCTATTAGAAGATAACTTTCAAGTTTCCAATTTCATCACATTTTGAAATGTTGTCTGCAAACTCTTTCAATTTGGGACAGTCGAAAATTTGCGTTTGGTAAAGGGTTAAGTAAAAGCGAGACTATATAGACATACCTTGATTTGTGGAATGCATGCCAGATATTTAGTAAGTCTGTCTTGCACCTGATCTTGAAGTTTCTGTACATAATCCTGCCATAGCATATCCATATTCTGAAATGAACAAGCAAGGACTAAAAATTCATTTTTCAAAGGTGAAAGATTTTCAAAACATTGTAAGGAAAATGAACATAAACAGAAAAGACTTTGAAAATAGAAATGGAATACAATTCTTCGAATCAATAGCAGAGCAATTGCACTTGATAAGTAATCATCTTACAGTATGACCCTAAGTCTGTTTGTAAAGTTTCAATCTACTCACTATAGTAGTTTATGAGAAAAATACTTTCATACAAATCCAAAATTTTCTCAGTATGCCCGGGTGAGTAATACAGCTCTCCTTATCCTTCAAATAATCAAGTTAAAAAGTTGTTTACTATAGCTTGAGTTAGGAAACCCTAGAACATGACACTAGAAGATCAAATTCATCATGCTCTACAAGATTGTGCCTATCATCATCTATTAGACATTGACATAGACACCTATCTCTAGCCAGTAAGAGTATTGCAATGATCCATAAGGTAAATGATACTTGCCTTCTCTACTTTTTCATTTTCAACTGACATTGACAAGCAAGACTTCTTTCCTTGAAGTGTACAACTATAGAATTCATTATCAGATACTGTACTGTCCCTAAAGCTCCAACTTTGGCATCGTCTAAAGTTGGGTCAACCATGATGACACTCTAATGAAGCACATTTCGAGGATTCAGTGTAACACTGTAGTAAGTACATTAGGTTTATGATGACTTACTATATAGGCATGCATCAAACCCTCCTCTAGCCCTAACCTAATCTTACCCCAAAAGGTGAGATGTAGCTATGTCAATGGCATCTAGCTCCTGTGTACCACCACAGATGCAAAATTGGTCAGGCAATTTTCTATAGAACCATAAACACTCTGTAAGTCGGTCTGATGACTGCCTCAAATGAAAATCCAAATCACTGGGATTTGAAATGATGTGGACAGGAGGCATCTAATTGAACGTTCTGATATCTAACCACTAGGCCATGGACGCCCCTACTGTCAAAGAGTGGTTGGTTAATCCTTTACCAACCACCAAATTTTGGAGTGTCCCAAATTGAATAAGTTTGCAGACAAAATTTCAAAATGTGATGAAATTAAAAAATAACATTCGGATAGGTCAAAAAACATTGTGGGAAAAGGAGAAATTGCTTGGTAGGAGCAATTTGTCTATTTCCCACAATGATTTCAAGAGTCGTCTGCAACAAACTGGTCAAATGTCGTTATTGTTTGGTAAAGGGTTAAAACAACTTTGACTGTAGACACCTTTAGAATATCTACCATCCCCTCTTGCTTTAGAGAGGAGGCAAGTGATTGAAAGTTCTGACCTATGACCACTAGGCAATTCGGGCCACTACAATTTAAGAATGGATAGTTTGAATGACAAGTTTGACTGTAGATACCTTGAGAATCTCTACCACCCCCTCTTGCTCCTCCCATTCCGGCTCGTAGGTCTCTGACAGAGTTGTATAGAACGTCTTCGATGCAACCGATAAGGCTGAAATCATAACAAGAAAAAACAAACATTAGGTGGTACTTTTACATAAATAATTTTGAACAAGTTGGTCAGAGGCTGAGAGCAATAGTTGCACTAAAGACAATCAAGCCAAAAAACTTCAATACACTGTGCATGCATGGATTGTAGGGACTGATCCTGGACGGCAGTTCATGTTGATATACATAATTATAGCCCTTACCCAAATCTACATGAATATTGAGGGTTCTATGCAAGACTATTGTAAGTGCTTTTCATTTTTGAAGCTCTTGCTATAGTCTTGTATTGAACCTTCAATATTTGATTTAATCACACTGCAGCAGAAATGTCAAGAAAAAGGTATGACAAAAGGAGATTTCCTTTTCTTTCAACAAACTTTCTCCTTTTGGCACAAGGGGCTCAAGTAAGTGTTATTTTTCAAACTTTATAATTTTCATCAGCTGCTGCTCTCTGATTAGAGCAGTCATAAAATCGCTTTTTTTTTTTCAGAAATGGGTTTACGGTTAAATCATTTCTCTTGCATGTCCTTGGTTAAATGATGTTTTATGCAAAAAGTATGCAAAGCAGACCTGAACAACATGCCCATGATCTTAGAAAGTTTATATTCACAGTTCAGATATGTATCAATAGACCTGTTAAAGCTCCAAGCAGACCCATTCCCACATAAAGCATGGTGTAAATGGATTTTTTTCCTTCATTAATATTGTATGCCATTAGACATGATTTAATGTAAAATCACTGCAAAACCAGCGTTAAAACATCCATACTTCTTACATCAAGTGGCAAATAATTAATACAAACTAAAACCTTCAGAATTGCAAATCATTTAACTATTTGCTCCTGTGATTTAATATTTCCTTTAGGAATTCAGCATAAAACAATGCAGCAAAAAACAAAATTGGTCAAGCAAATTCATTTTTCATTGCAGTGACGTTTTCATTCATTACCTGCAGTTGAGCTAACACATGCATGTAAGGAGTAATTGGTAAAGCAACATAATACAGTAAGTGGTAGGTGAGAAAATTGTTTTTTTCTGAGTGACAACATACCCTGCAGGTATTTGTTAAACATCTCCCTTTTCTCCTTTAGTTTGTCCACACCAAAAAAAAAGGATACAAGTGACAAAGAATATCCATGAAAACAAGCATTCTAATAATCGCTTATCAAACATGGAAAAAACCTTGACAAAAATAAAATCTACTCTATATATAAGCAAATTCTTCGTTTGTCTTCATGGTATCAAATAGCTCCAGCAGCAATATCATAAGCAGGAAAGAATTTTGAAGTGTTGCATATTGGGGACAATGTTTAAGTGACCATAAACCACAACAGAGTGGTAAACCCCTGCTCTTCAACCCCCCCCCCCCCTCCCGACCCCCATCCATAAGGCGCGGTACCATTTACACTGTGAAAACTTTATGTATATGGGGTTTAATGCCATGTCAACAATATTTCAGTTATGATACAACTTTCATGGATTCATGGATTAAACATGACTAAGCTTAAGCGCTCTGAAGTGTCCTACAAAAGTAGACTATGATGAAACCAGTGGTACCATGAGGCTTGCACCAAGGACCCCCAAGTTCCAAGAGCACCATGTTTGTAAAACAGTTTTAAACACAAAGCATAAGTTCCGTGTTTTGACAGTGTTATAGGACCAATCTGATAGTAACAACAATTGAAATCACTTGCAATTCTATATCATGGAAGTGTACTTTGAAAGAACTTTCTTTAAACAAAATATACTTTAATAAACATTTGAGGAAATGTGAAGCCCACATGGAGCTTGAAATTTGAACCCAAAACCACCAAACCACTAGCTTGGTGCTCTGCAAACTGAGCTTGGAGACTGGTTGTAACTCAGGGACCATCTGCAGCTGTCATAAAATTTTTGGGGGGAGGGACGGTTCTAGGAAGCAAGAACTATTTTCTAAGCAATTGATGTCAAGATTACTTCTTTATCTTGCTAGATTATGGAATCTTCTTGGAATCTTACTGGTTTAAAAATCTCATATCCATGAATGACTTTCTTTCAAGTGACAAAAAGTTGATTGCCAAATACATTTATGGCTTCAGAGTCTATAACAAATGACCAAAGGCAAGTTAGGCTATATTCTATCATTGAAAAGGGTTTACTTTTCAATGTATCAAGTTTTAATGGAAATGCCACATTATTGTTGTATTCTAAATTTGAAACCTATGACACCTATAAACTTCTGTGAAACACTTCTCTTCTCACTTTAATATTTTACCATTTCCATGATAAAAGAGTGTGATTGTAAAAACTTTTTACCACCTCAACCCCCATCCTATGCATCATTTCTTCTAATTAATCAACATTATAAGACAATGATTAATGTTGTCCATTTCGACGAAAGAATTTATATTATTTTTACAGGGTTCAACCAAACCCTATGTTGTTAAATTAACTCAGCAAAACTTTAAAAAAAAATCTCTCTATATATATGGACCCACCAATAATAGGCTAGGCCTCTGAAATGTCTTGCAAAGGGACACGCCCACAAGTCAAAGGCATCAGTAGAGCTCAAACAAGGGGCACTTAGAGTTCAAAATCTGACAATCAACCCCAACCACTGGGCCACGCAGGATCCTTAGACACCTACTTGGGACTCTTAGAAACCAAAACCCATTACCACATATCAAGGGTTAAGTGAAATATCTATAGTGAGTGTTTCATCACATATATGTGAAGGACTTACTATGTAGTCTAGCATTGAACTCTGAATAATTACACATTTTAATGAAACAATTACGACAAAGAGAGAAATGGGTTATAACAAGTCATTTCTCTTTAAATTCTTATGGTTCTATCGAATATTTTTCTGTTTTCAAACTCAAATTATGTTTACTTTGTTAATGTTGAGCTAGCCAAATTCAATTGAAATATGGGTTATTAAATCAAATTGGACCTAATTGATAAAGTCCAGGAAACTAACTAAATTTATTGCAACAACTCAAAGTAGCCAGAGTGGTTTTATTTTGTCACAATGTTTCGCTAATGAACAAGCTTTGAAAGCATATCACATACATGTATAAACATATAACACCTAATAGGTAAAAACTTAAAACATTTGATTCAACCCAATTCACATACTTCTCCTTCTCTAGTTAATGTCAATTTGATTAAAAAGTGCCTGAAAAAAACATCTTGACTGAGGTTGAAAAAAAAAACTTTGGAAAATAATACAATACACATTTTATCATAAAGATTAGAGCCTGGTAAACATATTAAACTATAGGACATCCAATCCATCAAAATGAACGAACACATTTTTTTTTATACAAACTTATGATAATAATACTGTTGCCAATTTCTAATCTTTCTAACATAAATGTGTATTGTTTAGTTTTCCAAGTTTCTTTCTCTTTTTAAGTGTTTTCCAAGATGACAAATACAATTTGAAGCAATTAAAAGAAAGTTTTCAACCTTTCCAGCCTATTCAAAATGTTTTGCAGTTTCATAAAGTCGAAGAAAAAATTGATATAGAACAGATCCAACAAAATAAACATGACAAAAGCTATATATCTTTGTCAACTATACATGACACCTTCAATCTAAAAGCAGTTTTTACTCAAACTGATAACTATGTTTTTGTTGGAGTTTTCTTAGACAAGACATTGCAGAGCTCTGCCTGGTACTGGTAAAACCCAGGAAAGCCATAGAATAACTGAAATACAGTTGACACGGCGATACGGCGCATATAAACAAACAAATTAAGATTGTGAATCCACAAATACATTTTAGTTGCAAAGTTAAAAGCCACTTATTTAGGTTTAAATGAAGGTATGTTTGCATCTTTATGGCAACAGCTCATGTATTTATGTTTCCCGTTAGAAGTACGTAACTAGAAATTTCTTCTTACTGATGATAAAGTGGTGAGCACCTGCAATCTGAGGTTAGGAACTGGTCATTCCAAGTTTGATCTCCCATAACAGTTTATCATGTCAAATTGGAGTCTCCTTGTAATTTGACTTAAAAGAACTATCTCACAGATTGAGATTTTAACTTTTAGAAATAAATTGTGTCTTAAGATAAAATGAAAACATTATTTTCTAAAGTAATGTGAAACTGGATTATTCTCTGTTTTGTAACCTTGTTCATAATTAAGTTTAGAAACAAAAGATATAGAACAGCTGGATATTGCAAACCATTTAAATGTGCCTTTTTATGTAAACAACGATCTAAAGTAAGAGAAAGGTGGTATTTTTAGATACCATTGTCATGTGGGTGCTCGGAAACCTTTCACTGCTACTGTCATGTGACGCTTGCAATGTGCACGAGAGAGGATTCCTGCATTTATTTATAAACCGGCTTTTCCAGGCCCAAAGGCTCACTTCTCAACAGGATTTCAACAACTTAATAGTAAAGATATTGAAAAAGGTCTTTGGTTTAGTATAAATGACTGTTTATGAAATTTTTTATCATTAAATACTCTCAGAGCACAAAAGTGTGAGTTAGACCCTCAAATCAAAAGGATTGAATCTAAAAGGGGAATTTTAATAAGTATTAAGTTGACTTTCCTAACGAGCAACAAAAGAAAATATTGTAAAAGGGAGAATTGAAAAGGTTGTGCATAATTCAATTTGATCTGTCACACGATACCCAGCAGGATAATTGATTTAGCACATGACTTTATTGATAGCTTTATCATATTCCCACACTTCTTTCTTTATTCCTCCTTCAGACCTAGAGAGTTGTAGGTACATATTTATGATAAACTTTTGTTGGAAACTGAGTACAGAGGGCATATAAGGGGTTCAGTGCAAAACTAAACCCTTTACCAAACAGCAATTTTTCGACTGTCCCAAATTGAAAGAGTTTGGAGACGACATTTCAAAATATGATGAAATTGAAAAATAATCATCTGATAGGGCAGAAATTATTGTCTGAAAAAGAAAAATTGCTCATTGAGAGCAATTTCTTCTTTTCCCACAATGCTTTCCAGAGTCGTCTGCAACAAACTGGTCAAATGTCGTCATTGTTTGGTAAGGGGTTAAGTAAGTCCATCACATATATGAAGCTCTTATTGCAGCATTGCAGTGAACCCTTGATACAAATGTTCCCATGAATGAAGTAGTGATTCAAAACACATGCCTACTCCCTTTATCAATGAGTTGAGAGTTCAAAGTTCAATGGTTGCTAATTCAATTGATAAACATGAAAATTGGGATGGTTGCTTTAAGAATGGTGAAGTGGGTGTGTAGAGAACTTCCCCTGTCATAAGATACATTTAATATTCAAGAAAGATTCACCACAAAGACACCCATAAATTTAATACATGTACTTGTATAAATATGTCAACAATCCTCGGCAATGTTTCTTACTCTATCATCCTAGTCCATGATATGATATTTTTGGAATTAACCCATTACCAAACAATAACTACATTTGACCAGTTTGTTGGAGACCACTTTGGAAAACATTGTGTTAAAAGGAAAGATTGCTCTTCACAAGCAGTTTCTCCTTCTCCCACAATATTTTCTGCCCTTTCAGAAGATCATTTTCCAATTTCATCACATTTTGAAATATCGTCTGCAAACTCTTTCAATTTGGGACAGTCGAAAATCGGGTGTTTGGTAAAGGGTTAACCTAATTGAAACCATCTGCAGATTACAACTAATTAGTACTTCAATAACATGTCTTTTCGGGCTTTGGGTAAATATCACAGAGAGAAAAAAGAGAAATTGCTCACTTGAGAGTGCCTTCCTTTGTTGCAGTTGTTACTAGCTTCTGTTATTACAAGTGCTTATACAATGTAATAATTATGAAGTAACAAAAAGCTGGGAAAATTTCTAGAAATAGATTTTTGTGTCACCTGCTTTCCAAAACCTTAGCTTTAATTCTGCTTTATTTTGATGAAAAAAGATAATCAGAGTCGCAAACAGGTTATATCACAGGCGGCTGGCCTCTAATCTAACATGATTGCCTTAGCATGAAGCTGGTTCCAGCACTATAAGGGTTAACCAATATTTCACCCATATATGGGGGTAAATTGGGCATGATATATAACACTGCTAGTGTTTTTTCTATCTAGTCAAAAAGAAAACATTTTTAAAACTGCGACAAATATGAGAGGCTAAAATGTTGTCCTAGTTTTTTAGGATGAAAAGGACTTTTGATGTTCAAAATTGTATGAGATATAGCGACTGACAATACTGTATAGTTTTAATTTTAATTGATTGTTTGTTTGATTTATCTATGGATAGGTTAAATTTACATCAATCTATAGTTTCCTTCTTCATTATCCTAATATTGCCCTCATATTCACTTGAACCAGACCAGCAATGAAATGCATCATTTTGACATTATGTACAAAAGGCCCTTTTTGATTGTCACACATGAAGCATTAAGATGAATGAAACTCTATATGACAGTATACAAAAAGATCTCTTGCTTCATGATTAGGAGGTATGCGAATGTTTTTACCTACTCCATTTTCCCCTATGCTTTATTCAAACCCATTACTCCATAAAACTTCTGTTTGGTACAGACGTTTTAAGAAACCATGATGACAAAAAGTTGCTATCCATTATTATACAATATCATATATCTTATATCTTTGTAGGAAAATATTTCCACATTTTATACAAATTTTTATTGTTCGGTGTTGCTTAAAAGTAAAATATCCATGACCTGCATTTTGAAACTCATTCTTTCGCCTGATTACTTTGTCGTTCTTAATATACCTCAGTCTGTGTCGTAACTACTTACATTTAACCGCATAGTTCCAGACCCCGACCGACATTAAGCGAGAACTATCAAACTAAATAGTGGACAAAAAGAGTTTCAAAATTATGGGTATTCTTCCTCTTCCATATGAACATGTCATCCATTAAACAGCATGCTTTTCAACTGAAGACAATGCCTTCACTTTACAAATTTGAAAAATAAATAAAAACAAAACATTCAAGGCCTTAAAACTAAGATATTTAAAATTTGAAATATTTCAAGCTTAGCCTGACTCCAATAGGCCACCTTGGATGGAACGTGTGTCCCTTGAAAGGATAAGTCAATCCCATAACAATTTCTTAATTTATTCAAGGTATGTAATTTTACTCTATCTTCTCAACTATAGTACTATAGTGACCTATATAACAAGTTAAGTTTTTACCTTTGAAAAGTTTGTCACCAAGACTTTCACCCTCTACTCAATTAAAATCGTGTTATAATATTACAGAATGAAGTTTGAGAAAACATCCACTATATCAAGAGTCTGACAATCAACTTTTATGTTGCTTTGATGAGTAAATAATTTGATATCTTTTTTCACTTATCACATGATTCAATTCCTGTGACAATTGCAAGCTGAGACTTTGGAATATAACCGTTTTTATCTCTTAAGTTTTACAAAGTTAATTAAAAATGCTGTCTTTTTTATGAACCTGCAGAACACTTGAGAAATCCAATGGGAAGAAAGGAAAGTTTGCTTGCAATGTCTTTTACTCTGGTTTTCATCCAATACCAAGAAGAGAGCATTAATGCTAATTTACTCTATGAATGTCATTTGCAGTCAGTTTCAATTCAGACAAACTTTTAAAGCAATTAGTTACAGGTTGAGGGTTCAGAGAAAACAATACTAAAAGCATCACCTTCATGATGCAATTACCAAAGCATTGCGCTGAACACTCAACTCATTCTCATGCATGGAAAGGATTCAATGCAATACTATAGTTCATGCTTCATTTTTGTGAAGCACTTACAAGGTATACATGGAACCCTCGATAAAAGGAAAAATATACATAGTTTTGTAGCAGTTCCTGTTTCAAAACTTGTTGAGGGAGACTTCAAAGTACATAATTTTACCCAGGTGTATCACTCATAATAACGAGACAATTCTTTTACATAAAACACAAATAAAATAACTGAACGAATAATTTCATGACCACCAACATTTATGACCATAACAATCATCAGACATCATTAGGACATAAATGTTGTTTGATGTACCAACCCCTTCCTTCAAAATATATACTGGTTTTCATCCATCCTTTTTATCATCTTTTTATATAGTGATGAATGCTATTTCAACAGCTTTCCTGGTATTCACAAGTTCTAGAGTAGGGATCTGAAGATTATTGCCAAGGGACACTTCCATTTCACTCGGAGTGCCATTGGAACTGGGACCTGGGACCACCAAGTTATAATTTCACAACCTTAGTAACTGGGCCACAAAGGATCCCCATACACCAAGTTATAATTTCACAACCTTAGTAACTGGGCCACAAAGGATCCCCATACACCTAGTTATAATTTCACAACCTTAGTAACTGGGTTACAAAGGATCCCCATACACCTAGTTATAATTTCACAACCTTAGTAACTGGGCCACAAAGGATCCCCATACACCAAGTTATAATTTCACAACCTTAGTAACTGGGCCACAAAGGATCCCCATACACCAAGTTATAATTTCACAACGTTAGTAACTGGGCCACAAAGGATCCCCATACTTCCAAACTGTCATCTGCAACAGCAGTTGGTTTTCATTTGGATCTTTAATTGGGAGGAATGGGTAATACAGGGTATGACCCAATTCTCCTTTTTACTTCATTTTGAATGGTTGAAAATCAAAGCATATTTAGCAATGATTGCAAGTTATAAATAGTGATATTTTCATTATGTGAGTGACACAATTTTAGGAAGAATGATTTCATCCCTTACCTCATATGGGTGTGTAACACAGTCAAATTTAAAGCAACAGTAGAGGGCAATAATCAATGACATATAGCAAATATGAAAAGCAATGTCTTTGTGATATTCTTTTGGTCACATTGATATTTCAAACCTTTTCCTGTAGGTGTCTTAAAACACATACATATGATGTTCCATTTACAGGGCTTCCAAACATTAAATAAACAGAACAGCTGTCTTGATATTGGAGTTTTAATGATATTCTGTCAAAATACTAAATATGTAACAGTATTAAATAGTCATTCAAACTTATTTAGAGTTAGTTATGGTTTAAGTAACAACATTAATGACAACATAATTGTGGTACAACTGCAACTGTCATCTGCTGATGCTAAAAGCCTCTTAGTTGGAGTTATTCGCAAACTTTTAATTATGGGATAGAATTGAAGCCGACTCACCTTTAGCGTTATGGATGTAACTACGGAGATCTTTTTGAAACCGTGTGGCAACTTCCTGCAATCGAAAGAGAATTGTCTTGTAAACTGCTTGCATAAGACTAAAATATTGCTGAAAGAAAAATGACTAGAACTCCAATAAGTTTATATCTATACAGGATTTACATCATGTCAACATTAATTCAGTTATGTGGTGATAAGCAACTCTTTGTGATGGAAGAAGACCCCATAACCAACCACCCATAAGGGCTTATCAAGCCTGATAAAAAAAATAGGCTTCACCAGGGTTTGAACCTAAGTGAAGAGGCGCCATGCTATTTTAAGTTCTGTATTCTAACCAATAAGCCATGGTGGTCCCAAAACTCCAATCAGACCTGTGGTCATAAACCAATTAACAAATCATACCAAATTGAGGGTTTAATGCAAGACTATAGTAAGTGCTTCATAAACATGAAGCACTTACTAAAGTCTTGCACTGAACCCTTAAAATGTTTGATGGAGGATATTCGCAATAGGAGCTTTTGAAAGCAAAGCCCAAATGTATTTTGTTTTCTGAGATTTGCATTGGCTTCACCATCAGGTGTGGCAAAATTGGTTGTCCATATTGCCCAACTTGTCAAAAAGCCTTAATGAACAAGTGAAGTTTTACTGAAATTTACTATATTACATATAAATACTGTCAAGTGCAGAAAAAGGTTTATGCAATTGTAAATGAAAACCAGATTTCGCCACCCCTGGTCATTATAAATATTCATTTGAGGCACCATTGAACAGTCAATTGAAAAAGTCATCACAGCAAAGTGTGGCCCTAGAATTACAACATTTTTCAAAGAAAATCTGAAGAGCATAATGAGAAAACATCTTTTTCTGTAGACAAGCAATCTCTAAGGGTTTCTCAAGACAAGAAGAGATTAAAGTTGTGTTTCCCATAATCTAAGTCTCCTTTCCCTGGTCTTAGTATCTTGCAGCAGACACAATTAGACCTGTTATGAAAAAGAAAATCATGGAAAACCTCAGAACTTCTGAAGTACAGTAACATGTAATTGACAAACATCTAAACATTGGTGAAAACAATAGAAATTTGCTCAGGCTTTGTCTTCTATGACTTGTTTTCTAATCCCATCAGATGCAAAGCTAATGGACCTTTTCTTGTTTTACTTTATCTTTTTCAAATTCATCTAGTGCAGCTATGAAGAGACATGGAAAGGGCTGAATAGAACCAGACTTCATGGCCGAGACAGTAATTAATTAAGCATGCAAAGAGTGAAATGGATACAATAATTAAAGATAATTGCATGTCTCCCTGTCTGTCTGCCCAACAACATGGAAGAACATTTTTATCTGTGATTCAACTATAAAAGTCTGAACTTGATCCTTTGTTATAAGTTACTAATCCTTAGAATGCAAGGTAATTTCCTACAAATAGATTTTTGTGTCATCTGCTTTCCAAAACCTTCAACATCTGCTTAATTTTGATGAGGAAAGATACCCAGAGAAGCAAATAGGTTATATCACAGGCCAGCTACCAATATACTTGGTGGCTGGCCTGGATCTAACATGTTTGCACAAGCATGAAGTTGGTTCCAGCACTATAAGGCTGAACATGTATGCAACAAAAGACTTCATAAACATTTGTCACAAATGAAAAAGTGCTTATAATGTGTAGTTGTTTCATCTATGGTGAGTCAAAAATAGTGAATATAAAACACTTCCAGATTACTTTTAAAATGAAGGGCAAAGTTACAAGATTCAGGACCCAATAGCTTTTCCAATGAAGCTATAGAAAGATTAAGATTGTTTGTGTGTGGTTAAATGCAATTAAATTGCAGTGTAAGCTGTGTTTGACAAACAACAGCCTATTATGACCTAAATTGGCTTTTAAATTGTATTTGTGTCCCATTTACCCGGATTGCCATATTGGAGAGAAGTACCATGACAACCATTGGCATTTGATATGACCCCTGCCCCAGGAGGTATTGAACCTACAACCTTCCATAAGCTCTATCTCTATGCCACCACCACTTGTGAAGCTACTATAGTCTTGCATTAACCCTTATAGTGCAGAAACCGACTTTATGCTTATGCAAGCAGGTTAGATCCAGGCCAACCGCCAATTGAATTGCAGCTGACCTTTGATCTGACCTGTTTGCCACTCTGAGTTCCTAAACAAAATTAAACAGATATTTAAGGTTTTGGAGAGCAAACAATACAAACATCTATTTTTAGAAAATTATCCAGCATTCTATGGGTTAAACCCTCTTACTATGGAAAATGGTGGACTACCTACCTGTTGCTTTTCTAGCTTTTGGCACTCTTCACTGAGAATATCGTCTGTCGTTCTGCCGGTCTTTCCAAGGCTCTGTAAAACCTGCAACATACAGAGAGGTGAAAGTTAATCATTGGCGGTTAAAATTCTTCATGTCCCCATAGCTTGAGATAATCATGATGGATATTTCAATCGCTTAATTCTGAACTTCTACTTGTTATCATTACTAGGGTTTTACATCACATCAACCGTATTTCAGTTATGTTGGGAACATGAAATGCCCGGCTTTCTAATGCCTTTGTTTCTTTACTGAACTCACTGATGCAGATCAATCATTAGAAATGGCAGAGCTTAAAGCCAGAGTTTCAAACATATAACCCCTATTCTCCAAACCACACTTGCTACCATCTAGGCAACTGAGGCGCTATTTTTATTGTCATTCTTCTGAACTGAATTCTATTGTTGTTTTCAACCTGCTTCAATTTTTTGATAATCAACACCAATTATTTTTCTTCTTTTCAAGGACAAAGGTCTGGGGTAGAGCATTGGCCTCAGGACACAAGGGTCGTGGCTTCGAATCCAATGAGTAGTGGGACCCATCTTGCCAACTTTCGTTCATCCACATGCAACGCGAGTACTGGTTAGTAACCATGATGCAGAATTGAGAGGAATTAATCTAAGTTGTAAGAACTGTTATGTTTATCACACAACATGTTCTGTGATATAGTCCCTTTAACCACAACACTGTATTCAAATAATATTTAAATCAATCTGCTACAAATTCCTCTTATGAGGGAAAACTTGTCACCTTAAGACATGTATTACATAGATTTCAGAGTTGTGGCCCAACAAATTGATTGTTTCATCATTCATGTATTATTAATAAGGCAATTATGTGACTAATAATAACTGAAAAAATTATCATATATAAATATAAAGAGGTATAAAAATCAGTGTTCCATTGAAATGTTTTCTATTTTCCCCTCTCAGCAAACCCTTATCACTTGTATGAGAAATATGCCACAGATGCATGTTTTAAAAGACCAATATAAGCATGGTGTATCAGAGTTTTTGTTGACCCCAAACTTATATAGTAAATGACCTCATCCCCCAAATTTCTTGAAATAACCCCTTAAGGGTTCTGAAGTGTCTTGCCACAGAATCCTACTAAACCTGAGGTAACTTTGAAGCCCACACCCTTATGCTATCACCACCTTAGCCATTGGGCCACATAGAACCCCAAAAACAACTTTACCCTAATAGTGCTGAAACCGACTGCATACTTATACAAACAGGTTAGATCGAGGCCAGTTGATCAGTAAACTGGCGACTAGCCTGTGATATAACTTGTTTGCTATTCTGAGTATCTTTCCTCATCAAAATTGAGCAGATATTTAAGGTTTTGGAAACCAGACGATAGATTTATGTTAGAAATATCACGATAGATTTATGTTAGAAATATCACGCAGCATTCAAAGAGTTAATGAAGGATCCTTAAGTCATGGACAGGGGTTTGCAAAGCAGAAATCTTCAAGTATTTAGTGCTCCATATCGAGGGTTCATTGGAGGAACATACTAAGTTCTGCATCAGTTTGGTACATAAGCTACATTATCTTTGCGAACTGAATATCAAAACTAACCATTGCCAAGTTTCTTTATTGAAAGGTAGAGTCTGTTTATAAACTTTCAATTTGGATCTGTCACAATAAAATGTGTGGTATAATGGGGGTCAAGAGAGTAAACACCCACACCACAGTGACCAGCGGGCCTGTCTAATTGACCAGAGCGGTCATTTCACCTGTCATCTTGCAACCTAAAACCGATCAATTAAGAGTTACATAGACATCAACAAGTATGTACATACCCTCAGGGGGGAGTAGTATTAAATACATACATTTACCTATCACCCCATACCGACCAAATTGAAAGCACAGGTAAAGGGCATATGATGGTTCCCCAAAATCTGCACTCCTATGACATGTAGTAGGGGTGAAGTTGGGGAACCATCTTAATAATGCCCTTTACCTACGATTAAAAGCAAAAGTGAATATCACATATAATCTGATCCTCAATTTAACATGATAATCTAAAAATTGACCAATATTCATTGCCATAAAATGAGAAATTACTTTGAATTCAGCGAAATGTTTATGTCTAAACCCTTTCCTTGGTATATATGCTTTTTATTGTGTGTATACCAGGGGGCTAAAGAATTAATGACAACAGAAGAATTATTTTGTTAATCTTGATCAACTTTTCCTTTGGTATGAATAGTTTCTACACTACTCATATCAAAGCCTTGTTTTCTTAATTCAATTCTAACCAGTCCAGGGAATTGATCATAAAGGTTGCACAAAAATCATTGTGATAGAAGCAGCTTTTGTTTAAAATTACATATTACTGATGAAGACCCACCAAGGAAACCAGTAAGGACCATTTTGGTAATAAAAGATTGCAAGTTTGGTATTAATATTATTTTCTAACGTTTCTAAACCAAATATTGGACATTTGGGACTTTGAAACTGGTACAAGTTGAAAGCAACAGCATATTTAATAACAAAAAAAGGAAGATTAAATTGAATTCTCATCACAATATAGTTTAAATGCACATAGAGGCAACAAGATGATACGTATGCTCTATTGAAACAATGCATCGTTTTGTTCTAGTGAATTCTAAATACTTCTGCAGCAGGGTACTGTAATACATGCACTTAACATTTTATACTAAAGATTTGCGCAAGTTCAAAACAGCATTCCCTCTTATTTCTTATTTCAGTATTGGGCAAAGCAATATTGATAAGTGATTAACTCATCATCTCTCCGAAACACTTCCAATAAAGTGACACATTGAAATACTGGTTTTTGGCAAAATCCATATAAATCGATTTCGACTTACGCATATATTGTCTGTATATCATTTGATATAACGGTACCCATATCCAGTTGAATGAATTTTAGTATCATATAGAGTAAGGGGTTAGGTGTTCACTGCATTACAAAATAAACAAGGCATTGTGACATTTCAACTTTTATTATGTTTCCCACTTTATCCAACACTTAAAATGCTATTCATCCCTTTTCCAAATGTTCCCTATTTATGCTATTATCTTTAGCTTAACACAAATACTGTCAAATGTAAAAGGTTGTAAACAATCAAGGCTATATTGAGTGTCTGATGCAAGATCATAGTAAGTCTGTTATAAAAAAGTGAAGCAATTTCTATAGTTTTGCATTGAATGCTCAATATGTATATAGATATACCTTGGCTCTTTACAAAACTTTATTGTAGTTGATGAAGACCTTATGCTTTTTTTCTTTTTTTTTTAAATCTGTGACTGGTCCAAATTAAAAGCAACAAACAATCATAAAATTTTATTTGTTAAGTATAAAATTAACATTTCTACTTACTATGAAATGCTTTAACCATTACTCATAATACTTTCACCTATTGAGGAGCATTCTAAAAACCATTTGGAAAAAAGGAAAATTGATCTTAAAAAATGAATTATTCTTTAGTTACATTCATTTTATCAGCGCTATCAATTGTTTATCTTTGATTAGATCACTAATAAATTCTCATATGTGACAAAAGGCTTTATGGGCAACTCATAACTATGTAATGGTCTTTTACCATATACCAAATGACAAAATTAATATATCTTGCTGATGTTTTTTTGTCATCTGCTCTTGCTTTCAATTTAGACTAGGCATTTATTTCCATACGGCAATGGATTAACCTGGCCTTACTCTATAATAATACCTCACCCACATGTGGGCCACATCTATCTGCTGCAGAAGACCTTAAGACAACTCAATAGCAAAAGGATATAGTATGCCTTATGAACAATACATCCTTTATCACAATGGTTTGTACCAAATATCATAGAGAGAATGTACAAGTATTAACTTTTGGTATGTATTTCTAGAAGTCTGCTGCAGCTGCTTTCAATTTATCAAGTCATATATGCTGATCACTTGGAACTGGGAGATCAAGAATCTTCAACAAAGACAAAAGAAGATTTAACTCTTTTTAAGCAATTTGTAATCAAACGTATTTAATCAAACAGACGTTATCAATTAGTCTACAGCCTTCATCAAGTACTTTTCACATAACCCTGTCAATGTGGTTACAAAAGTATCTATTCAAGGTGAAAACATGACAAATATGACACGGGAAAGGTTGAGACATGTAAATTTGATGTATAAGTGTCAATATGCAATCATATTCATGGCTAAACATATGTTTTGGTGCATATATAAATGCATGTGGTGCATGTATTGGATGTAACACTATAAACCTAACTTCAGCCTATATATAACCCATAACACCAAATGGATTTTAATGATATCCAAACGGAAAACCAACAGACCAGAAAAGAAGTTAAATACCTATACAGTCATCATTTAAATTGTTTAGTTTTATTTGGCTTTTACATAGCTTCAACAGTTTTTTCAATTACATTGCAATACTCTTCTCTTCCTGGATGGAGGAAGACTCACTAATTACTTTAAATAACTGCCTGTAAGAGCCGGTCAAGGCTGGTAGAACCATCAGCATTCTGTTGGTCAAATGGGAGAATGTCTCTCATGGAAATTCAATCTACCACAACAAAGACTTGAACCCACAGGATAAAGGCTTTGTGACCTTAAGCTCAGTACTCTAAGCACTAGGCCATGTAGGCTACCATTAAAATGACATTTGTCACATACCCACAGTTAAGGTTTGGGAACGCAAATTAAGAAATGAGCAAAATAAACATGCCTTTCATCTCAAATTCTTGCATAATACTGTATAAATGTATAGTAAGTATGAACAACAAGATTGTTGTGGAACATGGTCAGGATAAATGATGGTTCAAAATATTTTTTGCCACAAACAGATTTATAATCTATAAAATGGTGTTGGTTGATGCATCTATCCATGCCCCTGGAAATGCCCTATGTTCACCAGTCAAGCAGCATATTAATCTTCAACTGATTGCTTTCCCATATGTGATGAAATTGAAAGATTGGTTATAATTGAATATGCCATATCAAGTCTACATAAAATCTGTTATCACTGTGGCTTGTACATCCTAGCTGTCTTGATTCTGGAACATCCTGACAAGTTATGTACATTATCCTTCCTATGTTGAAGTGAGATACCACCTTCCTCCATCTATAGCAAAATTTAAGACTTGTCATAAAAGTTAAAAGCAACTGCAGAAAACAAAAGCAACATTATGAAAATGACACATTTTCTTAACTGGGCTATTCATAAAGCTTCGCCATTCGCCATAGGCGAAAGTCAACTTGGTTTGGCGAAAAAAGAAATGTACCCTTTCATCAATTTGGCGAAAGTAAAATTGACCCCATTTTGTATAGAGTCTGTAATGGCGAAAGTGGGAAGAATGGCTAAAGTCTTTTCGCCACTACGAGTGGTAATCATTAATTAAAATTGAATAGTTTGACGTTGAACAGCTTAAATATAAATAGAAGTGTTTGGTTCCTTAGCCGATTTTCTAGTGAAAGCGCTCTTTTAGAAAATCCGGAGACCAGACATTATGTATATTTCCAATAGCAACGTCTAATGAAAACGTTTAAACAGGCCGGTTCCCGGTTTCAGTTTATGTGTCACACTAAAGTCGGTACCAGAATAATAAAACGCACCAAAACGTTTTCGATACTTATTTCTGTAGCTCACTGCGTTAAAAAAAGATACTCATACAGGTGATATGGGACTTATTGCAATAAAAAGCATGCGAATAAAAAACATTATTTGTGTGTAAACACATTCAATATATCAAGCGTTTTAAATTATTACATCGATGCATTATAAGAACGAAATTCCATGGTACGGAATTTACGGACAACAAAACAACAACAACAACAACATGAGGGAAAGGGACTCCCGGTGAAAAATGGTAATTAAAACAAACATTCAAGGAAATATAACCTTTTATGAGCATATCTTAATGCATTGGAACTCCCACATTTAGTAAAAAGAACGTCATTATTGTACAAGTACTGTCAACTTGCCAGTTCAATGACTCCCAGATCACGTAAACGCTGCAGCATACCCTGCAAACTTTAAGGTTAGATATTCTTTTTTAAAACGTTTAATTTATTTTGTTTTATTTACAATCAAAAGTTATTTTATATTCTTTTTTTAAATGTTTATTTTGTTTTATTTAAAAAATGAATCATGCCAGGTGCATGCATGCAAGTTTAATTATTTTCTGTCGTCTTTCTAACCCTGTCCCAAAGTTCTGTAAACATTTATTGAGGTATAGGATGTAGTACTCTACTAAGAATAACCACACAATGAAGTGGCTGATACAAGAACTGTTATTTATTTGTTCAATTTACACATCATTTATTTTATTATGTGATAAATACCATTCTAGCCTATTTCAATAATTGGTCTGTAAATTGAACAAATGAACTGTAATTTATATTTAATATTTCTGCTAAAATGGCTAAAAAGACTTAGCCAAATTTGGCTTTGCAAAAATCCAAGTGGCTAAAGAAAATTTGGGTAGCTTAGCCAAAATGGCTCATAATATTTTGGTCCAATGAAGAGCCCAGCTTAATGGTATTGGCAAGTACCCATTGCAACAAAAAGACAATTTTTTCTATCCTTATCCCTACAATGACTTCAGCAGCTGATGTATCAAGCTGGGCCTTTTACCAAAGCCAAAATTTCAACTGTCCCAAAATCAAAGAGTTTACAGACAACATTTCAAAATGTGACGAAATTGAAAAACAATTTTCTGATGAGGTAGAAAACATTGTTGGAAAAGGAGAAATTGCTCGTTAAGAGCAATTTTTCCTTTTCACACAATATTTTCCGAAGTCGTCTGCAACAAACTGGTCAAAAGTTGTCATTGTTTGGTAATGGGTTAAGGGTTATAGGGAGAGAGGAATCAAGACTAATTGTTATACATTTTGACTGTTTTCCCCTGTATGAACACATGTTCACCAATTGTATCATAATCACACCTTTTGAAAGAGACTAGACAAAAAGATTTATTATGTTTTGCCTTTGTTGATATGACTTATCAGAGTATTAGAAAACTTAAAACTGTGGCATTGCTAAAAATTACAAACAATAGACTAGTAGTAGTAATGAATTATTATCTATGTTCAATTGTAAGGGAGTTGAACCCTATTGTGATTTCCATTATAATTAGTATTTCATATTTTCTCCAGACAACAACTAATATTCTCATGATAATGAATGATAGGAAATACAAGCAAAGTAAATGATTAACAATCAAATTCGTTCTAGGTATCATCTACAAGCAAAGTAAATGATTAACAATCAAATTCGTTCTAGGTATCATCTCAATGCTTCCCCATTTTACAAAAGTAATTTATCAAAAGTGGGATTTCATTACTTTTCAGAATTGAAATCCACATCACAAATCAATTGAAAATAATTAAAAACAAAAGTTTTATCCATGATATTTGGTGGTATAATTTGGTACAAAATGAAAAACTGTTCATTAAGATTCACTCCTTATTTTTTGCAGCAATGTTTAAAGACTTCTGCTTAGGGTTTGGATGTTAAGCTGTTTATTGTTTAATAAATGAATGCAAATTCCCCCTTAAACTCTAACTTGGTCAGTTTGATATACCCACTTGGCAACTTATTAATTCTAAAACAATGTTCAGGTGACAGTAGACTATGTTTGTTTAAATGTTGTCATTTACTTTTATTGTCTTTGTTATTACTATCAGACAGAACCACAGATACTTATCTTAGGATACCCTTAGGAACTTTTTATGGAAGCTGGCAACTGTTGGCCACTTTGTCCTGATTTCCAGTATGTACTTACAGTCTATCTCGGCATTAAAATCGTACACTAATTCCTGATCATGCCACAAAGGATCTAATGTGACATCAAAACATTTAACCGTTTTTGTGTTTACAGCAGATTCTGGAAGGCTATTCCATATGTTCACGAATCTTTCGGTAAATGAATACTTTCTTATATCTTATTTGGGGTTTGATTTTACAAGCCTCTTCTGACGGAGGCTACAGTTAAGATGTATTCATCCATGACTGTTAGAGGTTGATGAGTTATTAAGGCAACACTGACAAAAACACATAAGCCAGTGTATCTTGGATGTGTGTCATACTAAAAAATGATCATGCTATCTAATGACAAATTGCACATAAAGAGCATCTTTCAATTTTTTCAAAACAGTTTCATCAGTCATAATCTGCAGCGATTACATTAAAACAAATGAGACAGGCAATACTTTCTTAGTTTCATATTGTTGTCTGCTATAAAGGTAAGTTTCATATTGTTGTCTGCTATAAAGGTATGTAAGGTGTTGAATAAGAGAATAGGTAAAAAGCTGAAGAGCATTATAACCCTTACTGTGCGGAAACCAACTTCATGCTTATGCAAACAGGATAGATCCAGGCCAGCCGCCAAGTAAATTGGCGGCTGGCCTGTGATCTAACCTGTTTGCAACTGTGAGAACCTTTCCTCATCAAAATTAAGCAGATATTTAAGGTTTTGGAAAGCAGAAAACGTAAAAATCTATTTTTAGAAAAATTACCCAGCATTCTAAGGGTTAATTAAATTACTGTTGTGCTGAAGGGACATTGCAAGGGTGTATCACAAACCTAGATAATTGTTAAATCATTGAAATGATATACGACACTGTACAACCCCTCTAGCCATCCAGTTATCCTACCTACATATATACCAGTATACGAAATAAACATAGTTTAAAGCTCTTTATATACAGATAGCTTGAAACATTGAAACAATTTCAATACATTGTCACAAAAGGAAGTCTTGCCCATTCTTTATGCACCTGTTAAGTT
The DNA here is from genome assembly GCA_947846245.1 of Cerastoderma edule. NCBI lineage: Eukaryota > Metazoa > Mollusca > Bivalvia > Cardiida > Cardiidae > Cerastoderma > Cerastoderma edule. The sequence continues at coordinate 23,616,539 of OX401409.1, read as the reverse complement.
TAATTCACTGTTACAACCATATACAGAAAATTCAACCATGGGACATCTGATGTTAAAAATGAGGAAAATGTACCAACATCTTAAGAATAATTCATGATAGCTATCTCATCTTCTCCTGTAATGCTCAGCATAAATCAATTGGTATCAACCCCTTTTACCTCAATGAATTTAGTTCTAACTCATTGAATGAAATAAAGTTGGTACCTAATAACCCTTATTCCATCTATAGACGCATCTGCTACAATAGGATTTAGTATTCACTGTGACAAAAGGCTAAATTGCTTCTAATAAGCAGGGTTAGGTTTAGGTTGTTCAAGTATAAAATTACAAGATGATACAGTATCATATTGTCATTTTATACTTTAACAACCTAAACCTAACCCTCATTGATACTGATCCATATGATATCATGACCACAAACTGACTCACAGGAAGACAAAACAACTAAAGAAAAGCCTTTCTTAATTAAGCAATTATGGGATTAAGTGCAAGACTATAATGTGACGCACTTACTAAATAGTATTTCACTGAACCTTCAAAATGTCTTTGCCATAAATGATTTTTAAGCTTCTTTCACCATGTCTTCTGATTTGAGAGAAAGTTACTTTGTAAAAGCAGGTTCCAAATACTTTGTCAATTGCAGGTACATTAATATCATCTATTTGGAGTATTCATTTAGCCATTACCCAGGCCTCCTCTAAAAGATCTGTTAGGGTGCTCAAAAACCAAAACATCACTAAGATTCACTGCAAGGCTGTAAATAGTAAGTCCTTTGCATACATGTGAAGCACTTACTGTGATATCCAACTTAGAAACACTTGATCAGATCACATCAAATATTAATCACTGCAAATACCCATTGTTTATTGAAATTGGAAATAAATTATTTGTATTAAGATGAGAAGATTGAGGGTTCAGTGCAAGACTATAATTATAGTCTCTGCATCATGTTTGTGAAGCATACTGTAGTATTGCATCAAAACTCTTAAGTTGATGGTTATACCCTCCTCTGGAGATGCATGAAGACTTTCTTAAGGAAGGCTAATGGTTTCAGCCAAGAAGATTTATTCCATACTAGTACTCTTTCATTATCAATAAGCCTTGAAACGCGAATTAGATGAAATATTGTTGTTGTAATTTAGAAATTTAATCAAACAATATATAGCAGGTTCATTAAAAGGGTTGTCTAAAGAAACGAGTTTTATCAAATTATGAAAAAAAACCCAAGCCTTTAGGCAACTAAAACAACAAGAGTTTATTGGAAAACTTATATCATGCAATATATCATGGGTTCAGCACAACAATATAGTAAGTCATTCATGAAAGAAAGAACACTCGATAAATATATACCATATCATACACAAGTTTTGAGAAAACAATTGAGCAGAGTAGGAGCATCAAATTTCAAATCCAGGTGATTTGGGCAACCGTTTTTAACAAACATACCAAGAGATCATGTTTCAGAAATTATACATAATTGCATCCTCTTGTATGCTCAAGTTTCACATTATATTGAGAGTTAAAAGAATGTCCCATTTTGGTAGACCACTAAGAAAACAGGTCTCCAGCCTTAACCCATTATCAAACAATAAAGAAATATTACCACTTTGTTGCAGATGACTCTGGAAAACATTTATGGGAAAAGGAGAAATTGCTCTTAATTAGCAATTTCTACTTTTCCAACAATATTTTCTATCAGAAGATTGTTTTTCAATTTCATCACATTTTGCAATTTCGTCTGAAAACTCCTTCAATTTGGTACAGTCGAAAATTTGGCGTTTGGTAAAGGGTTAAAAAAGACAATTTTCCGCCATGAAATAATATGTACGAATGCAATGTCTGTCCAAAAAGGATGTGTGATGTTCTTTGTGTCAGATTTCTTTTTTTGATAAATTTGCATAGAAAGATCCACTTATGACACTAAATAGTTGTTTAAACTGCTCTTGTTTACAATTTTGAGCAATTATAAAAATACAATTGTATGTTAATATGAAGAAGCAGGTTTAACAGTTGTCAATTCATCTGGTATTATCTCACCAAATCACAGGACTGGTGTCCCAATCATTATCAGGATAATTTTTTGAGACAATGCTAACAATGTTCAAAAATACCCAATCAAAATAGGTTGATAACCTAGCTCATGTAACCCTTTTTTTCTTGCCCTTGAAAGCGATGATATCAATATAGGATGACTCTCCAGGCATGTTCATAGAGCGGGTTTTCTCAGTGACCATGACATATCTGGTTACACCACTGGATCAATTACATCTAGGGGAATTTTTATCATTGCACAGTTCAACCCTTTACCAAATTCCAAATTTTGGACGTCCCAAATTGAAAGGGTTTGCAGACGAAATTTCACAATGTGATGAAAATGAAAAACAATCTTCTGATAGGGCAGACAACATTGTGGGAAAAGGAGAAATTGCTCGTTATGAGCAATTTCTACCTTTTCCCACAATGTTTTTCAAAGTCGTCTGCAATACACTGGTCAAATTTTGCTATTGTTTGGTAATGGGTTAAAGTAGTTTGGCTTGACTATCTCTGCATACCTCTACTTATCAAAGCACAGAACTCACACTTGAGCATTTTAGTTCATGTTCCCTGGATGACCTACCAGTACTAGGCTAGGAAACGTGTCTTGCCCAAGGACATTCCACAGTGAAATAGATTATCTCTTTTGTGGATCGAACCCGGGTTGACCGATCTCTTGTCCATGACACTAACCATTACATCATTGAAGATTCGACCTCTGTCTGTTTGCAACACTCCTACAATGGTTGCTGGTATTGTACTAGTATGTAGACCTTATTCAATTAACCTTAATTCTTTACTTTCTGAACCATACTAAAATTGAGTCAAAATAGACTTCAAATCCAACTCTATCACTGTAAACAAAATCTGAATGGGTGTAGCATCGACACATTCAAGAACTTCTCAATATACGTTTTGCAACAATTAAACAACATGTTAACCATTATAGTGCTGGAACCTGGAACCGACTTGTGCAAACAGGTAAGATTCAGGTGGGTGGCCAGTGATCTAACCTGTTTGCTACTCTGAGTATCTTTCCTCATCAAAATTAAGCAGATGTTTAAGATTTTGTAAAGCAGACACCACAAAAATCTATTTTTAAGAAAATTACCCAGCATTCTAAGGGTTAAAATGTTGATGAGTACATGTATCTATGATATTCATCCAACAAGTCAGACTGGTCGGTTTCTTAAGTTCTTATCAAAGGATCAGACTCAGAGCAAGACTATTGTATTTCAATAAAGTGACAGTGTAGGCATTGTGGTTATGCATTGACCCCTCAACCTACAAATCACTTGAGTTTCCATGACTACTGACCACTTACCACTGACCACTTATAATGTTCCCCAAATATGATATTTTCAATATCTGATTTGGCCTTGGTTTAAAAATCTAAAGAAAAGACTCTTAAATAATTATAAATTTTCACCCTTTGCAATGCATAAGTTTGTAAGAAACTGAGCGAATCAACCTCTCAAAAACACAATCATATCTGATCAGTTGTGTTGTCGATCAATATACCTAAAATGTTCTCTATAACATTGCATTAGGCACTATAATTTGCATAAAGGCTCCTTAAATGTTACACATTTTGTCAAGGGTTGACAAATTGAAAGCAGTAAAAGAAAACTTTAAAAGTCGGAATGAGTATAGACAAAAAAAAATGCAAAAACAAGTTGAAATGAAAACGTCTCTTTACCAAAGCAAAAATAAGCTTCCATGAACTCTAATAGTTTGAATGGTAGAAACCAGTGTGGTACATGGAGCTGCAGATATTTATGTTTGTTAAAATGGGGATCAAGATTGATAAATTTACATTAGTTTATTCCCAGACTCTTAGTATTTATCATTCATTAACTGTTTTCCCATAACCCATCACTTTATATGACTGCTCATAGCAACAGCAGCAAAAGTTAAAAGGAAACCTCAATTAAAAACTATCAAAAGTTAAAAGGAAACCTCAATTAAAAACTAACATTCTTTAGTAATTTCTTATTTCATATAAGTGCTAGTGTATATCCATGTTGAAAAAAAAAGGATTTAAAAACTTGTTAAAACTGAAATGTGCTATTACAGTTTTGATCAATCCCATGTGAGGGAAAAGGTTAACTAATTATTTTCTCCTTCCATGAAAATGAACATTGGAGTTTGCTTTCGATTTCATCACATATACTTCAAGTACTCCACTTCAATATTTTATATATATACAACTGTTATGAAGTAGAGTGCAAATCATGACACTTTATAATAAACAAAATTTCAGCATTATATCTTTCATCAAATATAAATCCCATTTATGGCACATATATTATAAAACAGCCATAAAAAAGTTTTTAAAGAATCATATTTGATTAAAGAAACCTTCAGAATTGGATCAGAAAATATTTCATTTTCTCCATTTTTAGAGAGAGGTTTCCACCGTTTGTATTCTTCTCTTTCATATACTCATGTTTTTAAATATTTTCCATTTTCTATTTTGTGAAGAATTTCAATATTTCTTGGTTAGCCAAGTGCTTCCAAAAACTGATATACTGAATAATACAACAATCAATCAAGTATGAAGTGTTTTTTGTTAAGTGCGGATCCCTTTGATAAATGGTTCAAATTTCATCTGCTGCCTGTGTTATGAAGCACTTGACAAGGGTTAACATTCCAAATATTTCATAGAAATGAGATATCAGTAATAAGGGATGGACATTAACTATGTGATATGTAAACAAGCTACTGGCTCTTCAAGGTTGGGAGTATCATAAAATTGATAAAATATGTCACATCACCTCCATCTAAAGATGTGCACTTCTGTGAGGGTTTAACCAATGCATAGCAACATTCAGTTAGAAGGAAGTGGATAAAAGGAGCATATGACAAAAATACTAAAAACTAAGTATGAAAACTGAAGCTGATTTATGTATAAGATAAAAACCAATGTAACAAAAGTAAAACCCTTTTCTCTTTATGTCAAAGATTTTGCTATACTCTGGTTCTGGAATGATAAAATGGGTATAATATGGAACAAGGGGTAAAACAATATGTCAATCATCTTCAGACTGTAAAAGTAAACTTTGCAGGAAGTGATCGAAAATTTTGTATGGAAATTAACATTCTCTTGGTAAATAGAGTAGAAATCAGGGTTGGTAAGGGAAAGAGAAATTGCATGTCACAAGCCATTTCTCATTCTGTCACAACAGTTTCTTAAATCTTCTACTGCTGGTACATTAAAGTGAGGCATCATGGAATAGAGGGTAAACAAACAGAACTATTTAGGTAGACTCACAATTTAATAAGTTCATGCTCATGAATACAATAACAAGGAATAGCTTAATGGAATGTTGTCCACTCAGTGACCCATTCCCTCAAATTGGACTAATGGGATTTGTCTTGAATATTTTATTGTGAAAAGCAAATTGTAGCATTTTTGCCATAATTTTTCCTTAAAAATTGACTGTCAAAGGTGCATAAAAAGGCTGTTGTGAATAAAGCGAATTGTGATCACAATAACTATAAAGGTTGACTTACAAACTCATAAATCTTAAGTTTGTGAACAAAATTAAGACTATCTATGGTAGAATTTCCCCTCTGTATATGGCTCAGCAATATATGTTTGACAATATAGAAATGCAAGCAACTTGGTGATAAGTCTTACATTAAAGGTTTGATCACTAAACAACCAATAAATTTGATAGAGTAAGTCATCCATGGTACCCTTTACCTATTTTTTTTTATCAGTTTTTCAGTTGTATGACAATGGTCCATGGAACTGACACTGCTAACCTTCATCCTTATATATATACTTATTTCAATCATTTGAAGAAGCAAATAAAAAAAGATAAAAGAAATTCATAGTGACAAAAGGACAAATTACTTATAGTGCACATTTCTCCATTGTCACAATGGTTTCTACCCCTATCACCCTCATCAGAAAAATATCAATTTGCATATTACATAGTAAAACAATATAATATGAAATGAGGCAATGCTAGAAATGTGAACACATTGATGATTTAGATTAAAGTCCTTTTAATCATTTTACAGTCATAGTCACATGTATATTCTGAAAAACAAACTTAAGCAGATATCCTTAGATATTTTCTTTAATCTTCCGACCATGAGTGAGCTTAGATCGAGAAATTCAGGTAAACTCATCATCCAACGTCTGGTTTTGTTGGGTTTTTAGATCGTCTTATTGTAGATATATTGCAATTCTAGGCCATTTTCAATTGAGATATATTCCATGTATTGCAAGTTCATTGCAACTATAAGTGCTATATCAAGCTGGGTACAAATAGCATAAGACTGAAGACTACCAATCATACAAACATTAAACCTACAGATGGGACATGGATGGGTACGAGGATTTCATGATCGTCACACACACATATATATGGGTTTTGAAAGAAGCTTAAGTGAAGAAAAGTGTTTCAGGAACAGAACGTCTTCTTTGCAAACTTCCATTGATATTGGTTCAATGTTATTCTTTACATGTGGAGCTCTCAATTAGTATGTGGTAAAAACCCTTCATTAGGAACCTTCAGTCATATTTATTCATAAAACTGTATTTCTGAAAAAAAAATCACTGTATTCAAGAGACAGAGTAATTTGAAGACCCCCTTGACAAAAAAGAGGTTGTTAACAAAAACCAAATGCAACCTTTTTTCACAATGTTCTTGTATTTCACTTTGTATGGTGTGAAAAAAATATTTAACATACACAAAAAATGTCTCATATTTTACAAAGAATTGTAGGAGTGTATAAGAATTCAGTAGCCGTTAGTGTGTTTTTTTCTGTATTTTTGACACTTGTGACAAGTTGACATTAGTTTGACAGTGTCCGAGCAAAATTTCACACCTGCAGTTTCGCCCTCAAAGTTTTCGCCCAAAATAAAAATTACAAGCGCAGGTTTCAATATGCATATAATTGGGTGTTCGAAAGCTTTTTTGTGGAAGCAATGTCAAAAGCGTGCTTACCTTTGTCTTTCTACGACGAAGAAATTTTCCTGCATTGTTTAAAATCCCTTCTTTGCTGGTTTCGGCCATTTTTGCTTTTCATTCATGTACAGTTGTTGTCTTGTTAAACCCGTTTTGATTGGCTACAAAATTAGGACATGTCACGCACAGAAGTTTGTAGTAGTGGTAAGTTTTGTGCATCTAGCTTGTCATTGTTCAAAGCACTGAAGAAACTGAGATGCAAACCAGGAATGACACACAATACTGTTGATTTACTTAACAAAACATTTGATCGTGGAACTTAAGCTACGTTCCCTTATATAATCAACGAATGGTCAAATTGGAGATTGTTCTATATAACACCATTGGTAATAGAAATCTCATTTTAATTTCTCAATAAAAGTGTTTATAGAATGTGCATTTTCCTTTGGCTGTGTCAAAGAGAATCGTATGGATATAAACGATTATTAAATAAAAAGAAACAAACTTGGAGCTATCTTTTATCTTTATCCCAATATCTGGACACTTTCCTCCTCGAATTTGATTTAAACAATCAACCAAAATATAATAAATACTTGAAGTACTTCAATAAACTGTTCTTTTCTAGCCTTATTTATGAGTAACTGCACTTGAAACAAAGTAGGGAACACGGGTAAAATGGTCAACAAATAAAGAAAGCTAAGACAAAGAGAAAGTACGACTTCTTTTTCCACAGATCTTTAACAAATAACACACATGTCATCGAGAGTGACTTTGAACAAGCTTTTAGCTTCCTTCGATGTGAAGCAAATACGATGAAAACAAACAAATACGGAGAAAATATGTAATTTTGTTTATTTTGAGGAGGATTCATGTGGTAGTGAAAATACCGGTTTTCCGAGATGGTTGACAGCCTGGGATCTCTAATATGTTATAGCGAGAATGGGTTCTACGCTAGGGTTAATACCCAAAGGCTTGATCACAAACATCAGCTGTCTTAGCATATATAGAATAGCTTCATTAGCGAAGTCGGTAGCCTATGCAAAGGTCCTGAGTTCGAAACCCGGCTAGTAATTCTTGCAGACAACTTATGAAGTCAATGTGGTTTGATTTATTTGCTGATATGGATATGGGAAAGCAGACAGTGGCTCGAAAAACACTGTGCTGTGCTGTTGAAGAGAAGGAAAGTTCCCCAATAGGAGCACTGGCCACCGTGATATAATTGAAAGCATGTTCAAAACTCAACATGCTGCACCATAGACCCAGTTTGAATACTGAATAGACGAGTTCGGTTTAAAGGAACATTTTTGTAAATCAAAAAGTTTGTATACCGATCCACATGTTCAATATATAATGATTCCACTTTATCACTTTGTTCCAACGACATATCCTTATATGATTCCATTTTACCATTTACACGAAACCAACGGTCATTATATAATTCATCCCTATCACCCACTAAACTTGAAATATCACTTTTTGTCACGTTTCCCCTTCCCAATTACCTGTTAACAGACTATCTTAATAGCATTTCACTATGCTATTTGTTCTTTCCTTACTTTTTCCTTATCTTTCTTTTCATATTTTTTTTTCGAGTTCATAGATGTATATAGGTCTTTAAATAGACAACACAACTGATCAGTGGAAGAAGGTGACTTTTACTGATCGGACGTGATTGTGTCTTCGAGAGGTTAATTTGCTGGATCCGTTCCTCAAGACCACTGGATTTACGCCTCCAGAGTTCACCTCGAGTATGCCAAATGTTGATACTTGTAAAGCTATTATATTTATTTGACTTGAAATATCGCAGTTGACTTGCTCTCAATCGTTCAAATTGTCGAAAGTCTGCACGAGTTCCTCATGCAAGGAGAGACCTTCTTAAAAGCCTCATCTCATTCGAATTAGTGTTTGCTATATTCCTCGATAACTTTTCCAATTCTGCATGAAACAAACTTTGATAAACTATGTTTTCTGGACCTGTAACTGCGATGGTTTTTATGTTAGGTGTAATCATTTGATCCGACATTGATCAGTTCGGGGTCGTCTTGAAGCGTATCCTTGTCAAAAACTATTCACTATCACAACTACTTGGAGACACGCCCCCTTTATTGTTTGCGTATCAGGAACTTTAAAAATGTCAAATTTCCCTGATACTCGAGCGTACGCTTTTTAACCCATTCCCTCATATGGGATTTTATGACTGGTCCATAACAGGCAGCACCAGAGGGGAAAAAAGAGAGCGAGAATTCAATATATTCTCTTCGTTATATCTGATGGAAAGTATTGTGACAAAAGGATAAACTGATCGCCAAGATATATGGATCCTTTGTCTAAGTGGTTTCCAAAGCCTCTGACAGCAGATACATTAAATTGGGGTTTTATGGAGAAGGGTTAAACTAGAATATATGTTAATGATATGAAATACCGGCGTATGGTTTAACGGGTCGCATTTCACTCTCGATCATATACAGAATATTGTGGGGTAAAAATAATACATATGAATAGAAACTTGATGACAAAGGCTGTTTCCATGTGTTAAATGACAAGGGCTGCAAACCTCACATATTTTCAATGTGGGAAAAGAGTCACTGCGCAAAATGAGGCATTAAAGACCATATCTCCCTTTGGCATCTTTCTCACTATAGGTGGTTAATCGTTGTTATTTTCTGCATACACAAGTATCGATCAATGGTGAGCGAGTTAGGTAACCGGGTTATTTGGACGATTTAGGAAAAATGAAAAACGTAGCGGGGAATGTGTTTTAAATTGAAAACAAGAGACTTTTGTATCAAAGCGAAAAAATATTGTTTTCCCATAACGGTTATGCAAATACAGTGGCGCCGTTAAGTGTTCCTATCAAAACGGTTTCATTGTCACCGTTAACAAAGCTATAACTGGAAGAAGTCTGCATTAGGCATCTGTAATACTTGTAGGCGAGTTGACGACTAGAGACTTATACGAAAGACAATCAGTGAAGTTTGTCTTACTGTCAAAAAAGGACTTCTTTATTCGTGTAGGTTTTTGCGAAAAGTTAAAAGCATCAGAAAACGAAAATCTAGATATAAAAAAACTGCGTTTTCTTTTTACTAATGGGCGGGTCAATTGAAACAAGGAGAAATTATCGATCCAAACAGTTCATTCTTTTCTTGAGAACTGCGTTCATCCTTAAAGTGCTGGAACCGACTTCATGTTTATGCAAACCGGTTAGATCGAGGCCAGCCACCAAGTAAATTTGTAGCTGGCCTGTGATCTCAGCTCTTTGCTACTCTGGATATCTTTCTCCATCAAAATCAAACAGATAGTTAAGGTTTTGGAAAGCAGACGACACAAACATCTACTTTTTAGAAAACTACCCAGGGTTAAAAAGCATCTGAAGATGAAAACTTGGATATATAGAATCACGTATTCTTTTCAATAGTGATTGGGCAAATTATAACAAGGAGAAATTACCAATCTAAAACAATTCATCTTTCACTTGAAAACTATTTCTGAATGAAGGTCGATTCTATCCCGAATTCTTCCTTGGTGCCGCGGAACAGAGATTTCTCTGCTTCATAAACCTGTTGTAACAGGAAGCAATGAACTAGCAAACCTTTGACATCACAAGTGTTAATTTTATTTTCATATTAACCCTTAAAATGCTCGGCAGTTTTCTAACAATAGTTTTTTGTGTTGTCTGCTTTCCAAAACCATAAATATCTTAATTTTGATGAGAAAAGATTTACTTGGTGGCTGGCCTGGATCCAACTTGTTTGCATAAGCATGAAATCAGTTCCAGCACTATATGGGTTAAGAGGTTGCTACATTGTTACATAGCAGCATTGATAATCGATACAGAAGAAAAGGGTTTTGACATTTATGTTTCTGCCACAAGTGCACAAAAACATTGGATGTATAGTATTGCTCTTATTACTCTTTAAATAATAAGAAAACAGAACAAAAACACTTGTATAATTTTTTGCTTTTTATTTTACCAAATTTATACAGATCTTTGAACACATTGCATTTAGCTTTCTTTAAAGACATCTTTCAGAATAATCTTATTCCATCCATAGTAAACACACAATTCTCCAATGGTTTACCAAACTGGCATTTAAAGGACCACAAGGTAGGTAGGTACATGCAACATAACTTGTCATACCATGCAACTTAAAAATCTAATTCCATTACAATGATACACGGGGCAACAACTGACATACCATTAGTCATTAGACCATCAATATACTCGTATCTTTGAACGTGTGAACCAAAAGATTGAAGCTAATTGGAGCATTCTCTTTCATCACAATTTCTTTCATTCCATTTTAAAATAAGAACGGCATATTTTCCATGGTTTGCAATTGTCTTTTCAGTGCATTCAACATAACTAAGGCATTACCTTAATATTTGAAAGCCTCCTGGATCTAACCTGTTTGCATAACCTTTAAGAATAAAGGATAGAAAGAAGTAGTTGTTTTTTCTGGTCAGAACACATTACCATTTCCCCTATCTAAGCCATTGTTTCTTAGTATTTTAATACATATATGCACAAGTATATTCAATGACAAGAAAAACAGACATGGAACGGGAATTACAGGCTTCTTAGCCTTTCTCCCAGCATTGAATCCTTGATATATTGTATTGACTCTCAGAATTTGTTCAATCAAGATGTTTTATAAATGTAAAAGAACAACATGGGGATGTGAATCTCCAACTTGGACAACAGATGACACAATAGCAATCTAATTCTAAACAGAATTATGATACAAACAGAGATGAATTAACAATAAGATGTGATGTAAGTCAAAGTGATGAAACCCAGATGAAGTTTACGTGGCAAGGGTGGTTGAAGGCTGTGTCTCCATTGGCTCTGATGCGGCCGACATGTTCGAGTTTTCTCCTTCCCCTGTAATATAGACAATAACAATTAGACCCATTAAATACAAGTCAAAGATATCACATTTGTGAAGCATTACTATTTTGAGGAAAAAAAATCAGAAAAGGGAAAAAGAGCTTTTCTGTGTTTTTTTTAAATTTTTTCATTTTTTTTTATTTATTCATTTTTTATTTTATTTTTTATAGTAGACAGTATTCTGTACGAATTTCTTCACCTTCTTTATTTGCAATTGTCTAAAGACCTTCCAATTGGGTTTATTTGCAGTTGTTATTTGGTTAGTGAGACAAATGATAAGCCCAGTCTCATTTTGCACACTGTGATCGCAATCAATTTTAATTTTTTTACTTTTCGAAATTCTGTCACGTTCATTAACCAATTTAACCCTCTAACAAACTCCAAATTTTCAACTGTCCCAAATTGAAAGAGTTTGCAGATGTTTCAACCTAGTCAAATGGTGCTATTGTAAGGCAATGTGTTAAAAGAAGATAATATTCTGTAAAAATGTCTTCCCGTACTTATTTGCAATTGCTGTCTAAGTCTTCCAATTTGGAATAATTGCTAATTATTAAAGAGATAAATGATAATGAATTAAAACATCCCCCCAATTCTATCATATTAATCAACCAGTTTAATAAAAGGTCATTAATAGGAAGCATATATTCGGAGATTATTCACCACTTGATACTGGTACAGGTGTGGCAGGTTTTCCTGCAGTAGGTCCCCCAGGCTGTGACGAGGCAGGGAGGGGCTGTGTTGTAGGGGGCGGGGCAGGGGATCCCTGTTGGACTGTAGGACCCATGGGAGTCATGGGAGATCCAGTGTTAGCGTAGCCCTGACCTAAACCAGCCACAGATATGGAGGAGACAGACCCAGGGCCACCAATCTGACTACCTGTAAAGTATAGACAAACTATTGATGTAAGCAAATACAAAATGTAACCATTAATTAATTATTATGATAACAAGATACTAAATACACAGATATAGAGGAGATGGACCCAAGGCCACCAATCTGACTACCTGTAAAATATAGACAAACCATTGAATGAATGGTGTTTTAAAGCGCATAAACAGATAAGGTCATTTAGCGTGCAAACCATTGATGTAAGCAAATACAAATGTAAGCCTTATCCACATGCTGAATCTTGTGACATCAATTTTGACAACTACAACGTTAGTAAATAACAAAAAGATGATAATGTGATGATAAAAAAAAGAAAGAAAAGAAAAAAACGTTTTCTTTCTGGTATTTCAACAGGGTAAATGACTATACTTATTGATAATTGCTTTGAATGTGACCTTATACTGTGGATACAGGTTCAACCCATCTCTTTGAAAACTAACAAAATAGGATATATGGAACTGAGAACAAGACATTGAATACAAAAGACCCTGGTTAAGGTATTTAGACCTCTACAAATTCCATATACAAAGTCAGAAACCTTTCAACATTTTCAGAGATAATGAGTAATAACCTTACCGTCTCCAGAACCGCCGGCGGAAAGTTTCTGGTCTGCTGTTAACTGTTGAATGGCTACTTGTCTGGCTCGATACTCAGCTGCTCTAACCTGCTCCATATGGAACTGTTGTCTCTCTTGTAACAGTTGCTGTCTTTGGTACTCAAGCTATAGAAGAATAAAGTTAAAACTTGATATATTTGTCCAATGAGTTTTATTGACTGATCAAAATTTAAAGTAACAACAGACAACAATTACAAAGAAGTTTGTTAAGTTGAAAAGTCAAGAAGATGAGAAATTGCTCATTATCAGCAGTTTCTCATTTTACTTTGATGATTTCTTAAATATCCTCATATAACTATAAATAACTTGTTAAGCCTTAGCTTCCAAGCAGTTTCTTGTGGTCATTAATAAATCTTTTAAATATACAACTAATGCAATAGATACAAATACTTTTAGGACTTTAAACAGACTAAATTTTATAGTAAAATTTCTTTTGTTACAGTGATTTCTTATAAAATTGAAAACAAGAATGCCATTTGTCATGCATCAACCTGAACATGTCAAAATCTTATTGAAAGGACTATATCACAGAACGATATATCTATCTTTCTATGGATAAAAGGACAAAACTGATCTATTTAGTTACATAAAACTAGATTATTGATTTGCTTCCAACTCATACTTATAACTGTTTAGTAAAGACATAGCACATTTATCTAGCAGATGAAATAAACTGTTTAAACAGTTCATGTTAAAACAATGATCTGATAGGGTAAGGAAATCTTGGAACCAGGATATTACATCGGACCTCATCGGTCAACACTCTTACCTAGTCTATCAAGCCATAAAAGCTCTGAAAGACACTTAACCTCGTTTCACACTTTCTTATAATGAACACACACATTTTCAGCATGTGTGAGATGAACAAATTAAAACGGTTCTTTGTTAAGTGAGAAGTATTAAAATTAAAATTCTTAACATTTGACAATCACAGAGTCAATTCTGTGAGATAGTCCCTTTGACAAAACAATGGGTTTTTAAAGTAAGATTTTCATTTGCAGACTACCCTTACAGTTTTAAGAGCCTTTGTTTCTAACACATTTATGGTAATTCTGGAAAGGCTATTATCAACCTATCTAAAACAAAACAAATCTTTTTACTCACAGCTTCCCTTTCTCTATCCATAATGGCTTCAAGTTCATCAAAATGTCGTAGTTTGATTTCCAGTTTCTTCATTTGGGTTTCAACTAACAGTGCCACCAAGCTTTTGATCTTTCGTTCCTCTACTGCTGCCAAATGCTAATTAAACAATAAAAAAACTATAAGCATAAGTTATAATACTATTTGTACAAATTCTAAGCTTTCGGATTCATCAATAACATCAGATGATATTTCTTTACATTTTCTCTCAAACAAGTAATATTTAATGCTTTCTTAACAAGCAGCATTTGAAAACAAAGTGATGAAAGTCAAAATATTGTGACATTTTCCGTCTATCATGTTTCAACCAGAGAACAAGTGCAGTAACAATAACACTAATTTTGCCTATAAAAAGTTGTTCTAATATACAATAAAGTTCAAAATGTTCACTCATTTTTCTAAAAAATAAAGAAGGGCCTTCAAATATTTTTTCAGTTATCAACCTCTAATTAGATCTTGTGGGAAAGACATGAAGATATAAAAACATGGAAATTAATCCTACTTCAATTACAGCTGTTATAAGCAAAAATGGGACACATCATTAGGTCTTTTAAACAGGAGAAATAAAATGTGTAAGTCTATGGGTAACAGTTTTGTGAACACTCTATACCATCATCTGAACATTTAACTGTCATTTTTAGCTGTAGCTTCTTTGAAATGGCATTTTCCATCAAAGGAACATGAAGAGTTCTAAACAAAGGTTTTCATGCCAAGTTTCTGAAAACTGACCTTAGCTTTTACTGCAGCAGCTGATAATGCTGCAGCTGCGGCAGCAGCAATGTTTCCTCGGTCCTTGTCAATTTTCTTTTTAGCAGACTCAACAGCTGTCTCTTCCCCTGTCTCACCCTCCTTTTTGCTTTCAGCCTGTTAAACAAAAGCCATCCGTAAATCGATTGTATTATCTCATTAATATTTTAATATTGGATAACCAAATGAGTCTATCATCGTGTAGTGTTTTGATATCTTTGTATCTGCTTCCGTTGCATAACAAACATCATTCTAACCCATCAAATGTCCCCCATATCATGTTTTGAAGATGATCCATTGATTTTTAAAACCTGTAATTTTCCTCATACAATGAAATTCGAAACGAAACTAGAAGAATTCAGTCATGAAAGACAACATCATCACTGTAAAAATGAAATATTAATCAAATAAGCTATGTTTCACTTTCCCCAAACATCAACATAAAAAACTGTCTGCAGAAAGCAGGGTTGTTTGGCATGGGCTTTGTCGTTTTTACTTGAATAATTAATAAGGCTTAAAAAATGTTTTGAACACAAAAGTTTTGCCCTGGAGTAGCCTTATTCATCTACCACAGTGGCTCTTTTCTGCCAAACATTTTGACAAAAGGAGTGGTAAGAACTTATCCTCAAGTCATTTATTTCTCGTATTAGCTGCAGCAATGGGTGTCAATAAAGGTATTATAATGCAGGGGGTTAACTTACCTCTTGGTCCTTCTTGTCTTCTTTGTTCTCATCACTTTTCTTTTCTGCTTGATCAGTATCCATTGCCTCTTCTCCCTACAATAAACAGAATGAATCATTAACCCTTTCTCTTATTTGGGGTTTATTTCAAAGGCTTATTAACTTTACATCCATAGTGACAGAAGATTGAAGCTTATTATATCAAGTCTCCATTACTGCTTCCTGGATACATGACCAGTACTAGATTTGTGGGATAGTCTAGACATTTTCGACTCACTGTCAACAGGGATAAAACATGGGATCCTCAGTACAAGAGGCAGACACTACCATTGCACCACTATCACCCCACATACTTATAAGTAGAAATAAATTGTGTCTGAAAGGAATATTTGTTTCTTTCAATCAAACATCATGTTAACAATTTAGTTAAATTGCATTGCAATATCATCACTGATAAATGAAGATCCCTTATTTAACTGATCATAAAGGCTTGTCAAGACAGGTAGAACCATAGTCATTCTATTGGTCAGCCAAGTGCCTTCCAAATCCAAGTCACCATCACTGTGATTTGAACTCATGCAGAGAGGGACTTAATGATTTTGAATACGGTACTCTTTCCACTAAGCCATGGCAGCTTGCAAGAACATTTATCACCATTTTAAATTTCAACCTATTCCCCCATATGTGATGTTCTTAATGATCCAAAGAAAACGAAATGGAAAGGAAACAACCCCATAAAATAATACACAGTTAAATGTTTTTCAAACTTCCTGATGTTTTATACATTTGGCAGTTTAATTGACCTTTCACAAAATTTGTTTCAAACATGCCTTTGAGATTTGCTTTGAGAAAATCCTTGCATAAAAACAAAAAATATATCAAATTAGATAACAATATTCTTAATGTTTCTACCTTTTCTTCTGAACCAGGTTCCTTCTTGACATCTTTTTCTCCTTCTACCCCTTCAGCTTTGGCTTTACCTTCTTTGTCTTTATTTTCATCTGTAATGGAGACAAAACAAAATCCAGGTGTTAATGAATATCATTTTTTTTGCAGTAACTTAATAGAAGTGAAGCATTACAATAATCCATCAAATAATATAATAAGTGCTGCACAAATATGAAGTAGTAGCTATAGTATATCATTGAATCCTCTATCCGAAATATTATAAATATTTGTATTGTGGACAAATTTGCTGTGTGACATACCTAAACAGTGTCAATCCAATCCATCATAAAGTTTTAGGACTGGTCCAGCTTGAAAGCATCAGCTGATTGCAATTACTTACACAACACTAAATGGATGTAAGCTGAAGAATTACCTGTTTCAAACATAAAAGCCAGTTGGTACATTTATTTCTTTAATGCTACTGAATCAATTACAAAATCATATATGAAGCAAAGGGTTAAAATAAGTACTGGGTTTACAGAGTAAATCAAAGTAGCAGCCAATAGATAAAAACTGACAAATTTACCTTCACTTTTGTCTGGTACTGTACCAGCAATACCAGATTGATCCAGACCAAACTCTGCACTAACATCTTTCCCGTCAGCAGCCGCCTTTTCCACCATCTTTACATGAGCGTCTATAAGGGCTGGTGGAACCTCATCTTTCATCTTAGAGAACTCCTCTGGAACATTAAACAGTTATTCAAACGCCAATATCTATTTTGTTTTTTGCATGATAAAGACAATTTATCATAGTATTTTACAACTAAAGGATACTTATTGAGAAAAACACATTTCTCCAACCTGCTTCTATCAGAAATGAAGGTCTATATCTATATTGCAAGGGCCTTTCCTCAACTTTTAAGAATGATGGATGATGGAGGCTTTGATCCATGTGAGCAGATACATATAGGATTTATAAATCTTATCTATTGAATATAGGTCTTACATCACATCAACATCAATTGAGTAATGTTGTGATGCCAGACTCAGCATGCAGGAGGAAAACCCCAAACTTCACTGCTCATAAGGACTGTCAAGCAGGGTAGAACCATCAACATTCTTTAAGTCAGTCAGGAGACTGTCTCTTTTTCAAATGCAAAAGCCCTCACCGGGATTTGATCCAATGCATAGAGGGGCAATGTGATTTAAGGAATTCTGTACTCTAACCACTAGGCCATAGAGGCCCGAATTATTAAACAAATAAAAATCTCACCGAGTGCAGATTTGGCTGCAGCGCTGGCTACCCTTGGATCAATGGTGGATGCCAGGAAGGCAACTGTTGACATGACGGGATTACCAGCTTGGGAGAACGGTAACGGTTGGTAGGAAAGTGGTCCTGAAATGGGGATTCAAATACATTTATATCTTCTGATAATAGTTTTACATCACACTAATAGTATTTCAGACATATTGCAATCCAGACTTATAATAGAGGAATACCCTAAACATACCAGCCCATAAGGGCTTGGCAAGGAGAATAGAATCTCCTGTAAAACAGGTGGGAAATCATCTCTCATGAAAATCAAAATCCACCTTTCTATCATTTGAACTAAAATGGAGAAGGGGTCATGTAACAGTGCCATTGTTTGGGGCATTTGGACTGTTAAATCGCATTGTGTAGTAATGTATGTTTAGGCATGTTAGCCCTTTCCCAAACAATAACCACATTTGACCACTTTGTTGCAGACCACTTTAGAAAACATTGTGGGAAAAGGAGAAATTGTTCGTAATAAGCAATTTTTCCTTTTCTCACAATATTTTCTGCCCCATCAGAAGATTATTTCCCATTTCATCACATTTTGAAATGTCGTCTGCAAACTCTTTCAATTTGGGACAGTCGAAAATTTGTTGTTTGGGAAAGGGTTAAACATACTATGTACAATTATTACATGTTGGATCAATCTTTTTTAACCATTTTTCAATAATAAATCTATCCACAAAATTAACAACTCCATTTATTACAATGTTACATGCACAAATTCAATATAAGTTTACTTTTTAAGTAAGCAATAAATTTACACTAATGCTTTTACAAGAGTCTAGTCAGAGAAAGTTTTAGTATCATATTGAAATAGAGTTGAAACCCTTCCTATAGAAAACCCTGCCTACCTAAATGTCCATAGTCTTCCTCCAGGTATGGATCTTCGATAGGAAGTCGTAGGAACTGTAAGATACACTCGTCCTGGGTTCGACTTCCCACATGCTCACTAATTTTGTTCCAATCATCTTTATACATTTCAAGAGCCTCAAGGAGTAATAAGGTCTCTTGGTCTGTCCAGTCTCGTGTTCGAGTTGCTGCCCCTTTGTCCTGTTTAAAGTTAGGTAAAGTGTCAACCAAAAGTATGTATCCCATTGAAGTATGTTTGTTTTCATTAGAATAAGCTGAGACTAATTTCAAGATGTAATATAATATATTCAAATTTGAAGAAAAAAAAGAATCATGCAATTGAAACATTTCTACTTTTTCCATGAGGGTTTCCTAAAAGGGAGAGAATCATTTTCTTAAAAAATACAAAGGTATATATCTTTACTTCAAACATTTTCAGTAGGGATGGGAACGATTAACTGTTTCATTAATCGATTAATCGGTCAATGAATAATCGATTAATCGGTGAAAGAATGACGGTTTGTACATGTATACGTCCGAGGCATTTGTTCAGTATCAATGTTTTCAGTTGTTTACTTCGTGTGCGTGCAAAATTGATCATACACGCATACGATCAAAGTCAACGGTACATTGGTTTGCGTAAAGTAAGAGTATAAGACATAAATATAACAAAAATAAATGTTTAAACACGGAAAAAACAGTTTGCATAATATACTTACCTGTTGTCAAAGTTACAGGTTATCCGTAATAACAACACGCATGTCAAATATACATGGACTGCTTTAATTGAAACGTGTTAATGAGTATAGACCGGTGTAAGTGTGAAAGATTCGCCGATTTGGTGTTGTTATTGTTTGACACGGGGTTGACAATTTGGATACTGTTTGACGCGTGAGCGCTAATTGGACATCAAATATAACGGATTAACCAACTTTCAGACTACAAGTGTTATGATTGACCCTTACATTCCCTTTATTCGCACTCATTAGCTATCTTTATTTGATTTCGAATTGATAAGTTTATTCAACCTTAAAAGTGAAAAAAACGGCATTTCTGTTTTTTTATTTCCGATTAATCGATTAATAAAAATTAATCGATAGTCGGATGTTTAATCGATTAATCGGTCCCATCCCTAATTTTCAGACTATAATTAATTTACCAACAGTATTATATGAGTAATTCAGCATACCTTAAGAGATTTCTTTCCATACATATCTGTGCGTAGTCCAAAGCTGGTGAGATCTTTTCTGTCATCGGTATTACTGTTATCATCGAAATTCATGATCTGTTTAGCTGCAGATGGCTGGAAAGGAGAGAAAAATACATGAGCCTATAAACTGTTTGTCCTCTATCAACCATAACATATGCAACATGTACAAGTCATTAAGAAACATGTAAGTCATAGCATAAATAGCTTATCATATTGGATTTCTTTCAGTAAAAAATGTTAAAATTAAAATAAATGTATGACAATACAAATGAACATAAAATCAAAGAGATCTTGATGCTTAAAATATCCTTATATACAAATGATTATTCCTCATGTCTACTAAATTTGGTCACACTTTATGATTTAGTCTCTGTTGCAGGTCGAACAAGTGATCATTTATGAAAAATTTGGATTAAATTCGAAAAGTTTCTTACAAAGAACTTTATAGACGCCACACATTTCTAAAATCCTTCCTTTATATCAATAAATTTGTGATTGAATAATATATAAAAAAAGAACTGCTTGTGAGATCAATTCTTACATTTGTTTTATTTATTTACATGGGTTTTACATCACATCAACATTATTTCAGTTCTGTAGTGATGGCCGACTTAATGATGGAGGAAGACCCCTCTTACATTTGTTACAATGAAAATGATATTGTGGTTTTTTTTCTATAAAACATTTATCTTTGGAGAAAGAGTGCTAAATTATTTCTCCTATAACAACAGCACCACAAACAGTTGCTAGCAGTAGCATATGGTATTGGGTGTTGGTCAATCTTTAACATACAAGACTGGTAAATATATCTTGGTCTTACCATCTATACCACTTTTAATGCATGCTCATAATATCAAGTTTAGATTGAGTGATTGGTAAACCCATTGATCTACATACCTGGTTAAGTTTAGGTGGGTTGACTGGTTGTAGGCCTGATGGTGTATCAGCCATAATGTGGAAGTGAGAGGTAGGAGGGGGCCCCATGGCTGTTGGTCGACTGTCAGCATCCACCTGATAGTTGATCAAACCCCACTGCTCCAGAAAGGCATGGACCCTGCAATGTAATATACAGTATGCATCAACAATTATACACTTCTGTGCATAGCGTCATACAGGTCATAGTGAATGGGCCTACTTTAAATCATGAACAGTAAAAAATCATGAAAGACAAAAAATAACAGTTTGTAGGTGACATTGGTATACCGCCATTGTGACAAAATGAGAAATTGATCATCTTAAATATTGGCAGAATCATAGCCTAAAGCTTGCAAACCTCAAATTCCAATTTTGACACGTAACCAGCATATCTATTGGAGCTCAGCAGTACGTGGATGAAGAACAGAGAAAAGTTAAATGTTACCTCATTACTGCACACACATCTCCGGCCAGATTTCTTCGACAGGAGGTACTAGTTAGATATTCCATGGGGTTTAATCTATAAGTGTCCATGATGAAATTCCTATATGCCATGTAGCTGAAAATGTAAAAAACCAACTCTGTTTATATACCCTTTACTTGTTATACATTCACTTAAACACCATGCAGTAAAATCAATGACCATTGTCACTAAAGAAGAAATCATTCATAGAGTGATTTCTCCGTTTGTCACAATGGTTTCTAATTCTACCGTTTATATCAAATTAATATTATCTTTCCTATTGTTCCTGTCATCTACATTTGCTATTAACAAGTCACAAAATGAGGGAAACGATTATCCTGTTGTATGCAAGGATATTTGTGTTGTGTTAGAGACAATTGTTTAACTATCGCATTAAGCATTTCAATTTATATTGGAATCAGATAATGGAAAGTTAACCAGTCAAATAGGTATATAATATTTCTAGCCTGTTTATCTCTCAAAACATATCTTTATAAGTTTGAGAGTTTAGGGCATGTTAAGGCATGCTCTGAAATTGAGATTTGCAATGAAACTTAACTCAAAGAAAAGTATTACACAACTCAAAATATATAAGTTTTTTTACTTACACTTCTGGTGATTTTGACTTGTTTTTTCCATTAAAGAACTCTGGCAGTGCTCTTCTCTCTATTGCGTTGATTCCATTATAGTCAAACCATGCTGCGTAACTAGGTATGATGATGTGATGTGTTTGTTCTGTTACAGAGTCATCATTGTCTTCCTTGTCTTTATCATCATGATCATCGTCATCTCCTTTGTCTTCACCATTCTAATAGGGAATAATGGAGAACATTATTGTCTTTGTAATGATCATAGGGAACAATACAGAACATTATTGTCTTCATAATAATTATAGGGAATAATAGAGAACATTATTGTCTTTGTAATGATCATAGGGAACAATACAGAACATTATTGTCTTAATAATGATTATAGGGAATAATGGAGAACATTATTGTCTTTGTAATGATCATAGGGAACAATACAGAACATTATTGTCTTCATAATAATTATAGGGAATAATGGAGAACATTATTGTCTTTGTAATGATCATAGGGAACAATACAGAACATTATTGTCTTAATAATGATTATAGGGAATAATGGAGAACATTATTGTCTTTGTAATGATCATAGGGAACAATACAGAACATTATTGTCTTAATAATGATTATAGGGAATAATGGAGAACATTATTGTCTTTGTAATGATCATAGGGAACAATACAGAACATTATTGTCTTCATAATAATTATAGGGAATAATGGAGAACATTATTGTCTTTGTAATGATCATAGGGAACAATACAGAACATTATTGTCTTAATAATGATTATAGGGAATAATGGAGAACATTATTGTCTTTGTAATGATCATAGGGAACAATACAGAACATTATTGTCTTCATAATAATTATAGGGAATAATGGAGAACATTATTGTCTTTGTAATGATCATAGGGAACAATACAGAACATTATTGTCTTCATAATAATTATAGGGAATAATGGAGAACATTATTGTCTTTGTAATGATCATAGGGAACAATACAGAACATTATTGTCTTAATAATGATTATAGGGAATAATGGAGAGCATTATTTTTTTTCAAATAATTATGGGGAGTAATGCAGAAAATAGTTGTTTCATCTTTATCAACATTTGTTGATAATGTGACCAGACCAAAATGGAAGTTATTTCTCATTTTTTTTAGAAGTAAACTTTTTATATTCAATTTTATCCATGAATGGCATGAAATTTAAATGATTAATGCAAATAAAAGTATCAGCAAAAGCATATTCTAGACTCCATAATATGAATATGAACTGTGTGACATTTCAGAACCAATTCAGATGAAAAGAGTAATTTCCAAATAAGAGAAATTACTCATCTAGTCACATAATGATTCTCTTGAACTGTATTTCATTCAAAAAGTTGATTTTATGAATAGCGTATCAACAACTTGGATGTAGAATGTTGTTTGAATAAATCACACAGGAATGTTTTCCTTGTTACTTACAAGTTGAGATTGTTCCTCGTCCATATCCATAATAGATCCTCCTTTAACAGGCTGTGTCTCATTATCTTTGTTACTCCTGTTTGAGACTGAAATGATATGTATCAGCATTAATTCATTCGAATAATTAATGCTTTTTGATTTTACTTTCAATTGGATTAGTTACAAAATCCCATAAAGGAAAGGTTAAGTATCCTTCCACTGAAGGTTGACATGGTGACAAAAGAAATATTTCCACCCAATTAACAGTTATTCGTAAATACAGTTCTATAGGTTCAAACTTATCAAGAAAAGGGGCACTGGTTTATCCTTTTCCCAAACAACAAATTTTCGAATGTCCCAAATTGAAAGAATTTGCAGACGACATTTCAAAATGTGATGAAATTGAACAATATTTTTCAGAAAGAGCAGAAAACCTTGTGGGAAAAGGAAAAATTGCTCATTATGAGCAATTTCTCCTTTTCCCACAATGTTTTCTTTCAGTTAGGAATATCTCAAAGTGGACCCCCATAATTAGGCAACTTATTGTCCTGAAGCTGAAACTCTGACCTAGCACTTCTTGCCTATCTCCACTCGAAGGTAAATGAAGATTTTTGAGTTGCAATAAGGTAATTTTTTTTTTTTATGGGTTTTGCATCACATCAACATTATTTCAGTTATGTAGCGATGCCCTACTCTTAATGATGGAGGAAGACCACATACTCAACTGCCCATAAGGGCTGGTCAAGGCGGGTAGAACCATCAGCATTCCGTAAGTCAGTCGGGTGACTGACGTTAGTCAGTCGGGTGACTGACTCTCATGAAAATCCATATCCCTCTCAGGATTTGAACCCACGCGGAGAGGGGCCATGTGATTTAAAGTTCTGTACTCTAACCTCTAGGCTAAAACTTGCATTTATTTTGTAATCAGATGTACAGCGATTGAAACCTTTATGTAATACCTATGTTTATGGGAAATCTTAAAAATGTGGTACGCTGTTGTAGGAGCATCAATTGATGTCATGAAGTCCTATTAAAGTAGTAACCCTTTCACAAACAACAAATTTTCGACTGCCCCAAATTGAAAGAGTTTCCAGACGACACTTCAAAATGTGATGAAATTGAAAAATATTCTTAAGAAAGAGCAGAAAACCTTGTGGGAAAAGGAAAAATTGCTCGTCACAAGCAATTTCTCCTTTTCCCACAATGTTTTCTAAAGTCGTCTGTGACAAAGTGATCAAATGTTGTTATTGTTTTTGAAAGGGTTTAAGAGTTTTAACTATCATTTGAAGAATCAACCATATCAACTTTTCGCAAATGTTAATAAGCATCTAAGATAATAATACAATAGCAGAATGGAGAATGAAACATCCAACATGTCACTGACAAGTCCATCCGTGGGTATAAGCCACTGCTAAATAATGACACACCAGACATAAATTAAGTGTCTGATATTGCTGAACAACATATTTGCCACCTGTTGCCCTCTATGCATGAATAATTGTGAAGTGGTATATTCAATACTGGACAGTCTTCCAAACACAGTTGAGACTATTTGACAAAGTCTGTCATGAATGATCTTTCTTTTCAATAGCAAAAATACCCACAGGAAATAAAGTTGTATTGATAGACTGTTGATCGCTACTTTTTTGATAATTATTAACAGATAAAATTATAAAATATACGCACTGTTCCAGTGCGCTAACCGAAAGAGATAAACGCAATATAAATAAACAGGTAAGATTACACAGCATTTAACAAATAATGCATGAGGATGAACCACATGATTGAACATTACAGACTACTCTGAGGATATCTTCAGATACTCAGCATGGGGTGTTAATCATGCTAATCAGGCAAGTCACAGACGGGGAATGTTGGTGGGCAATATAAAGTTTAGATGCAAACCTGTTTTTGAGAGGGAGACCTCTTGTATATTGGTCTCTGGTATAGGATCCTCGAGATCGGCCGTCAAATCATCCTCATCATCTTCTCTGTATGATTTACCTTTCTTCAGTCCAGAACCCGGAACTGTACGCCCACTGTGAGAGATATAAATAAATCATACATGTTTGTTTTTGGATATATAAGTAAATTATTAACACAAATGATACTAGGAAAATGCCAAATAATCATTATATCCTTAACAAAACTATTAATCATAAAGTATTTCTTTCTTTTATCATGACTAAGGAATCAAATCCTAAACAAAATATATTAGCCAAGAAAATGATGAATCCAATATAAAAACTTAACAATGGAAGAAGTATAAATATTCTTAAAACAGTGTTTGAAACTGTTGTAGTAAATGATAAGAAATGCTTTAATGAACAATTTCTCCCTTTTCCCATCAATATTTCCATGCTATACAAGGACATCTACCTTGTATGTTTCAATTCAAATTGTCCTATGCAAGCTGTATCATCCCAGGCCAATCAAAAAGCTTGTTCTTAACAATTAAAGACTTCCACATACCTCTTCCTTTTCTTCTTTTCAGGGACAGGAGATGGTGATCGCTTTCTCTTACTTTTCTTTTTGTCCCTTCTATCATCACCAAACAGCTGCAATGTGACAAAGAAAACCAAAGTCAAGAAAACACCCTCACAAAAATATACACGAGTCCAGCCCCTAACATTTAGCAAAAATATCTGTACAAAGAAAACCACTAAACATGTTAGTTTTGAACATCATGTACTTTATCAAAAGGCCCGGGTTAAAACAACTTTCTTGAGTCTACAAAGAAACAATAACCATTGCAATCCAATTAGTTTGTAAGATATTAAATATTGTTTGTGTTGAAGACATGACTAGCAGCTAATTAAACTAATTTCCCCTCCAACCTCTTAAAAAAAATCCTCACATTGACTTTGTTTCCCCAGCATATAATGATTTTACTTACATCTTCAAATGTGTATTTCACTGGCAACTTCTTTTTTGTCTTTTTAGCTTCATACTGAAATAGATCATTTTATCCAACATTATCCAACATGTTCTCTCTAAGCAGTTTATTGAAGGTGAAGATCATACTAGTGAAGACAAATTCCAAATACAAAGGGTTTTGCACCTTCTATAAGAAGTCATTTAGAACACAGTTTAATGTGACTTTAATTGAGGATGTAAGTTGAGCTTTGTAATTGGTCCAAATTGAGAACAAGACAAAAGGAAACATTGTTCATTAGAATCAATTTATACTTTAATCACAGCTGTTTCTTAAGACATGTGCATCGGAAAATACAATACTAGTAAAATGCAAGTTGACAGTAAAGGGAGGTATTACACTGTAAGAAAATAATGAAGCATCAGGACTCCTGAATTAATACCAAATCTACTTTTTGTTGGCAATGCTTTATCTAATGTTGTACCCATGTCATACTTTAGGAGTGAGTCAGATGTACAATTGATCTGGCATTTTGAAAGAGCTTGAATGGTATTTTATACACCATTGCAAACCATGAAATACATCTGGAATGCTTTTCATACGCCATTGCAAACAGTGACATACATCTGGAATGCTTTTCATACGCCATTGCAAACAGTGACATACATCTGACAAGCTGCACCAATTTTACACTACTACAATCTTAATATTGGCACAGATATGATTACAGCATATTTGAACTTGTATTTGCAAGTTTGCAATCAGGTTAAGACAGGAAAAAGAATGAAAACTTCTGAATACATAATTAAGGCATTATCACCATCTAAGCGCAAAGCGAATATATTATTTACACGCATTTTCATTGAATGTTTCTGCCAAATAAAACCTAAATATTTCAGACTCAGAACAAAAAGTAAAGTCTAGGCGATAAATATGTTCACTGTTAAATCAATGCAGTCTTCTGATATATTTGAATTTCCTCACACCATATCAAAGGTATGATAGCTTTTCAACGTTATTTCTTATTGCTGACACAACTTGATACCTGTTTATTTCTTGGCTTAACATACTTCTCAAATAAATCACTAAGATTTGGATTTAGGTAGAATCAAATGTAATCCATTAACTCTGATAATATGAAGTTGTGAATCATAAGTGTGATAATTAGTTTAACATATCATTTAACAAGAACAGTGCATTTAAAATGATGAGTGTGTTAATTAACAATATTCAACAAGTACTGTGTGAAATCAACTTGAAAAAAATTAACTATTTTTCTATCAATATAGGAATAAATCTTTGAAACAATTATCATTTATTGGAATGACCTACTTGCAGGAAGGCATCTTCATTATTTTTTCACACAAGGAACAAGTAATACTGAACAATTATTTTGGGAAAATAAATGTCGATGTTATAAGCTTTAAAAGGAAAGTGGTCAAACAATAAACCTTATCTAAAGCCAAAAGAAAATGCTAAGAATAGAAAAAACAGAATCAAACAAATCTTATATTTGAACTAAGAAAAATAATTACGATAGGATGAATCATCAAGTTGTTTTTTAATAATTATTTTGGAATGGGAACAGTATTTCAATTGAACTGTGTGTTAAAGAAAATCAAAAAGCAACATGGAAATACAATGTAACTATAAGTATTTTTTAAGTCTGTATTAAGCTTTATTAAATAAGTAATGTTAAGTTCATGAAGTTGTGTGAGTGTGTGTTACTAACCGTGTATTAACCCTTATACTGCTGGAACAGACTTCATGCTTATGCAACCAGGTTGAACTCAGGCCAGCCGCAAAGTAAGTTTGCGGCTGGTCTGTGATCTAACCTCTTTGATACTCTGAGTATCTTACCTCATCAAAATAAAGCAAATATAAAAGGTTTTCGAAAGCAGATGACACAAAAATCTATTTTTAGAAAATTACCCAGCATTCTAAGGATTAATGCAAAACTCTGCACCAGTAAACAGATAACACAATACTCACACGGACTCTACCCCCTACAACAGAACAAACCTCCTCTTCCACAAGATAATCCTCTTCATTCATCCACTCATTGTACTCATCAAGGTCCAATAACCAATTGGCAGATACCTATAATACACAAAGTTATTGTTATCTTATGTAACAAGGGTTTAATGGAGCTATCTTACACTTATGCTCTTCTTTGTCCTTGCTAAACAGGGACATAAGTATTTTAGGTCCCAATGTTAACGTATAGCAAGTCTTTCACAAATGAAAAGAACTTACTTTAGTCTTGCAATGATTCCTTATATTGTTATCTAATATATACTGGGGGTTTAATCCAGGCTATAGCAAGAGAACCTCTTTTAAAAGTCTTCCAATAACTGCTCAATTTACATTCATAAAGCAATCCCCAGTGTTATATCTCTCCCCTTCACAAGAAGACTATTTGATATTGATTTTGAGGCAAAGACAAAATATTATTATTTAAGCATTCTATAAGCATTATTGAAAAAAAAATGGGCAAGTCAATCCATTAAATGAATAGAAAGGGCAACATTGGGACTTATTATTCCACATCCGGTTATGCATCATGAAAGTGGAATCAAGAATGGTTATATTATGTTGTAGGAACTTGTTTCACAATTGATGTAAAACAGACAAGTTTAAATAGTTAGTTCAAACAACTTGATCACCTCTTTTTTTTTTTAACAAACTTCTGAAATGTTGTAGTTTGTATGAAATAAAAAGGGTGAAAAAGGTACATCAAGTAATGGGATGTGGAATATGAGGGGACACAAACTAACAATAAGGCAGGTTTTTTTCATGTTTTATAACAGGGGCCTATAAAAGGCTACTCCCCCATTGGATTTCATGCAGTTTTCCCAAAAATTCAACAATACCAGCTTTATGGCTTCCCATTTAACCCTTTCCCAAACAATAAAGACATTTGACTATTTTGATGCAGAAGACTTTAGAAAACATTGTGGGAAAAGGAGTGATTGCTCGTAACGAGCAGTTTTTCCTTTTCCACAAGGTATTCTGCTCTTTCTGAAGAATATTTTTCAATTCCATCACATTTTGAAATGTCGTCCGCAAACTCTTTCAATTCGGGACAGTCGAAAATTTGTTGTTTGGGAAAGAATTAAATAGTTAGTTCAAACAATTTGATCATCTTTTTACCATACTTCTGAAATGTTCTAGTTTGTATGAAATAAAAAAGGGTGAAAAAGGTACATTGGGTAATGGGATGTGGAATATGAGGAGACACAATTTTACAAACAGGAGACTGAAATAGGGAGACGCCAACTTACCTCCCAGGCTCCAGGCGGTGTCCAGGGAGCTTCTGGTTCCATGTCTGGGGTTTGATCAACCAACCAAATATCATAGCTGAGGGAAAAAGTTCAACAATGTCAATATTTAAATCACATGAAGCACATACAGAGGGTTTAGTGCAATACTATAGTAAGTGCTTCATAAACACGAAGCACTTACTATAGTTTTGCACTGAACCCTCAATTACATGAAGACTAATTCTGTCAAAAAACATAATGTTCAATACCTTTTTTCACCAGGGTTTTTTCCTTGTACTGAACCGTACGAATCAACACAACTGTTAATGATTTTCTGAATACTATAAATGTACCACCACAACCATTTTTAATGGATTCCTAATCTGAAGTTAGAATACTTGAGTCAATTAAGTGATCCAAATAAGAATGAGAGCATTCTGTTATCTAATATATTTTTATTTAATTTTTCAAATTTTAACATTAAGGACTGCATTGTGGGGAACCATGTTTCTGCATAACTGCTTTCTGGTAACCATCTTGATTGATGGTAATATATTGTTTTCAAGTAACTAAAATGATAATGACTATAAATTTTGTCCCATTCCTACCTGTCTGGAGTGTTCCACCAATGTAACAAGGTATTCCTCTCTCTTTTCATCACAGCTCGACAATAGTCCTCTACAAATAATCAATAACAATTCAAAGGCCAGCTATTAAAAAACAAAAATAATAAAAATAAAATGCAAAAGCACTTCAAGGAAAGGAACATTATTCATGACAATACTTTTCTTCTTTTGTTAAAACTGGGTCATAAGCAGTTTACAAATAGAACTGAAACATGTTTTGTCCTAATTTCCACATCAGCAAGAAATTTTCTTTTCTCCATCAGTTTTATTCAAAACTTCGATTTATTTCTAGATTGATGTGTTTTACTGGAAAAATGACAAGGCCTCATAATGAGCATGTCATGAATATAAAAAACATCAGAAAATATCAGAAAAGATGTTTACAAAATAAAAAACTATGTAGGCGACATAATACATGGAAAGGTATATTATGGATAATTTCTTTTTTGCTAACCCTTTCCCAAACAACAAATCTTCGACTGTCCCAAATTGAAAGAGTTTGCAGACAACATTTCTAAATGTGATGAAATTGGAAAATAATCTTCTGATAGGCCAGAAAACATTGTGGGAAAAGGAGAAATTGCTTGTCACGGGCAACTTCTCCTTTTCCCTCAATGTTTTCTAAAGTCGTCTGCAACAAAGTGGTCAAATGTCGTTATTGTTTGGGAAAGGGTTAACAGTTGCTTTCACTTTCATTGGTTCCATATACTCTTAACCTTGTAAGATAATTCAAAATGTGTAAAAAATAATGTGATGAAGATGAAAAAAGGTATTACTTGCTATGACATTTAAAAATGTAACAAATGGGGAATCTGCTTTGTGTGAATAATTTTTTCTTTAGTCAAAGTTTTTTTTGTGTTGATCAAACAATTAATTCTGCAGTCCAACAGAAAGTTCTTACACCATCATAGAAGAAAAAATCTTGTAGATGAAAAATGATCAAAACGAGGGAGAAGGGTGAAAACAAGTATTGTTCAACTTGAATTAAGCAACCATCCTTTGAAGCAGCCAACCTGCCTTAAACAACCACTACAGGAGGTACGATTGTTGGACGTATAGTGTACATCAATTTGTGTTAAGCAGCCAACCTGTCTTAAACAGCCAATTTTCTCAGTTCCATAGGCTGGCCTCTTAACACAAGTTTGACTGTATGCCTAGTTGTAGAAACATCATGTTTACCTTCTGTGTTATTTGCTACTCCGTGTATTATATGTGTAGCATCTTCCTCATCCTCAGTCATGGTGCCTTCATGTCTCTTGATAACATCCTTCAGTCGTTGGATCAGGGCCTTCTCCAGTGTCTGCTTGATGTAGATACAGGGCTGGATATAACATTTGTTGGACACCAGAGTCTTCAGAATCTGCATGAACATCTCTACATTTCTCTCCATCCGTGAGGGGGATTGAAAGTCAAACCGTCGCCTGTATTATACATATAAACAACATGCTAACTTCTAGCTGGTTTATACAATCAATATGCAAACATTACCCTCCTTTACCAAAATAATATCAATAGTTCTCTCATCCAAAATTGAAACATTATACAGACAAGATTTGAAAAATGATAGAGCTCGATGAATAAAGCAATTGTTTGTAAGATACACTGCTACAAAGAAATCAATTGAGACACCTTTGTCTTTGTTAAAATATTCTACCTAACCCATATCAGCTACTCTAAAGATATTCTCAGAGGGAAAGGGCAAAAAAAAAAGATGAAAATTTCTTAAATCTGTAATTCCTTAAGATAATTTTTCAATCCATTTTAACCTGATGGTGATTATAACAACAGAAAGGGTAAGCTACTCACCATCCCTGATCAGTTTTGAATTTAAAGACGGCAGACAGCACATGACAAAGAGATCCTCCAGGTTTAAAGTCAAGGAAAAACTTCATCTGAAAAATGAGGACAAACACTATACACACTGGGCAGGTCTAAGTCAGATAACAATAACAGATTGTAACATATAATAACTGCAATTGACACATATAGCAATTTAATTAAATTACACATGTTACCCTCAAACACCCAAAAGAAAAGAAAAAAAAATCTTTTTATTTCACAACATAACTTATTTTATTGGTACTTTGATTTTGACCCATTTATTTATGACTTCATCTAATGGGTCTTAACATATATGGGCAAACAAAACACAGGACTTCTTTAATGCATATGTTTTTCAGTAATGAGTTACAAATGTTGAATATCTGCAAATCCTTTCAGAAAATAGTGCAGGTAAAACATGATTACACTGTTCTTTAAAGTCAACATGACTTACACGAAACTACGTTTATCACTACTTGATGAACAAACTCATATTACTCACAATAAACAGTGGTTTCCCCTTATATCAAATTCGTTTCTTAGCAATGTCAAAAACATATACATCTTTCTCGTATTTTCATATTGTCATCAATTTGGGAATACATACACAGTCTGCTTTGTTCAACGTCTCACAGCTTCCTTTTACTTGTTTTGTACTTTTGACTAGATATGTTGTTTTTTTTTATTATAAATGTGCATCAGACACCACTAGAAATTATCACTAACAGCAGTGTAGTAAATGATTAATCCCCAATCATCATTGTTCCTTTATCAAATCACGTTCAACTTCAAAAACAAATCCCCTATTTATTCTATTTACTACATTACAAAGATGTATTCAAATTTACATCTGGAGAGATATTGAGTGCTTAGTATAATTTTGATTAAAATGGGGCGATGGTACAATAAACATGTCTTACGGGAAGTTTTGTAAGTGGAGGATTAGTGACTGCCTTTCCAAATGCATCTTCCTGGAACTGTAGTAGCTGCAGGACAAGATTGGCAAGACTCTTGTTTGTCGGCGGGTCTGCCTGGGTATACTGCAAGACATAAACATCAATATGAAAATAACTATCAATCCCATATCATATTTGGAATTCACTTCCATTGGAGCAAGATCACAATTTTTAACATTGGCAAATAATTATTCTGAATTATTGAAATGTCCTTATTGTTTTAAATTCTTTTATAATGGAATTTCATATAATTGTGACGGTAATAGGGTTTATGTATAAATACTACTTCTACAGTCTCTCTGTGGATGCTGGCTTTTATGGGTGATTCAGTAGAGTGGTTGGCTTTCTTTCAAAGTTAAGCAACATACTAAGTGGTTGGTACCTGGATGTGTGACCCATGGTGGCTTTACTCCGAGAGGGAACCGATACACATTACACAATATCATGCCAGTTTTAATCATATTACACCATCAAATGTACTTCTACTGTCAACTTGCATTTTACTAGTATTGTATTTCATGCACTATCTTTTTCTTAGATTCAGTGAAAGAAATATTTTTCCTGGTAAAACCATACTCATGCTTTTCAAGAGCTGAGTGTTAATCTACCAGTTTAGATTGGCAATCACAAAATTCTTAAAGCTATGCAGTGATAATTTTTGGCCCCAAAAAATTTTCCCCAAAACTCATTACTTTCATTTTTTTTAAACATTTTTCTATAGAAAAATCCATTGATTTTTAAGTTTTGGTCAAAAATGCCCATTGATTTATTTTCAAAAATAATTACTGCCTATGATCAGTTCATCAAATCATGTAGACTAACCTGATACAACCTTATGGGCATGCATTAGTCAAACTAATTTGATGCAATCAGGTAATATTGAGAACATTTTGCATCAGGCAATATCTCCTGTTACATCAAAGTTTAAATGGATTCATTTAGTGGCGAAAGGTACGACGAAATATTTGTTGCAACCTTTAAACACCCATGTTTCCATTATTACAGAAAATATCAAATGACATAACTCACAGGTATAAACTAATCCTTTTTCAATCGATCTTTACATGTAACATGTCAGTATTCCTCATATCTACTTTTTTAAGAACAATTTAACAGACACTAGGTGACAAATGAATTTTCTACTCCAGATTAACGTTCTCTGGTGGAATAATAGTCTATTTAATATATCTTGTCGTATCAATTGACATTGAATGGCCATTTTTGCTTTAAATCCGAAAATTAAAATAAAAAAGGCCGACATTATTTGCATCGTTCCAAATTTCAATTGTCCCATCAGAATAAGATAGCAATCTTCACGTCAAATTATTTTGACTAAGTGTTAATTCAACTGTTCTTAGAAGTTTGATGTATGGATTACAGACATGTACAGTCAACTCGACAGTTCCGGATCACTAATAGATAAAAGATCGTTTTTTCTGTTATTAACCAATTGACTGTAGAAATCAACATATGAATTTAACGAAAAATTCTTCCTTTGTCTATTCATACCAATGATTTACCGCTTTTATTTACCATTTTTCAGTTTTTGAAGAAAACAAGATCGGGGTCATCGCGACAGTTTCGGATCAAATGTGACAGTTCCGAATCACGTTAATTGTCATATCATTTATTGTAAAAAGGGTTAACTTCACAAAAAGACAATAAGAACAGAAAATAATATCATCAATTAATACTTTATTTTCATCAGACACATGCCTTGTGCGATTTCCCTTTAAAGAATTATTTTACTTTTTACTTTTAAGAGGTACGAGAATGACCGGAAGTAATGTTGAGACGACCCCTATAAATCAAAGAGGTGATCCGAAACTGTCGAGTTCACCTGCCTTCATTCATCATGCAATTATTCAATCCCAGACCTGTTTTAGCGTGAAAATTTTGCATAAATACATTCTATTATAATTTTTCTTCCAAATGATGTCAATGTTTAGTGCACATTATCTTTTTAAATGATCGTCTAAATCGCCGAAAAAAAATATCGGTGAAATTAGGTCAACTTCCGGTGACTTGTCTCGGTCTTAATTAACCGTTCCAAATTGATTGTGATCGCTTTACCAGAAGTAGAAATATCATCTTGGTTTTGTCAAGAGCTAAATGAATATGCTTAATGACTGTTAAGTTTTTAAGGCCAGAGTTTCTTCGCATTCATAGAAATTTGACGACAAACATAAGATGATCCGGAACTGTCGATGATCCGAAACTGTCGAGTTGACTGTAGTAAAGTTCATGAAAAGCAGAAAGTTGCATTCGTGCAAACACTTTCCATCAGCAAGTAATCATTTGCAATTCTTTTACATGTTTTGGTCACTTGAAATATAAAACCATTATTTGATTAAGTATGCAGGACGAGTTATCTTCTTTAAAGATGTTTTCATCAGACATTTAATGCTAAAAGAACAAAAGATTATTTCGGAACGAAGCCGGTTTATTACGATAGTGTGTTTCGCAACTGTCAAAACGTTGAGAGGGTTAAAAAATATGTGTCTTAAGAACCTTTTTGCAATTCTTGTGTAACCATGTCCGAACAGAATCAAACTGTGCGATAGTTTCGACAGACTCGAAGAATTTCGTGTTTGGCGCACCGTCTTTCTTCTTAAACGCGGCCATTTTGATTATTTCTGCGTGGGTAGCTGCGGAGTGAATATTAGTAAAACAAAAAAAATCTGGAAAAAAACAAAATATATACTAGATCTAAATATTATTTGTCTAAATTTTCTAAAAGATAAATATTTTCAGTAAGTAAACATAATTTAGATAGGAAAAAGCTGTTTGCCTAAAAGATTTGAAAGTAATCAAGTGGATTCAAATTATGGTCTAAGAGAGATAATCAATTTACAACTCCAAAAACAAGGTACAAAAAAGAATTTGAGTTACCTCCCTTATTGAATGTTAACTTAAGGGTGAGGAAGGCGAATTTCAGCCGATTTTACTTCTTACTTTCCTCTCTCTTCCTTTGAATACAAAGATTATTTCTTTCTTTTCTATCATTTCTTTTCTGTCTATGACCAAGTAACCACCCGTCACATGATAGTCAACATTGACTGCGATGACGTAAGATGTAGATGTGTCGACACAAGACTCGGCACGTGCAATAAGAGACATAGATGTTATCTATGTCTCTGGTGCAATTTTCTCATTTTGAAACTACAACATTATGTTATATCCATGCAAACAGATGTTGAGAATTGTTGCCGAAAATAGATGACTAACTTGCTGATGCTGATTATATTTGCTGTAATATTCATCAAAACGTTTTGAAGACCATCTGAAACGAACCTGTGATTTCCCGCCATATTTTAGTGATTACCCATTCATGGACATCGTGTCGTTTCATCAACCCATTACCAAATAATAAACGACACTTGGCCACTTTGTTGCAGACGACTCTGAAAAAACATTGTGGGAAAAGGAGCAACTGCTCCTTTTCCAATCATTTTTTCTGTCCTATCAGAAGATTGCTTTTCAATTTCATCACATTTTGAAATGGCGTCTGCAAACTCTTACATATTGTGACAGTCGAATTTTTTTGTTTTGTAAAGGGTTAAACATAACGGGAAGAAACCTCGTGATTCCTCTCTTTTAGATATAGCAGACGACTAGTATCATTTCTTTGAAGAAAACATTCACCGGTTGTAACCCATTCAAGTACAGCAGGGAATTTATGACATGTCATTCATATTTTTTTATGATTTTGTGAAGAAACCATTGTGACTGAAAATTAATTTTCCCTTAGGGATCGAACAACTTATCCTGTTTTAATAGTGTTTTGCTTTTCTCTCTATATTTGTCGTTAATCACATTGCTTCGATTGATGACACCAGGACGCATTCGGCCACCAAACAATCGTTAATTACAAATGATGTCAGCCCAGAGGACGAATTTCGTCAAGTTCGGAGGCGTAAAGGGTACTTTCGCGCAGCAAACCCGCGAGAACTGAACACGAAATCCTTCGTTTTAACCGGTATTCATACTGAGAGTGATCAAAATGGCCTTGACGACTTTCTTACATACGACATGGGTATATCTTACAAGTACGTGAGATTCCTACTCACTGGTAGGACCGACTGCAAAGTTGCTCAAATAGCGGTAAACGCTGATCAAGCTGTTATCATCGAAAACGAGCTAGAGTGGGCTGAAGGTATATCGTGTCGTTCCATTCGACGATCGGAATATGTTCAATGGTTCCAGAACAATATTAACGGATAATGGATCTACGTCTTCTCTCATGCAACGCAACGGGCATTATGACTGCAATTCCTTATTTACTTGGTGAACTAAACTCAAAAAACATCAGTATATGTGGAATATCTGAACATTGGCTTCTGCCGCATAACGCAGACATATTAAGACAAATTGATACAAATTACAATGCGCACGTCATTACATGCTTTAACCCGACAAACCCTAATGGCTTTAATGTGGCATCGCAGCATAGACAATTATGTTGAGACCATAGAAACTGGAAGCGATCGGATAGCCGCGATCCGAGTGTGTCTCAAAGAACTGTCGATTGTTGTTATACAGGTTTACCTCCCTTCTGTTAGTGTAGAAACATTCAAGTGTACCGTTGATCAACTTTTCGATCTTTGCTCTACATACTCGGACAACAACAACGTGGTCGTTATGGGGGATTTTAACGCCATATTGATAGATGGCCATCGTAAACGTGATGTATACGTCTCAAACGTTTGCTCCTCACTAAACATGACCTCTGTGGCTAAACAGGTTCTTACACGGGTCAAGCGCAGACCTTTTACCCGTATACTGGGACGGATCCAACACAAATAGACTACATACTAGTTGATGCAGCGTTAGCTGGTTATATCATTAAAAGCTCATTAAATGAAGATGCACCACTTAATGTGTCTCGTCATCTTCCTATGTTCCTTCACCTTAAAATAGACTTGGATACACACAAAAGCACTTGTCATGAAACATTTCAGAGACGTTCGTTCAAGTGGAACAATCCACATAAAACGAATGCCTACAAAAGACATCTATCACGACTTCTACGCACAGCGGAAATTGACTTTTCAAACATCGATGAGGCTTATTCTACGCTCGTAACGTGTATGATGGCAGCAGCCGAAAGTTGCTTATTAAAACGTGAATATCGACCTTTCTTAAAACCTTACTGGACATCCACCTTAAAGAAGCTGCATAAAGATCTAAAATATGCTCACTTAGCATGGAAATGGTCAGGAAAGTTAGAGAACAGCATCGAACAAGAAATATATAAGACTCTAAAGCGCACTTTCAGAAGAAACCTTCGTTCTGCAGCACATGAATTTGAGAAAACAGAACTTCAATTGATCGACGGCTACTGTGAATTAGACCAGAACCGTTTTTGGAAAGTGAGTAACTCTAAAAAGGCGCGAAACAAAAAGCGGGGCTGTGAAATGATGTTTAACGGCAAAAAGGAGAAATCTCTTGATGGGATCTTAGATGGATGGGCGGAACATTTCACTAGTCTTTACAAGTTCAAAGAAAGTCGTGATTTCGATAGTGAGTTTAAACTTCATGTTGACAAGAAGGTAGACGAATATTTATCGCAAACAGATGCGCCAATGGACTCGAACCTATGCAGCGAGACAAACGTCGAGGAGATACAATCCATTATAAACAGCCTGCCCAACAACAAGAGTGGATCCATCGATAACCTCACTTACGAACATTTAAAGTATGGTGGCCCAGAACTGTCATTATGCTTATGCATTCTGTTAAACGCCATTTTCCACAAAGAAAAACTACCAAAGAATTTCAAATCAGGTCTCACTATTACTTTACACAAGGGAAATGGAAAATCACTTAGCGACCCAAATAATTATCGTGCTATTTCACTTCTCCCGGTAATCTCAAAACTCTTTGAAAAGTTATTAATGAAACGCATAGAAGACAACATGTTCATTGACAAACTAAGTGACTTGCAATATGGGTTTCAAAAGGGAAAGAGTTGTAAAATGGTGTCTTTCATTGTTCAAGAGGTTAGAGATTACTGCGTGGAAAGAGGAAGTCCATTGTATGCTTGCTACATGGACGCTAAATCAGCACTTGATCTAGTTTAGACTCGTGGTCTCATCTATAAACTACATAACCTAGGTATAACGGGGAAAATGCTACGAATTATATCTAACTCTTTTCTCGACTGCTCAAGTTGTGTTCTCCAAAATGGCCACATTTCGGCCAGCTTCAGGATCGAACAGGGGACACGCCAAGGCTCTATATGTGCCCCGTTCTACTACACCGTCTATATCAACGATCTACTGGATTCGCTACAGGCCTCTCCTCATGGCCTGTGTGTTAACGACATCAAGATCTCCGCACCAACACAGGCTGACGACATAGTGCTTCTCTCGCTGACGCGTAACGGCATCAACGAGCTGTTGAAGGTTTGCCACGCGTACGCACGTAGATGGCGTTACGTTTACAACCCCTCTAAGTGTGCTGCGTCGATTCTAAACCGCAAAAATAAACCAACAAACGGAAAATTTCCATTCGTGTACGGAACATCAGTGATTTCTGAAGTGAACTCCTACAAACATCTAGGAATCATCCAATCTTCATTTGGAAAGCAACCTAGCAACATTGATAGAGTACAGCAACTGATAAGACGCCAATTTATATCAGTCACGAACTTAGTTAGCGGAAGTGCCGGTCCTAACCCGTGTACAACAATAAAACTATATCGGTCATGTGTCCTCCCTCGAGCTCTCTTTGGTTGTGAGTTGTGGAATGATATCTCAGAATCCAACATAAAAAAACTAGAGACAACACATCACTTCTGTTTGAAGAGGGCCCAAGGGCTTCCACATCTTACACGGTCGAATATAGTTTTAGGGCTTGCTGGAGTCTCATCACTGCAAGCATTTATCGACCTTCAAAAACCGTTTTTTTCTGGGTATACTGTGTCGGTCATCTGCTATATTCCTCTGTCATAAAGTGTTTCTTTTACGACTTTACCAGTACGAAACGTTCAGCAAACAACAGCATGGGTTCATCCCCGACATACTACGAATCCTTGAGAAATACAGTCTGATGCCCTACCTAACAGCCTTTAAAAGATCAGGCGTGTTCCCGCATAAAACATCATGGAAAAGACTCTGTCAAACATCAATAACCAAACACGAAGAGGCATTATGGACAGAAAGGATGAACGGTTCTGACGATTTCCTTATATTTCGGCAATGTCATCTACGCCTTCGTGAAGCAAACATCTGGAGAGTGGCCAAAAAGCACCCAATCGAATTCCATGAAAAAGGATCACCCGATATTTCAATTAACCCTTTACCAAAAGCCAAATTTCGACTGTCCCAATTGAAAGAGTTTGCAAACGACATTTCAAAGTTTAATAAAATTGAAAAATAATCGTCTGATTGGGCAAAAAATATTGTGGGAAAAGGAGAAATTGCTCTTAACGAACAATTTCTTCTTTTCCCACAGTATTTCCAAAGTCGTCTGCAACAAACTAGTAAAATGTCGTTATTGTCTGGTAATGGGTTAAAAATCAATACAGATGGAAAATAGTTCTGCTTTTAAAACACGATCGCTTTCGATGTCATTAACTAATTGTTTACCGCTACAGGTAGGCCTATATCTATTTATAGAAATGAATATCGGGTTTTCCCGTAACGTCATTGTTGATTATTAGGTCTTTGATGTCATTTGTTAATCTATAAACAGACAGGTTGTAATAGCCCAAAATAGAATTTGACATTTCACAACGAGGATATGAAAGCAATGAAAGCAGGAAGCATATAGAAAACGAGTTTATTTCTACGAACGATAGCAACAAACACTGTGTTTATTTTTCTTAAACTAGGATATAAATAATAATAATTGAAGATGGCTATGAACACTGGTGCGATTCAGATAGGGAAAGTTGATCGGCCCGAGCTGGCTAAACACGACAGTAAACTGTTAGATCTGGCGTTCGCGATGGACTGTACGGGCAGTATGGGCTCGTATATTGAGAGCGCCCGTAACAACATTCGTCAGATTGTAGAGGAGATAGTAGCCTCGGAGAAAAGCGATGTCCGCCTTGCGCTGGTGGAATACCGCGACCACCCGCCCCAGGAATCTAGCTTCGTGACGAGGGTCCACGACTTTACCTCCTCGCCCAAAACCATGAAGGATTGGCTCAGCGAATGTTCGGCTTCAGGCGGCGGAGACAGACCGGAAGCTGTGGCGGACGCTCTTCACGATTTACTCAAATTGAACTGGCGGGAGGAAGCGACCAAGATATGTGTGTGTATATCCGACGCCCCACCCCACGGACTGGATACCAGTGGGGACTCGTTTCCAAATGGGTGTCCGGCTGGGATCGACCCCATGGTGGTGACAACACAGCTTGCCGAGAAAGGGGTGACCATATACATGGTGGGTTGTGAACCAAGCATCACGCCTTACAAGGACTTCTTTCTGGCTGTGGCATACATGACTGGCGGTCAGTACGTTCCGCTTACCCGGGCCCAGCTGCTGACTCAGGTCATTATAGGCGGGGCGAGGGAGGAAATGTCGCTCAATGCTCTCACGAAGGAGGTAGAAAACGAGATAGAACAACAGGCGGCGGCTGGCCAGGATGTGGACGCCGATGTTGTCTCCACCATGCTGCAACAGAGGTGGGAGTCCAAGGGGACACGTGTTAAACAGTTACGGCTAAACAAATCGGAGTTAGTCTCAGCCGTATCATCCCCACTGGCAAAAAAGTTATCTGACATGACGAAACTTGAAGATGTTCGCAATGCTTATAAAGAGAATCCTCAATCCGGAGAGATTGGTAGGTCCGCACCTGGGGATATGAGGTTTATGAGAGCCTCGGCCCATAGTGGCCCCGCCATTGAAGAAGAAATGTACGAATGTGCGGACACGGGCGTGACACAAGCACAGTCCTCAAGAATGGTCAAGAAGTCCATGGCAAAATATTTCGCCATGAAGAGAGGTGAGAGAGAGTAGATACGAAATTGACACTCTCCATATATACTTGTGTACTGATTGACATGAGCATGTTCTCCTTTGGTTAAGCAGGTTTCAATGTTTATTGACTTATTGTGTCGTTTTTCGTCGATGTTTATTGCTGCTTAGATTACTGAGATTAATCCGAACCCCAAACAGATGGAGTTTACATCGTGACGTCAGCATATCGGACTGTTCCCCACAAACAATCAGTGTTTTCATGTTAAAGGGACTTTCTCACAAAATACGCTGTGCGAGTAACGTCTGTAAAAAATGAATAATACAATTTTCTAAACTAAATAAATGACAATTTTCAATATCCACATTTTTAATTATATTTTTATATACTTATTATTTTTATTTTATTCTTTAAAGAAATACGCCTTCTATCTGGACATAGGGTTACAGTGGAGTAAATGAACTGTTCCAAAAAGGGAACGTCCCTAGTAGACGTTATTGAAAATGCTTTTTTTTTTTTATTTTTTTTATTTTTACAATAAACGTCGTCTGCAAATTATTCTGTACCAAAAATAGATTTCTTAATCGCCCTAAATTGTAAGACTTTATAAGATCAACTCTCGTTCGGAATAGTAAGGTTAGAAAATCAATGCTTGAAAAACGATGAATTAAATGATGTGATGTTTTATTTTGTTAACGTAACAGTTTTGAAACTTGCTGATCAGTGAAATGATATAGATGTTTAATTTGACGTATGGCAAGATGATGTGCAGGAAAGTTATTCAATTAACAATTTGTATATACAGGCTGTATCATGTATCTTTGTCTAATCGAAAAATTGTAATAGTAATGCGTCTTTTATGGGTCTTTTGATTGTGATTGAAGAGGACGGTTGCAATTTACGAGCAAATGATATTGTGAATTGAGATTAAAACTCAAGAACCCTTTGATGTAAAAGGAAAAAGGCTCATATAAAGAAATTTGTCCTTCTACCTCAATTGTTTCTAGAGTATTCCTCGGTCTGTCGTTTTACCGGAATCGAGGTAAACTAGCGTATTCCTTCGTCTTTTTAGAGGTATTCAAATGTATGTTTATGGGGTATTGCGACTGATTATTATCTTCAAAATAGACTTTTTATTTATTCACATATATTCGACATGTACGAACATTAAGTACATGTAAGTGTGTAATTACGTCTCAACATCTTGGACACATAAATGCTAACAAAGATTGCCGATGTGTCCGAAAGTCATTTGGACTCCTCTACGAACTTCGTGAGCATTTACATGCCCGAAACCATGTAGAACCATACCACTACTTTATTATTTATCTACAAGAAAGTGGTCTAGAATGTTCATTATTCACACCGACTCCACATGTATTAGCCTTCATTCGTTCGTAGATTGGCATGTTTTGTTTATTTTTTACATTATAAACAATCTCACTCTTATTTTCGTATACAAGTCTAACATTTATTTTGTTTCGCGTGGTAAGGCTTTGTTTACATGTTTATTTATAATAAAGAATTGTATTTGTAACGATATTGTTAACTTATGTTATGGACGAGACCTTTTGTTTTTCAAGTCCTTTTCCCAATAAAACATTATTTTATGTCTTATAACTGTTTATATTAATGTGCCAAAACGTTCAAATTCAGTTTTGCGTTAAGTATGTCTCGGACAATAATGTGCCAACTACATGTATATGAACTGCTCTGCCCCATCCATGTTATATCGAGGGTTCAATGCAAGACTATAGTAAGTGCTTCATGTTTGTGAAGCACTTACTATAATCTTGCATTGAACCCTCGATATATTGTCAAAACGTAAACGTGTAAAGAAATCAATTTGGAAAAATGTAAGACCAATCGTGTTCAATTACGAGAGACATCATTGGTCATAAACGGATTACCAAATATGATTGTTGGCCCAACCTTCTTCCAAAGTATCATGTTTAGCACTGTTTACCTTCTACTACATGTACTAGTCAAGTTTAAACTGGTCAATAAGTGAAAAATCCATTGTCAAGCACTGAGCGGGTGTGATGTAAACATGTAAGTCGGTAACCGCGTTATGATTCTGCAGTATTTCGGACGAAGAATGCAGAGGTTTCCGAAAATAATTAGACAACGATTCAAGCTTCGTTAGTGATATTATGTCCGAAATAATGCAGAACCATTAGGCGGGTTTTAAGGCAAGGGTCGTGGCCCATGCGTATACCCCGCACTAGGGGAAAAAGATCATACGGTCCCTAGATTGTCCAACAACAAACAATGCATGGTGTTTAACGCCGATGTGAAAAAAACACAACAGTTGTGTAACGGCTTTCGTGTCCTAAGCACTAGTCTAGGGTTCGGCAGTGACTTAGCAAAGGTCACTCGCACGAAACCAGAGTGTCGGTGGGGCTCAAACCCGGGACCCCGAGTCACCCGTTCGTCACCTTAACCACCGAGTCATGCAGGACCCTAACACACAATGAAATAAGGGACATACTGCAGGGAGCTTTACGAAATATTTTGAACTATATTTGCAGAGGACCTCTAGATTATGCTTCAATCCAAATACGAAAGCTTTAGTCCTTACAGTTATAGACAACTGGTGGGTAGAATT
Organism: Cerastoderma edule; assembly: GCA_947846245.1. NCBI lineage: Eukaryota > Metazoa > Mollusca > Bivalvia > Cardiida > Cardiidae > Cerastoderma > Cerastoderma edule. Next base: position 23,571,866 of record OX401409.1, on the reverse strand, counting down.
TGACCGAAATGACATCATTTAAATAATCACTGCAAAGGGTATGTAGATAATGCCACATACCAACTACAAAAGTCCTGCCCGGCTAGTGGATTGGACCTATAAAAGACTAGCTCTCTTTCCTATCCATCTCAACAACTAGAATTTGTTCAGTGTGTATTTCATTGGGGATGAAATGTGTTTGTCTAATCTTTAACCTCATATCAATATTTTTTCAGTTATTCAACAGCTTTCCTGGACCCACCAGTACTAGGCTAGGGCTCTGTTCAAGTGACTTGCCAAATGTAACTCCCACGAAACCTGGACCCCGATTTCTTAGTCCACCACCTTAACCACTGGGCCACACAGGACACTTGGAATAAAATACACACTTAACAAATTATACCATGTTGAGATGAATTGGAAGAAAAGCTAGAGCTTAATTTATTCCAATGAATTAAATTGTTAAAAAGAAATATTGGTCCTTACAGACAAGACGATTTTCTAAATGCTTCCCACGGTCACAATTTCAAAAATCTTAAATATGGCATGAGATAATCTACATATAAAATCCATAGACCATGCATTTTCAGAAAAGATGAGCTTTTAACACATTATCATCTAACACCACATGTATGTGTCTCAGCAGATGCCTTTCAAAAGCATATTTTTACCCATCACAATCAATTCAAAGCTATTTTTGCACATGTTTCTACTGTGATGTGGTTAGAAGGAACACAAAAAGCCATATTGCTATATGATGTGTCTTAGTACAGGGGTCTGTCATTACTGATGATAAAGATCCCCAAACAGGATGACTTAATGTAACCCTTAGAATGCTGGGTAATTTTCTAAAATAGATTTTTATGTTGACTGCTTTCCAAAACCTCTTTTTTAATGGGTTTTACATCACATCAACATTATTTCAGTTGTGTAGCGATACCCGACTCTTAATGATGGAGGAAGACCCCATACTCAACTGCCCATAAGGGCTGGTCAAGGCGGGTAGAACCATCCGCATTCTGTAAGTCAGTCGGGAGACTGCCTCTCATGAAAATTCATATCCCTCTCAGGTTTTGAACCCATGCGGAGAGGGGCCATGTGATTTCAAGTTCTGTACTCTAACCACTAGGCCACCTCCAAAACCTCTGCTTAATTTTGATGAGAAAAGATACACAAAGTACTGGTAGATGATCTTGGCGGCTGGGTTTGATCTAACCTGTTTGCATGATGACAAGCACAAAGTCAGTTCACGCTTTATAAGGATTTATACTCTTGAACAGGCTCTGTTAGTGTTTATGAACATATATTTTTGTAAGCTAGAGGGAAAAAGAGATGAACACAATTAAATTCTTAATGATTTTTTTTTAATGACTCACAATCCATTACAAGATATTTTAGAAGGCAATGTTCCTTTATTCTAAGAGTCACTTTGATGCTAAAAGACAGTTCCCATCAAATATGAAAATGAGCACTATTTTGTACATTAATCACAGAAGTCCAGGTCAACTAACAGTTTTGAAATTATCTCCATTAAATCATTTATTCCTATCTATCATTAAACTTGTTGCTAACACTTATAAAAAGACTTCATCAAATATGCACAAAAATAAATAGATTTAGCTTACTGTTCTATAGGAATACCATTGAAAGGAGGAAAAACAGACACACATGCTAATTCAAACATTGCAAGTCTCATTTCACATAAGATAAGTTATAATTGTTAGATATGAATCACATAAGTCATTAAAGACATGTTTAAATAGGTTTTCATGAATAACATAGAAGCAAGTAAGATGGCAATCTCAATGCATGTTGAGTTCTAATTAATTAATTAAATGAATTAATGAGATATGGTGCATCCTAAACAGTCTCTGATCAGCTCTTCATTGGCTCCTCTCCCTCCAAGGTCTTTCCCTGCTTTTCCAACTCAGCTCTGAAAGTAAAAAAACCCTTTTTCTATAATTAGTGTTTAACATACATTTTCATCCAATGAGAATGCGTCAATTTGAATTTTTTTGTTGGTTTATTTTCCATAAACTACTATTCGAGCATTCTATCTGGCCTCTATGAGACTATAACTCTGGTATCACGCATGCGCATAAATGTGTAGTTTTAGGCTCCACCTCCAAATCAACGACATGTGTAAGCCTACCCTACGGAAGCGATGAAAAGACCGCTGTGACGTCGCGGGGAGAAATAAACACAGAAATAAATAAAAAGGAATTACAATTAACTGGGTTATAGGGTTTAATCCTTTATCCTAACATCGTTGTGAAAAAAAGAAACTGAACTACATTAACCTTTTACCCCATTAGGAATAATGTGCCGGGTACAAATTGAAAGCATAAACAGACAAAACATATATACATTATGAAAAATCACAATTTCTCTTTGAAATTGAAAAGAAAATATTGTGACAAAAGGAGAAATTGCTCAATTTCTTCTTTTGTCACAAGGGCTTCTCAAGTTTTCTGCTGTAGGTGAGAAACAAATTATGGAGTAACGGGTTAAACTCCATTACTGATGAACAAAACTTAAACATAAACTGAATGCTATCAAGTTGATAATATGTGACGTAAAAAAAATTACATTGCAATCTACATCACTGGGTAGTGCAGTTTTCTTCTTCCAAATATAATATGGCAGATTCTGGCATGAAATTGACAGCCGCGGAAGGCGTGGTTTATGTTGAATTTTAAAATACTGAGCAGCAGTTTTATGCCATTCGCCGATCGTACTCGTAGAGGCGTGGTTTGCCAGCGTCAAATAGAGCGCTCTATGGAAATGTAGGTTAAACACTAAATTATTTAGAGGCTAGATAGTGAAATTTAAACGACATAGAAACCCCGTCAGTCGCTATCGCTCCTTCCTTGGGGTTTCTATATCGTTTAAATTTCACTATCTAGCCTCTAACCTATATATAAGGATGTGTCTTTGACTTCAAAAACAACTTTCACATATCGAGGGTTCAGTGCAAGACTATAGTAAGAGCTTCACATATGTGAAGGACTTACTATAGTCTTCCATTGAACCTCAATATTGTCACTGTAAAACCAACATTGAAGATATTGAGGGACCAATCAAAGACTTAGTAAAGTCATATACTGAACTTATGATATGCCACATACAAAACCTTATCCTTCATCAATGACTTCATTAACCCTTAGAATGCTGGACAATTTTCTACAAATAGATTTTTGTGTAGTCTGCTTTCCAAACACCTTAAATATATGCTTAATTTAAATGAGGAAAGATACCCAGCATAGTAAACAGGTTAGATCACAGGCCAGTCGCCAAATTACTTGGTGGCTGGCCAAAACTTAACCTGTTTGCATAAGTATGAAGGTGGTTCCAGCACTATATGGGTTAAAACAATGAATAATAAAAAAACAACTAATTTTTCAATATTGTTGTCTTCTCTTGCTTTAAATTTTGACTTATTACATAGCACCATATGATGGAATATGTTGATTCATTGATGAGAGCCATCTAATGCATGAAAATGGATAAACATACAAATGAATACATGTTTACAAGATATATCACACCAAGAGATCAGCGTTGGTGTTATGGTAGGCATTTAAGGCTAGACATCAACCAAACCAGGATCGATTCCTGATGGCACTCAATAGAGGGATTCATTCATAATGTAACTAAGTAAACCTGTTAGCTACTGATTAGTCCGGATCTGCAGGATAAGGCTAATCAGGATCTAAACAGTTTACAAAGTAGTCTACTGATGAGATAGTTAGCAGTAGGTTAATCCTAATATGTGCAAATTTAAGACATGTTCAGAAGAAACATTACTGCACAAACAAACATATGACCAAATGATAAGACAAATTGATATCAGCCGGCTACTTTGCTTGAAGCATTATGATGAGATACCCATACCTAACATACTTTTTCAAATCACTCTTCTACTACAAATATTAATGAAACTGCTGATTGCATGGTTTTCATTAACATTCTCTTATTTCTATGCTTCATGCATGCTTACTGCAACAGAAAATGAAAACGTAAAAGTGAATCTTACCTCAATTGTGATGAGAAATCATCATCAATGTTATCATCGTCCCAATTATCCTCCCAGACATTAACATCGTCTTCTTCCTCCTCCTCTCCTGCCCAATCTGAAAACAAAAAGGATTTATTTATTCATTTGCTGTAAAATGAAGTTTAGATTTATTCTTCAATTATTTCACAGCAGTCTGTGAAAGCCGTTTTGTATTTCTCCTTCTTTATCTTCACTGGCTTTTTCAGTCTTCTTTTTCCGTATACTGGCCACCTTCGTCCTGCCGAATATTCTGCCAGTTTCTGTACACATGTCCCCACCTCTCCCCCTTCTTAAAAATGTTGAGATTGGGTGTCAGATTTGCCTCAACACCTGAGAACGGAAACTCGCAATTGACGGAGCCTCTGCTATTTGTGGTGTTAGGGAGTTCAAATTTTTAATTGTTCGACTTAAAAATGACCATTTTCTGGAGTCAGTACGGGATTGATGCACTGTGTAACTGTGAGTTGTTGCGTATCTGGTGGTTCTTGTTGTCTTACTTAAGTATTTTTCTGGATTAATTTAAACTAGGTTTTTGGTTATTTTATATAGCATGGATAGTCTAGCTTCTTTCTTCTTGTTTATAGGTCTTTTCATTGGAGTTCGTTTAGCATGTCTCCTACGCTTGATCTGTTACGGTGTTTCCCCATGACATATCAAGCGCCCCTTCTTTGTATTTTGTCCAGCTTGTCTATATGTATCTTTTTATATTGGTTCTTAACTGTACTTGCATATTCTAATTGTGGTCTTATCTAGTGTGAGATATACCTTTTCTTTGATGGTTTTTGATGGTATATGTAGATTCCTGTTTAGAAAACATAGTGTCTTACTTTCTTTACTTAATATGTTATTAATATACTCACCCCAGTCCAGGTTTTCTACGACCTAGATACAATGTCAAAACGCCTTGTGGCTGATATCTGATTGCCACCTACGTTATGATTCCACACTCATCACTTGTTGGAGCAAAATCAATTTCAACAACCACATGGTAGATAACCCTTCTATGATAACCCTAGCATAGTATTGTCTAAAATATCAAATCAAACAGCTTGATAGAAACTAAAATGACTAAGCTAAGAGGGCGGATTTACTAACAGTGTCCCAAACAGATGCGTTAGTAATTTTACTTCTATTGACCAAGCAATCAAGGTATTTAATTGATTTTTCGCGGGAAAGGATGTGTCCATGTAGTTTGTATGGGGTACAGACAATTCCCGACTAGGACGATTTCCCACTAGGACAATAACCCACAGGACAATTACCCACTGGACAATTACCCATCGGACAATACCCCACATTTGTGTAAAATTACACAATTCCCCAGTGGTGAAATGAAATGGTCACAAAACTCTTATTTTTCAAGAATCTGAATTAAAGAATTATTCAAATATATTTTCAAACCGTTATCTTCAATTTACACATGAAAATATATTTATATTACAATAGCCAAACAAATATCACATGGTTGAAAAAAGGTCAAAAGATTGGTCCATTCACAAACTTTTTTGTAATGAGAATGTGGATAATTCCTCACTTTAAATAAATAAAAGCAATAAAATATATATATTTTGATATGGTCATGAATCTTTACTATTTGCAATAAATTTAAACTAAATAAAAATCAGTGATCATGGATTTAAGCATATCATTTGTGCACAATGATAATGTAGAAAAGAACGGATTGCAATTCAATTATCCAATGAATAATAATCAACCCATTTATTAATTTATGCAATTGAAAACAGATTTATTGATAAATTTATATTTTGGTAAGCTTTTTAATTTTGGATTTTGATTGAATAACAATTGTTTTGCTTCACACCTCTAATCAACCTTTGGCTAAACCTTGCTAATGAGGTCTTTAATTGATATTTGATATGTCAATAATGTACATGTTTTTCAGTCTGTGTTGGATTTTCACATCTTAATTTTTCATTTCTTTTAAAATTTGTTTTTTTATCCCTATGCTTCCTTATTTTATATCCCATTAGACCCCACATTCCATCTACTTTAAATATGTAAGCATTTAAAAATCAATATCATAAGAATTCACAAAGATTCTTTTAATCAGAATATTCAATATTTGCAAACTAAAGTATTTCATGTTAGGTTAAAATTTTGAATCAACAGTCCAATTAATTGATATTAAATTTACTTTTGCAACACTATTGATAATAAATTGTTACATGCATTCTGTACAATTCTTTTATCAGTATACATTTTTGCAGACGAAAAAGGAACAATGCTTTAAATCTCTATTTTGATAATTTCCCACTCTTATTTTCATTGTTAATGATAACAGATAACATAAATAATGCAAAATCTATGTTATACGGGCGGAAGACCGTGCCGAAGGCACGGTCTGGAGACCGCCTATATGTTACACGTACGAAACGAAAAAATGTACCTACAAAACCAAGGATTCCGATTGACTCAGAACCCTAAAGGACTTTTTTTCGGCCATGCTTTTGCAGCCTCGTTCTGACTCCATATGGCGCCATCTTGTCCAAAAAATTATTTTTATTCAGGTTTTTTGGTAGCAATGATGTGGAAAAATCAAAGTTAACAAACAAAAAATAGAAGGATTTTCCTCCGAATATCTTTTTAAAAACCTTAAACAATAAATTATTTTGTAAAATTTAGACCGCATTTCATTCTTTTCCGTTCATTTGGTGAAGGTGGCGTCTCTCATCCTAAAACCAGTCGATTCTACACATGTTGACATGGTGATTACACCAAGAACGTGTTACACTTTCCGTTTTTGTGTATCACGTGACAAGTCAGTTTCTTTACAACTCATCATCCTTTTGATCACCGCTTCAAATCTTAAATGGAATGAAATGACCGCCTTGTTGAACGCACATCAACAACGATGACGTGAGGTAAGATAACTTTTTGTACGCTTTCATTTTCGTATAAATAACGCATATTTTTACAGTCTATTTTGTTAAAAGCGACATGAATAAATCGAAGAGACTCTGGACCGTCATTCTATGTTTACAAACAAGATCATGAGGTGCACGTTACGATCACTGTCTTACTCAGAATATTAATGTTATGTTACGCATCTGGTGTCGGTGTAGTATATATTTACTCTAGTACACTTTCCAACTGTGTTAAAAACTAAAGGTAATATGAACATACATTTTGGAGACGAAAGATAGGTTTGTTTACATTGAGATCGTTTCTAGGCTGAGTAACTTCGATTCTTATTTTTGGATTGACGATGTGCTTGTTTTGTTTATTTACACGTTGTTTGCTATTTGAATATACCTATCATATGGTGACTTCCAAAACTTCTGTCTTTTCACCGACTATTAATGGGGACATAGTCGTGAAACATAGTAATGACTCTTATTCAAGTAAATTCCATTTGTCTGCTTTCCAGAGTCAGCCATAGTTCAGACTGTGTGAAGGTCAAATCCGAACCGGCAACCAAAGAAAAGAATGTTGTGGTGCTGCTTAAAGAAATATTCTTTTCTTACAAGCATATGTAAGTACAACTTATCTTTTTCATGAGTAATTATGTTATGAATAATACCTTGCAAATAGAGATCAGACAAATAAGGACATTTTTAATTGAAGAGCTTTTTACTTAAGAAAGAAGGGTTTACTTGAAATACAGGTGTTTTATATTGTTTTCAACACTATGTCAAACATAAAATGACTTTTAGTTTGTGTACATATCAATACATCCTCTTAGCATGGGTTTTCTAGAGAAAAACTGCACTGCAATATTTACCAATTAGATTACTTTATCTTTCTTCCATTCATAATTTGATGAGAAATCTTAATAAACAATGATTAAAAAGCATGCATAATGACAAATGAATTTCAAACAAGTGGCTAGAATAGTTTTGTATTTCCATTAATGTACATGGCTGAGGAGCGTTAAGGTACATGTCTGGATAACCTACCAGTATAAGGCTAGGAAATGTTTCTTGCCAAAAAAACCACTTCACAGCAATTTAGGTGAATGTCTTTGAGGATCAAACCCAGGTCCACACCACTAACCATTATGCCACTGTGGGACAAAACCATGTGTATATTTAAACCTTGCTATGACATGAACCAAATCTACTGACCTTTTCAAATGATATTCATCTAATGATCACAGATAAATGAACAAAGACATCATAAGTAATTCATTAACAAGATTTTGGCAAACATGTTGACAATTAAAGGAGATTCAAAACAAAGTTTTGGAATACAAAAAAGACTCTACAGTACTTTTGAAATGATATCTATTCAACATTCATGTTTCATGTACATATATACATCAAAACACTTCTGCTATGTACACGGTACAGTGACAAAGAAATAACCATTTAACATGGATCTTGTTTTTAACTTATGTTTCTTCCATTATCTTTTTTAAACAGAAATAGTTGTGCCTGACAGAGGAGGAACTGTACATGAAAATGCTGACATGAAAGAGAGCCTTGAGAAAAAGAAAACAGATGAAGAAGTGAATGAACATTTTCCCTGCATTTTTCTTTCTCCAAACTTTAAAATCTTAAACATGTGTGAAATCTATGTTTTGTAGCACAACACAAACAAGACTGACAGATATGCACATGTATTTCCCATACTGATAGATAGTTGTAGCAAAACTGTCTCAATTAGTGAGATGAAAGAAACTTTTCCCATGTTTAAGAAACTAGGGTTAAAAGTAAAATCATTGGACAGTAAGAGTTTTTATTCATTATTTTGTACAGTATGAGGCAGCAGGTAGCATTTAAAAAACTGAGATACATATTGCCGTTCAATTTATTGCATATTTTGCCACTGATTTTGAGGGACATTTTTACTGCAAAAGGTGCAAAAGGGTGAATTATTGTTCAATAAAATACAATAATATCTGCTTAGTTAAAATAGTAGACCACTTAACCCATTACCAAACAATAATGACAATTAACCACTTTGTTTGAAGACGACCCTTGAAAACATTATGGGAAAAGGAGAAATTGCTCGTGACAAGCAATTTTTCCTTTTCCCACAATGTTTTCTGCCCAATCAAAAGATTATTTTTCAATTTCGTAACGTTTTGAAATGTTGCCTGCAAACGCTTTCAATTTGGGAATTAAAAAATTTGGCGTTCAGTAAATTGTTAACTCATGTAAACACATTTTGAAGCAAGTGGGGCATAACAAATTTGAGTTAAGCCACCATTGTAACTAAATTATTTTTACAGTAAGTATTCCCTTTTGTCACAATGATTTTATTCTCTGCAAAAATGCTCTTTTTGTTTCTGATTACAAACTCGTTTGATTGCAAATACTTTCTATTTCAAACAATGAGGGCTTTACATTATGAAATCATTTGGACATTATTAGAAATAAAGCATAAACAATAATAATTTCTAAATGTTATTGTGTAAAAATATTGTTATTAATACTTTCTATTTCAAAAAATGAAGGCTTTACATTTTTAAATCATTTGGAAATTTGTAGAAATAAAGCATAGAGAATAATAATTTCTAAAGTTATTGGGTAAAAGATATTGTTATTAATAGAAACATTGCTTTGAAAGATTTCCTTAAATCACATTGGCTTCTTGTTCTCTGGTAAAGATATGTTAAATTCTTACTACCCTTTGAAACGCTTTGCATGTGGCAGGAGTCTTTTAGAAAACACCTTGACAAAATCATAAATTGAGTCAAATGACTAAATGAGCTGTTATCCTTTTTCTCATCATAGTTTTAATCAAATGTCATAGTTAAATCATACAATTTTCTTGTGCTCTGCTTTAACTTTAATTGGAAAGAGTCACAAATATAGCTTGAATGAAGTTTTAAGGATAGATGATGAAATGTTGTCTGTTTACTTTCAATAGAAGATGTAATAGTTATTTGAACATTATACAAAGATTCTGTGCTTTGTTCTCAAATAGGACTCCTTTTTGTAAATTATTCAAGAAATATAGATATTACACCCTGAATATGACATTTGATAAGTATACCTTAATTAATAATTTGTTAAAAGGAGTGACAGCTTATTGACACAGCATTGTAGCACAAGTTATGTTCAAATGTGGTAAATATGCAAATTTGAAAAACTACTTTCTTTTTTCTGACTACATAATGTAAATTATTCATTGCATTTTGAGAAGGTTAAATCAAATAAAGACTTACACTACGGCTTATCATTTGAACAAGTTGTTGTATAGATCTGTACATATTCTATTGGGAAAAGTGTTTGTTATTACCATGAATAAATTTGGTCAATTGTTTAACAATATAATTGTTTTTTGTTTATTTCAACTTATCATAGAAGGACTTTTGGTGCTGTAGATAATTTCAAAGAACTTTGACAATGATGGATTTCCTTCATAATACAAACTTTTTCTCTATTTCATCATTAAAACATGTGTTGTTAAAGGTTATGAGAATGATTCAGAGAAAAACATTAACTTACAACATACATTTGGTGAAATTCTATATATAAGGTTTCAGTATAAGACAATATTGTATGTGCTTCACATATGTGAAGTACTTACTGAAGTCTTGCGTTGAATCCTCCCTCATTCTGCATGCAGAGATTTTGAAATTAAAATTTTGGTGGTTTTGATATTGCTCAAACAGTGTCTTCTGTTTCTTATTGCATTACTGATATGGGTAGGACAGCTAAAACATGAGAGTATCTAGCGAGAACCTCCAACCACACTTAAATGCTATCGTTGGATTATGGTTTAACCATATTTTCAACATAATGTTTCAGTTGTGTCAATAGACATATCCCTGCTCCTATTATTTCCTCACCAGTCCCTGTAAATAATCCTTCTAAGCCACTAACCACCTACCCTATACAAACATCATCGTTGCTCTGTGGTTTAGTAAAAATAATTCGACATGAAGCAACCTTCACCCCCACCCCTCCCAGCTTTGGTTAGGACCTGGTTCAAAATATGAGTATGAAGTATCCATCCATAGCATCCAACATACATGAATATTTATTAGTCTTAACCCTTTTTAGTTTAAACTTATTTATTTTACATTGATTGTGAAACAAGTTCTTACAACTTAGATTAATCACTCTCGATTCTGCTTCCTGGATACATAAACAGTAATCGTGCCGAATGTGGATTAATGAAAGTTCGCAAGGCAGATCCCGCTTTTCACAGGATTCGAACCCACGCCCCTCGTGTCCAGAAGCCGACGCTCTACCTCTGGACCACTGTCCGCCATTTTTCCTTTTCCCACTATGTTTTCTGTCCCATAAGAAAATTATTTTCCAATTTTATCACATTTTGAAATGTCGTCTGCAAATTATTTCAATTTGGAACAGTCGAAAATTTGTTGTTTGGGAAAGGGTTATATGCTATTAGTGGATTATTGTTCAAAAACATTTCAAACAGAATGTTTCAGTTGTATAAATGGACATTAACCCCTGCTCCTGTTATTTTCACACTAGACCCTGCCAATATTCCTCCTTAGCGACTGACAGCTAAACCCATACGAACATCATTGCTCTGTGGCTAGGAATTTAAAAAATCATGGTGCAATGACTTTCGAAAGAATATTGTGCAAGCCAATGTATCAAACGCATATTGATGTATCAAGCTCGATACCAACTATACCTTTGTCTAATGACCATGTACCATTCATAATGGTTAGCGACTCGTATATCCTGGTGTTGTAGGTTATATATTTAACATATCTGATTTGAATCGTAACAATGGCTATCTCTTTAAAATTGGAGTGCCTTCTGACAAGACACTGCTTCCTTGTCTATTACTGATGCGTTACTGTAGGGAACATATGTAATACAAATCCAGAATTAGCACTGCTAATAAATTGAAGGAAAAAATCTCTTTCGCCCGGTTTAGGCTTTGCCTATTTTCATATTAACATTTTAAATATAAAAACATAATTTATTTGAATAAATGTTTTATATCAAATAGTGGGTAATTGTCCCAGTGGGTAATCGTCCTGGTGGGGAATTGTCCTGTGGGTAATTGTCCTGTGGGTAATTGTCCTAGTGGGGAATCGTCCTAGTGGGGAATTGTCCTACACCCAGTTTGTATGGGTACTCAAGAATTGGTTTAATCTTTGTTACTGAGAGAGCAGAGCATTTCTTTTGATTTCTTTACATAAAATGAAATTCATGTCAAGGAGGCAAAAAGAAATGCAAACACTAACTTAACATTTCAATTGTTGCACAAAGAGGAGGTGATGGGCCTTTTAAGTCAAAGAGCATCGAAACATTTTGGGTTGGTGTATTTTCAGTCGCGAAAACTGATAACATTCAGCCTGTTGAGAAAACAACAACATTTAACCGACTTATAAATGACACAAGCATTAAAAAAGACAAACCTTCGGCTGGGAATTCTTCAAACTCGTCATCCTCCTCCAATAAGCCAAGTTCGGGTTTCTTTTGGTTGTCAGTCATGACTTTTATTTTTTGTCGGTAGTTGTTGTTGTTCTTAAAGTGGTCGCTTGGTTGTTTGTTAATCGACTTTGACTTGTTGTTAATCGAACAATAAAAGTAATTTCGACCGGTTTCAATGCTAATTATCAAATTGTTCCATGCCTTATTATTCTTTTTTTTTAAATTAAGTTTAAGAATCAGTTGTGTTAATTGTGAAAATTTAAACATTTTCAATTATTTGCAGTTCATAAAATCAGAGACATAGATAGATGTTATCTATGTCTCTGATAAAATAAAAAATTTTAGGGTAGGTATATTCTGTTGACTTTTCTCTGTTGACTAGCCTGGGGTCCTGGCCCATGCTAACCCGCATTAGGGCCAGGTGTCAGAGAATGAATTGTCTCTTCTGATTGGCTAACGGATTGCCACTCGCCTTATTATGAAAAGATGGCGTTTGAATTGTGCATTTACCCTTTTTTACCCTTATCATTTTTACCCTTTTCCAACCCTTATTCAGCCTGGGTAGCCTTTACCTTTTACAATTTTCATACAATACTCCATTTTTTATAAATTAATTGCACTTAAATGGATTTTGTTCATTTCATTTTATTTTTCTATTAATTTATTGTTTGATTTAAATATTGGGATTCAAAATATCAGATTAAATTGATATCTTTTGTAAAAGAATCAAACTTTTTACTTTAGTAGTTATCTCTGAATGAATTCTACCAAAACTATTGTTTATATATTCAAATGAGTTTTAAATCACACTATTGTTTATATATTCAAATGAGTTTTAAATCACACACAAAACATATTGAATGGAAACAAATTGGAAACAAATATCTCCACCAATCAATATTACATATCATCTTAAATCCTTCGATGCTTAAATTTGAGGCTTGTGAAGTGTTAATACGAGATTTTGAAGAAAGAAAGACCACATAAAAATGTGAAAAAAATGGGATTTTCTTCTATCTTTCCCATAACATGTTCTTTTTAATCAAATCCAACGACACATAAAAGGAAGGGGTAAAGGGTTTCATGTTTCTCTGGTTAAACAATCACGAATTCAATTAACAGGCAATAAAGCTAAGAATCCCACCGACAAGAGTTTTAGTATATCAACGGCATCTGTATTTATTCCCTTTATGCAGTTATAAGTTAGATAACAAACAAGGAAAAAAGTCGCGGTATACGAACGGGCCAGGACCCCAGGCTATCTGTTGACCAGCTGACTGCTGACCGCTGGACGTCCCTGACCGCTGACCAGAGGGTATAAAATGCTGACCAGTATTTTGCTGACCAGGGTAATTTTGATGACCCCCACTGACTGACTGATAAGAACTGATAAGTGATAAACAGCTCCCTATAACCAAATCAATGTAGAAAAAGAAGCTTTTGAGTACTAGTGCTTCAGGAGCAGTTTTTGAACTTTGCTATTGTGATTATTTCTTTGTTGCTTTCGTTCATAGCATGTTGGAACTTCTAATTTAAGAAATATTAATATGTGGAAAAAGGAGAAACTATCTTTAAATCATGCTTTTTGCACATTTTCAAAATCTTGATCAAAGGCTATGCTTATTTTTTCCTTTTCTTTTTAAAAAAATAATTGTTTGCTGTTTTTGGCCAATGTTTCACTGTTATTGTATTAGATGTAGGAGAATCATATTAGTTTATGTGAGTAAATCTGGCAGTTTCAAATATCAGATATCTTGTAATGTTTTCTTTAAAATTCATCAAGATAGCATAATTAAAAAACAAATCAAAGAATCATAAATTTTGTTTCCATTGTTTTATATTCATAATTTAAAAAAAAGCATTTAGGACTGATCAGCAACTTTTCGACATGTACGCAGTCAGAAGATAATTGGTCAATAATGATGTAGAGGGCTCTGTAAGCATTCAAACAGAAATGAATTAAACTTAAGACACTAAGGCACTTTGGCTTCTATTTTAATCATAGTAGCACAAGATTTCTTTTAAAGTTTTATTTCTTGTTTCTAAGTGGTTGTTAGCAATTGGTTTGTGTAAGAAGCTGACCAGTGCTTCGCTGACCAAGGTTTTTTGATGACCCCCACTGACTGACTAATAAGAACTGATAAGCCATAAACAGCTCCTTATAACCAAAACAATGTAGAAAAAGAGGTAATTTAGAAAAAGAAGCTGGCTCTACCAAATTCAAGCAGACTTTTATTTTTCATTCTTTAAATCTTAAAAGTTTAATTTGAAAAAATTGAGATTTTTCCTAACATGGTTTTGTGAAACAAAATCTTGACTAAATGTCAATCTCATGCATTTTTTTATTTCTTTGAAAAAAAGTGTGTAATGGTTTTGATTAAAGTAACACTGTTATTGTTTTTAATAAAGGAGTATATCAGTTGATTTGAGTAATTTTATTTGTCATTTTAAGGACTCTCATATTTTTTTCCCATTTTAATACATACAACTAATTTAGTTTGCATCTATTTTAAGAAATTAAAGTGGTATAAAATTTGTCAACATTGTAATACATATCCATCATTAGAAAAAAAAGAAAAATTGTTGGATTTGACAATGTGTTGACATGAATGCAGTCAGTCAGCAGAACTGGCCAACAAAGATGGAGAAGGGCTCTGTCAGCATTCAAACACAATCAAATTAAAAGTTTAATGCAAAACAAGCACTTTAAAAACCCTTTTCCTTATTTGAGTAAAACACATATATTTTACCAATTCCTTTTCAGTATTAGGACAAGATTATGTGTTGGCAATTTGGTGGGTTTGTCCAATGAGACATGTCGCATTGACTTCTTATACCATTACCAAACAATAACGACATTTGACCAGTTTGTTGGAGGCGACTTTGGAAAACGTTGTGGGAAAATGAGAAACTGCTCTACACCAGCAATTTCTCCTTTTCCCACAACAGTATTCTAGTCATTTTGATGACTTTTTCATCTGTTTTATTTTCCACATAGAGCAATTTGGTGGGTTTGTCCAATGAGACATGTCGCATTGACTTCATATACCACGGCATACTATTCTAAGCAGCAGCGTGGATAAAGAAATTGCCCGTTCACAAGGAGCATTTCTACGCTTTGGACGGGGGTCGGGTGTGGGGGTCTGGCTTTTGGGGGGAAGTCACTCTGTGCGGATATGAACATATACAATAACAGTCTTGCCAGATTATGGGTAAAGGGTTAGCAATCAGAAACATAATCAGTAGAATTACTCAATGAAACACTGTAGGAAAAGGGACAATGACTTATTTGATTATCTCCATATAGAAATATTGATCGGACGGGGTCTCGAACAAACGACATTCTGGTTAACGTGGTAAAATCAGAAACATCGTCTGCATACTTCTTTAGAATAGATTGCCTTGAAAGACTGAATCCCTAATTACCCTATTTTACTATCATAAAGTACCGATACGTTTCAAAGTATTTTATTCTGTCGCTCGGTTTGTTTTGGACTTAACGCTGATGTCAACAGTATTCTAGTCATTTTGATGACTTTTTCATCTGTTTTATTTTCCACGTAGAGCAATTTGGTGGGTTTGTCCAATGAGACATGTCGCATTGACTTCTTATACCATTACCAAACAATAACGACATTTGACCAGTTTGTTGGAGGCGACTTTGGAAAACGTTGTGGGAAAATGAGAAATTGCTCTTCACCAGCAATTTCTCCTTTTCCCACAATGTTTTCTCCTCTATCCGAAGATCAGTTTTCAAATTCATCACATTCAGAAATGGCGTCTGAAACTCCTCCAGTTAGGGACTGTCTAAACTTTTTTTCAACTATTTTTGGTAAAGGGTTAAACAAACAAAAGTTTGATCTGGCCAGGTCTCAAACTTCAGACTCCAGTCTTCCAAGTCATGAATGGGACAATCCAATGAACAAGTTAGCATACATTGAAAACAGTGTGTGGAAAAGGCCTTGTGTAATGAGTAATGTGAACTGTTTATGCATGCATTCAAACATTAACAAAGAAAAAAGGGAGACAATTTTGCCCATCTTTCCCCCATGAGCAAACTTGCTGTTGATCCCTGTACTCTGACTTTCACGGCATACTATTTTAAGCAGCAGCGTGGATAAAGAAATTGCCCGTTCACAAGGAGCATTTCTACGCTTTGGACGGGGGTCGGGTGTGGGGGTCTGGTTTTTGGGGGGAAGTCACTCTGTGCGGATATGAACATATACAATTACAGTCTTGCCAGATTATGGGTAAAGGGTTAGCAATCAGAAACATAATCAGTAGAATTACTCAATGAAACACTGTAGGAAAAGGGACAATGACTTATTTGATTATCTCCATATAGAAATATTGATCGGACGGGGTCTCGAACAAACGACATTCTGGTTAACGTGGTAAAATCAGAAACATCGTCTGCATACTTCTTTAGAATAGATTGCCTTGAAAGACTGAATCCCTAATTACCATATTTTACTATCATAAAGTACCGATACATTTCAAAGTATTCTATTCTGTCGCTCGGTTTGTTTGGGACTTAATGCTGATGTCAACAGTATTCTAGTCATTTTGATGACTTTTTCATCTGTTTTATTTTCCACGTAGAGCAATTTGGTGGGTTTGTCCAATGAGACACGTCGCATTGACTTCTTATACCATTACCAAACAATAACGACATTTGACCAGTTTGTTGGAGGCGACTTTGGAAAACGTTGTGGGAAAATGAGAAATTGCTCTTCACCAGCAATTTCTCCTTTTCCCACAATGTTTTCTCCTCTATCCGAAGATCAGTTTTCAAATTCATCGCATTCAGAAATGGCGTCTGAAACTCCTCCAGTTAGGGACTGTCTAAACTTTTTTTCAACTATTTTTGGTAAAGGGTTAAACAAACAAAAGTTTGATCTGGCCAGGTCTCAAACTTCAGACTCCAGTCTTCCAAGTCATGAATGGGACAATCCAATGAACAAGTTAGCATACATTGAAAACAGTGTGTGGAAAAGGACTTGTGTAATGAGTAATGTGAACTCTTTATGCATGCATTCAAACAATAACAAAGAAAAAAGGGAGACAACTTTGCCCATCTTTCCCCCATGAGTAAACTTGCTGTTGATCCCCTACTCTGACTTTCACGGCATACTATTTTAAGCAGCAGCGTGGATAAAGAAATTGCCCGTTCACAAGGAGCATTTCTACGCTTTGGACGGGGGTCGGGTGTGGGGGTCTGGTTTTTGGGGGGAAGTCACTCTGTGCGGATATGAACATATACAATAACAGTCTTGCCAGATTATGGGTAAAGGGTTAGCAATCAGAAACATAATCAGTAGAATTACTCAATGAAACACTGTAGGAAAAGGGCCAATGACTTATTTGATTATCTCCATATAGAAATATTGATCGGACGGGGTCTCGAACAAACGACATTCTGGTTAACGTGGTAAAATCAGAAACATCGTCTGCATACTTCTTTAGAATAGATTGCCTTGAAAGACTGAATCCCTTATTACCATATTTTACTATCATAAAGTACCGATACGTTTCAAAGTATTTTATTCTGTCGCTCGGTTTGTTTGGGACTTAACGCTGATGTCAACAGTATTCTAGTCATTTTGATGACTTTTCATCTGTTTTATTTTCCACGTAGAGCAATTTGGTGGGTTTGTCCAATGAGACATGTCGCATTGACTTCTTATACCATTACCAAACAATAACGACATTTGACCAGTTTGTTGGAGGCGACTTTGGAAAACGTTGTGGGAAAATGAGAAATTGCTCTTCACCAGCAATTTCTCCTTTTCCCACAATGTTTTCTCCTCTATCCGAAGATCCGTTTTCAAATTCATCGAATTCAGAAATGGCGTCTGAAACTCCTCCAGTTAGGGACTGTCTAAACTTTTTTTCAACTATTTTTGGTAAAGGGTTAAACAAACAAAAGTTTGATCTGGCCAGGTCTCAAACTTCAGACTCCAGTCTTCCAAGTCATGAATGGGACAATCCAATGAACAAGTTAGCATACATTGAAAACAGTGTGTGGAAAAGGACTTGTGTAATGAGTAATGTGAACTGTTTATGCATGCATTCAAACAATAACAAAGAAAAAAGGGAGACAACTTTGCCCATCTTTCCCCCATGAGTAAACTTGCTGTTGATCCCTGTACTCTGACTTTCACGGCATACTGTTTTAAGCAGCAGCGTGGATAAAGAAATTGCCCGTCCACAAGGAGCATTTCTACGCTTTGGACGGGGGTCGGGTGTGGGGGTCTGGTTTTTGGGGATAAGTCACTCTGTGCGGATATGAACATATACAATAACAGTCTTGCCAGATTATGGGTAAAGGGTTAGCAATCAGAAACATAATAATCAGTAGAATTACTCAATGAAACACTGTAGGAAAAGGGACAATGACTTATTTGATTATCTCCATATAGAAATATTGATCGGACGGGGTCTCGAACAAACGACATTCTGGTTTGTTTTCATTCTGTTTGTTTGTTTTCCAATTTGTTTTACATCGATTGTGAAGGAGGCTTAAATAGCCCATCGAGTCACTCTCGATGTTTGCTTCCTGGGGACTACACCAGTAATCGCGCCGGTTTGAGGGCTAGTCCCAACAATTCTCACCTCGCCTAACGGGGATTCGAACCCGGGACCCTCGGTACAGTAGTCCGACGCTATACCACTGTACCACTGTCGCCCTTAACGTGGTAAAATCAGAAACATCGTCTGCATACTTCTTTAGAATAGATTGCCTTGAAAGACTGAATCCCTAATTACCATATTTTACTATCATAAAGTACCGATACTTTTCAAAGTATTTTATTCTGTCGCTCGGTTTGTTTTGGACTTAACGCTGATGTCAACAGTATTCTAGTCATTTTGATGACTTTTTCATCTGTTTTATTTTCCACGTAGAGCAATTTGGTGGGTTTGTCCAATGAGACATGTCGCATTGACTTCTTATACCATTACCAAACAATAACGACATTTGACCAGTTTGTTGAGAGGCGACTTTGGAAAACGTTGTGGGAAAATGAGAAATTGCTCTTCACCAGCAATTTCTCCTTTTCCCACAATGTTTTCTCCTCTATCCGAAGATCAGTTTTCAAATTCATCGCATTCAGAAATGGCGTCTGAAACTCCTCCAGTTAGGGACTGTCTAAACTTTTTTTCAACTATTTTTGGTAAAGGGTTAAACAAACAAAAGTTTGATCTGGCCAGGTCTCAAACTCAGACTCCAGTCTTCCAAGTCATGAATGGGACAATCCAATGAACAAGTTAGCATACATTGAAAACAGTGTGTGGAAAAGGGTTTGTGTAATGAGTAATGTGAACTTTTTATGCATGCATTCAAACAATAACAAAGAAAAAAGGGAGACAACTTTGCCCATCTTTCCCCCATGAGTAAACTTGTTGTTGTTCCCCCTACTCTGACTTTCACGGCATACTATTTTAAGCAGCAGCGTGGATAAAGAAATTGCCCGTTCACAAGGAGCATTTCTACGCTTTGGACGGGGGTCGGGTGGGGGTCTGCTTTTTGGGGGGGAAGTCACTCTGTGCGGATATGAACATATACAATAACAGTCTTGCCAGATTATGGGCAAAGGGTTAGCAATCAGATACATAATCAGTAGAATTACTCAATGAAACACTGTAGGAAAAGGGACAATGACTTACTTGATTATCCCCATATAGAAATATTGATCGGACGGGGTCTCGAACAAACGACATTCTGGTTAACGTGGTAAAAACAGAAACATCGTCCGCATACTTCTTTAGAATAGATTGCCTTGAAAGACTGAATCCCTAATTACCATATTTTACGATCATAAAGTACCGATACATTTCAAAGTATTTTATTCTGTCGCTCGGTTTGTTTGGGACTTAACGCTGATGTCAACAGTATTCTAGTCTCATTTTGATGACTTTTTCATCTGTTTTATTTTCCACGTAGAGCAATTTGGTGGGTTTGTCCAATGAGACATGTCGCATTGACTTCTTATACCATTGCCAAACAATAACGACATTTGACCAGTTTGCTGGAGGCGACTTTGGAAAAACGTTGTGGGAAAATGAGAAATTGCTCTTCACCAGCAATTTCTCCTTTTCCCACAATGTTTCCTCCTCTATCCGAAGATCAGTTTTCAAATTCATCGCATTCAGAAATGGCGTCTGAAACTCCTCCAGTTAGGGACTGTCTAAACTTTTTTTCAACCATTTTGGGTAAAGGGTTAAACAAACAAAAGTTTGATCTGGCCAGGTCTCAAACTTCAGACTCCAGTCTTCCAAGTCATGAATGGACAATCCAATGAACAAGTTAGCATACATTGAAAACAGTGTGTGGAAAAGGACTTGTGTAATGAGTAATGTGAACTTTATATACATGTATGTCAAACAATAACAAAGAAAAAAGGGAGACAACTTTGCCCATCTTTCCCCAATGAGTAAACTTGCTGTTGATCCCCCTACTCTGACTTTCACGGCATACTATTTTAAGCAGCAGCGTGGATAAAGAAATTGCCCCGTCACAAGGAGCATTTCTACGCTTTGGACGGGGGTCGGGTGTGGGGGTCTGGTTTTTGGGGGGAAGTCACCCTGTGCGGATATGAACATATACAATTACAGTCTTGCCAGATTATGGGTAAAGGGTTAGCAATCAGAAACATAATCAGTAGAATTACTCAATGAAACACTGTAGGAAAAAGGACAATGACTTATTTGATTATCTCCATATAGAAATATTGATCGGACGGGTCTCGAACAAACGACATTCTGGTTAACTTGGTAAAATCAGAAACGTCGTCTGCATACTTCTTTAGAATAGATTGCCTTGAAAGACTGAATCCCTAATTACCATATTTTACTATCATAAAGTACCGATACGTTTCAAAGTATTTTATTCTGTCGCTCGGTTTGTTTGGGACTTAACGCTGATGTCAACAGTATTCTAGTCATTTTGATGACTTTTTCATCTGTTTTATTTTCCACGTAGAGCAATTTGGTGGGTTTGTCCAATGAGACATGTCGCATTGACTTCTTATACCATTACCAAACAATAACGACAATTGACCAGTTTGTTGGAGGCGACTTTGGAAAAACGTTGTGGGAAAATGAGAATATTGCTCTTCACCAGCAATTTCTCCTTTTCCCACAATGTTTTCTCCTCTATCCGAAGATCCGCTTTCAAATTCATCGCATTCAGAAATGGCGTCTGAAACTCCTCCAGTTATATAGGGACTGTCTAAACTTTTTCTCAACTATTTTTGGTAAAGGGTTAAACAAACAAAAGTTTGATCTGGCCAGGTCTCAAACCTCAGACTCCAGTCTTCCAAGTCAAACTTATGAATGGGACAATCCAATGAACAAGTTAGCATACATTGAAACAGTGTGTGGAAAAAGGCCTTGTGTAATGAGTAATGTGAACTGTTTATGTACGCATTCAAACAATAACAAAGAAAAAGGGAGACAACTTTGCCCATCTTTCCCCCATGAGCAAACTTGCTGTTGATCCCTGTAC